>CM040117.1:152679527-153072616 GCA_022559845.1 Amorphophallus konjac
CTCCTCCTTCAATCGGCCGGCTGATGAAGGGGGTTTTCCTTTATTGATTACCCTTGCAAAAAAGACAAAACAAACAAACAAAAGAGGTGGATCAGCCAAGCGAATGTAGTATCAATCCCAAGTAGATGATATGATGATGAATAGAGAATAAAAAAACATGCGCACCTTTTTTTTGTGTTTTAAAACCCCTAAAGAGTTAGGGAAGGAAAAGGATGATGAAACTAATGCAAACGGAGAAAAACGTATGATGACCGACGGAAAAACAACAACTAGATAAGCAAGAAAAACCCCTACTGTCCCTGATGACAGTAAAGGGAACTGAAACTGATGCTGTTGGCAGGAAGAACAAGGAAGCAAAGAGTTCTAAAGATCGCGCAGGAAGAAGATGGATAGCCTCTGTAAATTCAACATCTATGCATAAAAACTCTAACCTCGGTAACCTGCTCTCGTAACCTGCCAACCTCGCGCGAGGTAGATCAAGACATCCCTATATAGGGTTCCAGATCCAAGATAACCTCAGATTCGGAAGGATAAGAACGGGCAATGATCAAAAGAAGGTAGGACTCTAGTTCCAATTCGAGCAAGGAGACCATTGGAGGCAAGGAACTAATCAGGAAAGGCATACTCAAACACGACACCGAAGGATAAAACACGACCTTCAGAGGGGCGTCAAATTACAAATTGACGACCTACATCAAGACGTTACTCAAAAACATGACCAAGATCAAGGGCGTCACTTCTCGGATTTAATTTTGGCAATAAAACATACTTTATTGGAAAATTATGAGAAAACACCTGAGATGAAGGCGTTACTTGAAAACACGCCCTGAGGAAGGACGTTAATCAATAATTTGAATTTAGTTTGAAACCGGATAATACCAGGAATTGACGCCCTGATATTTGGTCGTCCTTTCTTTTGAACACGCCCTAGATATGGTCGCTATTTAAAACACGCCCCTCTTCAGGTCGCGAATCATAAAAATGTAAAGATCAAACCAAAAACACACAAAAATAGAAAAACTTTATATTATGAATGTATCGAAGTTCACTTTGGGGCGTCAACATAGTGACATGAGATTTGATCAACATAGCGTCAATTTTGGCGTGTCTACAGTATATCAAAAGGCTTAGTCAGAACACTGACCCTTGCGTGAGGAGTTCTCAGATCCAGCCTCCGCCTAGTACCATACTGAAGCAACTGGTCATCTTGCTCCTATCTTCTAGTGATAATTGAATTCTGTTATATCTGTTTCATTACTTATGGTAGTTTCATTATTAGCAGTTCATTGTATTCCGCACTAGTTTTTTAAACTGCTATAGATTGTGATATTTTAGGGTAGATCTATTCACCCCCCCTCTAGATCTGCTAGTGTTTCGACTCAATGGGGTAGATGTATGAAATATCAATAATTGTGTATATGGTTGTTGCCGAATGTGTTCCCCCTACCAGGGGCAATGGTCACTTATAGTAGTGATCAATGAAATGGTGATATAGGCCTTTCAAGGGCCATTCTATTGCAGATTCCTATACTGCACGTTTGCTGCTGATGTCAGGGGCTATCCCAATGGTGAAGTCCCAGCTAACAATGAATAATGAATGATGAATGAATGAAGACTGATAGAAGTGCATCCAATCACCGGTGTTCAGGCTGGTAGATACTCGATAATATTCAAAAGAATATACAAGATCAATGTGTCGGGGCTCAAATCGATAGATGTTCAACCAATCGAGGCTCAAGCCAATAGATGCTCAGTCAATTGGGGCTCAAGCCGATAGATGCTCTGCCAGTCGGGACTTAAACCGACAGATGTTCAGCCAATCGGGGCTGAAACCGATAGATGCTCAGCCAGTCGGGGCTCAAACCTACAGATGTTCAGCCAATCGGGGCTCAAACCGATAGATGCTTAGCTAATCAAGGTTCAAACCTATAGATGTTCGGCCAATCGGGGGCTTAAACTGATAGATGCTCAGCCAGTCGGGGCTCAAACTGATAGATGTCAAGCCATCGCCGCTCAAGCCAACATATGTCTAGCTATTGGCAGTCTATCCAAAAGATGATCAACCATCGGCTCAAGCCGACAGATGTTCGATGTCAAGCCATCGGCACTTAAGTCGACAGATGCCAAGACATCGGTGCTCAATCTGATAGATACTCAACTAGCGACAGATATTTCACCAAAGCCAATGGTTATCCTACCTTTGGCCCAGATCCTTCATCCGAACCAATGAACCAAATGACTCTCCTTTGTTTAACACCAATTCCTTTCATCCCGCCGGACTCACCTCAATACCTCAAGGCCCTCCTTTCCTTGCCTCAGCATTAATTTCGTGCTTACAAACAATCAATAAACAAATATTCCCATCAAGCCTTTAATAAAATAATGATGATACATAAAAAACAAATAACTAAAGGGTGAGAGAGGGAACCTTCTCTTGCATGATCTTGAATGCTTGTTCGCCTGGTTTGCGTGCTTGCCTATACTTTAGTTTAATGCACTGCCTTTGAATTTTCTAGGACCATGTCTCCTTGCTAAATAATGCTGCTCCGATCCAAAGATATGTGTGCGTCACAATACACACCAAGGGATGAAACACCAATCTGCGGTGAGTGCATGTGTCTAGGAAAAGAGGCATAGTTGTGTTGCTAGCATAACTCATGAACTACACCCGAGACAAAACTCCCACACTCTGCACACTATGTGAGTAGCGATCCTTAATAGTAGGGATGCCAGAAATTCTACCTAGCACTCTATGGATGCTCGAATGCTTATACTCACACAGAAAGGCAATCGTGAGGAAAAAGCTGCCTACCCCCTTTTTATAAAAAAAATAATGAAATGAAAAGATGATGAACAATAAGAAATTGTGAATCCAGGAAGAGGGGAATCCCCACTAAAATAAATGAGAAAACTCATGCAAAATGGTCAAGCAAACTCCGCAATGAAATTATGACAAAGGATGAATCTTAGTAGCCGGGAATCCCCATTGATACACATGAGGAGACTCGCGTCGAATGGTGAAATCCAAAATTAAGAATAAACAAAGGGGACTGTGCGAAGATACCAAAAGTTGAAAGCCTCAAAGATATGAGTGGGCACTAGCGTAATCCTCTAGCGTTACTTAGTACGGCTGCATGTCCCTAAGTCTAAGGTTCACTGCTCATATACCTGCACTTTCATGCCACGGAGAAGTTGTCCTGGGTGTAGATTCTGATTTAAACTATGAACATGTGCTATGCGATATCTCCATTACGAATGCGCATCTCCTTTAGTGGTGCGTCGTGGATCACCCTATGTTCGCAGATCATGGACGATGTTCTTATCCTACTCCCGACAGAGGGGAGATATACTACATATCTGTCCTATGCTTGCTATCGACGAATGCCCGCATGCTTGGGTGAAAATGAAGCTACAAAGAAAAAGATGAATAAAATAAAATGAATAATGGAAATGGAAAAAGAATGAGTGATAAAAATGATGATGATGAGATTTTAAAAAAATGATGAAATAACTATGAATAATGAAATGAAATGAAAATGATGACAATAAAAATGTTATATATATATATATATATATATATATATATATATATATATATATATATATATATATACAATGATGAAATGAATGGAATAGATGATGATAAGATGCAATATAAAAAATGTTGAATGAAAAATGATGATAATAATAAAAATGATGAAAAGAAAAGAAAATGAATGATGATAATAATAATAAAATATATAATGATGATGAAATAAAGATGATGTTGTCCAATCATCAACACCCAAGTTGACAGATGTCAAGATATTCAAGCTATCGGCGACGAAGCTGACAGATGTCAGATATCCAATCATCAGCAACTAAGTCGACAGATGTTAGATATTCAAGCACCGGCGACCAAGCCGATAGATGTCAGATGTTTGGCGATCCCTGACCAAGCTGACAGATGTCAGATGTTCAAATATCGGTGACCAAGCCGACAGATGTCATATGTTCAAGCATCAGCGACCAAGCCGATAGATGCTGAATATTCAACCATCGACGACCAAGCCGATAGATGTCAGATGTTCAAGTATCGGCAACCAAGCCGATAGATGCCATATATTCAACCATTGGTGACCAAATCGATAGATGTCAAATGTTCAAACATTGGCGACCAAGCCAATAGATGACAAATATTCAACCATCGACGACCAAACCCACAGATGCCAGATATCCAATCATCGGCCACTAAGCCGACACATGCTAGATATTCAACCATCGGCGACCAGGCTGACAGATGTCAAAGACTCAATCATTGGCATCCTAGCCGACAGATACTCAACCAACGGTTTTGTTATAAACCAAATGTTGGCGATGTCATTATCAGACCCACCGGAAGCTACCCTAGTGAGATGATGAGGAAATCTACACCCGTGTGCCCCGCACACTCATCCCTCGTTTGTGCCACGCACGGTTGGGGGGCATTTGTGGACACTGAAAATATGATGGCATTGATAGCCAAGCAAAGTCAGCTAAAGAAAAGAAGGAAAGGATCCCTGGACTACAGGCCGCGTCGACGCATCTCACTGCTTGCGTCGACGCAGGCTTGAAGACCTGGTTACTGGCTGCGCTGGATGAAAGGCGACGTTGACGCACTGTGACGGTGGCATCGACATGTCTAAAGATACAGAAGCAGAGAAGCTGTAGGCGTAAAAGGCTGCGTCGACACAGCTCGCACGTTGTGTCGACGCACCCTCAAGCGTGAAATAAAAAATGGGGGGGTGAACACGGTGCGTGATTCGAAGAGTGCCTTGTAGAGGGCCGTACAGGCCATACAAAGTACATGCATTGAGGGCCCCAATGATTGGGGAATATCCCCATTTGCCTTTACTTGGGAAAGAAGAAAAAGACCCATGTTCATGCTATAAAAGAGGGGCTTCGCCCTATAGAAGAGACTCTCTGCTAGGCTCTCCTCTCAGGTTGCTCTGGTTCGCTTCTCCCCTCGCTGGTGCTGTTCGAAGGTTCTATTAGGGTGTTCTCGTGAGCGTCCTACTGCTGCTCCTATGCTTGAAGAGAAAGAGAGGGAGAGAGAGAGAGAGAAGGTGTGCTGCCTGGGGAGGGAGAGGAGTCAATGCTCCGCCCTCCCACTTCTTTTTTTTATTTTCCTTCTACTATGTATGCTACATCCCCTTGTTTTTTGTTTCAATGGTTTCCCAGATGAAATGGTCTTCGGATGACGTATGTTTTTTATGCTTTGAGATGAATGAAATAGATATTTTCGTAGTCTAAACACAATGTGTTTGTCCATGCGAACTTTCCTTATAATCCCATGCCCCAGCTCGCCGTGAGTTTGTTGTTGTATCTCCTTCTTTTCCTTTTGGTTTCATCGCCTAGAAGAGAGTTCAATATTGCGGGAGGAGTCTAGACCCAGCCCATCCAATCACAATGGATTGGGTCTGGGTTCTGCCCTTCTCGATTTGCTAGACGATGATGCACTCTTGGGCCTTGTTTTGCTCTCGTGGATGAGGTAGATGACGTTGTACTACCCTGGTTCTTATGACGAATTAATGCCCTTTTGGGCAATAGTAAATACATTTCATCCCTTCCCCAATACCCCAGACGGGTCTTGGCCATTTGCGTCGATTAGGATCAGTTTTATGCACCTGACCTGCATGTTTGCTATCGGTGGTAATGCCCCTGGATGGATGACCATTTGCCTTCTCACCCACGCTATGGGTTGTTGAGGCTTTGGCTCATTCCTAAAATATATTGGGATCCATGTTCTCATTATTTTCCCTATGCTCAACCCTCGCTCATCAAGAAGATGCGGTTTAATGTACATGAATCATCCTAGCTTCAATGCCAAATTACACACAAGCACATTGGTGTTTGCTTAAATGTCCCATGGGGCTATGTCTTCTCTAAGAATGTGTCTTCGTGCCTGCTGGGTAATGACCATCTTAGCTCCTAGCCTCCAACTGGGGCACAGATTCACTGATGACTTGGGTGTGATCTATATTCTCTTACACTAGAGCAATAGCGTTTATCTTCAATTGCATAGAAGCTTTCCTTTTATGATTAAGGACCTGACATGGGGAAGGGATACATTATGATTTCATATCATTTGGATTTCTATTTTCGGCCACTCTCATATCCCCTGGGATCTATTTCTCTATAGCATGTTCTCTGAGGGATGCTTCCTCGAGGGTGGGATATTAATGGTTATGGGGCCAGCAAAAACAATGCACATTTTGGAGTTGGAGATGAAGCTAACCCATGGGTCAACGGAGCCCCTTGTAGGCCAGTCCTCGTGGTGTCTATGCCCAATTCGGGTTTTTAGGATGTTGCAACTTCGTGCGCATCCTTGGATGTTGCCACTTCCGCGCGCATCCTTCTTATTTAGGGGCCATCATAGGATTTCCTGTGGATGAGCTTCCATTTATTTCACTCCCATAGCTCCGGTCTAGGGGAGTTGCTGCCCAATTTTCCCTAGAATTGTGGACTTAATAAAAAAATAGACTAATCTTCAAACATGGACTGAATAATTGACACAATGCTGAACTTAGAAGAAGGTTGAAGAGAAATGCATTCGTATTGAATAAACGATCAAACAAGTGACGAACTCACTTCTGCACAAGCGATATGGTTGAGCTGGTCAAGAACAAATCTAAACAGAACTATGCTGAAATGAAGAAAATGATTAAACAAACAAAATGTCATGCTGACAGCAATAAAAGAAGAGAAAATTCCCCCAAAAGAAATGATCAAGATGCACAGAAGAAATAAAAATCAATTCATACTCATTCATGCATTCATGCATTTGCTAAACACATGGTGATTTGAAGCCTGTTGCGTTAGGGGTCGACCCATGGGGTCGACCCTCTCCCTTGAACATGGGTCGACCCTCTCCCTTGAATTTGCCCACTGCTGCCACCACGCTTTTAAAAGACGGTGCCTTGAGGCGATGAGGCGCACGCCTTGAGGCGATGAGGCGCACGCCTTGAGGCGAGGCGCTCCAAAGAAGCCTCAAGGCATGTGCCTTGAATAAAAATCATGAGGCTTACGTTTTATTACTTGATAAGGTGACATGAGGCGGTGAGGCGGAGGAGAGGCGTACACATTAAAGGTAAAAGAAAATGAATGGTTGGGAAGCTTGGGATCTAATGTAATGCATTAAAAAAATAGTGTTTGTTTCACCTGGGTCCCCAACTCCCAGCTACCACCGGTGGCCCGGCACAGGCTGCACAGCACCTGCGGCTATAGGTAAGTGATAATGCTGTATATGATTATGTAATTTATGCTCAATAAAATTATTTAAGTTACAAGTGTCAATACTCAAGAAAAAATATATGTGGTTCTGAATTTTGATGTTCTGTTCATTTTTTTTAATCTGTCGGACACTCGGATAATCGGATTATCATGTTTTGTATCAATTTTTGTTTATGGATTTTCTTAAAGTTTTGACTTTTCTACAGGATTTATTTATTTGTAAATCATATAATTTTTCATTTTTAGAAATGCCAGAAAGTGATCAAGTTGAGAATGTCACAAGAAATGAAAAATAATCAGGAAATAGGACTGACCCAACATGGAAGTATGGAGAGCAAGTTGAAGTTCCAAAAGTAGGAAAAATTTACATTAACCTAAAATGTAAATTTTGTGGGAAAAAAGTTACTGGTGGGGTAAAGAGGCTGAAAGACCATTTAGCCAAAACCCATAAGAATGTTAGTGCCTGTGTTAAAGTGCCAAAAGAAGTTGAGGAAGAAATGAAGGGATATTTGAATCTTCATCACGAAAAGAAGAAATTGGCAGTAGAGAGATTTGATAATATCTTTGTAAAATAGGCTCATATGTGGAGGAGGAGGATGTTTCATCTATGCCCATTGAAGCTTATAATGGCACTAGTTCTGTTTCATAGCAAGTTAGAGGTCCGATGGAAGGATTTATTTCTAGTTTTGGATCAAAAGAACAAGAGAAAATGTAATACGCCGTATTTAATTAATAATTTCAATAAATTTTCCTGTTCAAATTGGAATTTTTAAGAATTTATTTGAATTAAGTTGAATTAATAAAAGAATAGAAATGGAAATAAATCATTAAAATTTTAAATTGAAATGAAAATGAAATATAATCCAAATGAAAATGAGGTATGAATAAAATGAAACTTAAATGCAATTGATTTGGAATGAAAAGGAAATGAAAAGAGGGAATTTGATATTTGAATTTCGAATTTAATATTTTATTATTAAATGAATAGTGAAGTGAATTCGTTGACCATATTAAAATCTCGAAAAATCATAATTTGGTAGAAGACCATTCACTTAACATAGTTTTCTTCTGTGATTAACCCTAAGAAAATCGTTAACCTGGTCAAATCTGGAGTTTAATCAGGATTAGGATCCATCAACCCCCAATAGTGACTTCTATAGTTACCTACACCTTGAAACACGAAATTTGAACTCATTCCTTAATTAAGTTCGATGAGGTTAGAGGCAAATGAAAGCTATTGATTGGTAGATTAATAACCCCCAACCAATTTCGTGTAAGATTAACTAGGATAGAAGTGATTAGATGAGTTTGATCTAGGTCAATCATTTCGGCGGCGTAATTAACACGTCTCTTCTAGCTCGAAATTCATCCTTCCTGGAAGGATCCAGAAGGTGTATTAGGTATTAAAAGAAAGCTTAAGGAGTCTAGTTTCATTTGGTAGCTGGGTCATTCGACGAGGAGTCCAGATTTGGGAGTATTCGTCGTTTTGGTGGAAGGTGTTCTAGTTCGTGGTTCTTCTTCATCCAACCCTTTGATCCTTGATTGAGGTAGGTACCTTTCACCAAATGAGGCATGTAAATATAGTATCTTGATCAGCTTGACGAGATCTGTCGTTTGAGACTGAAAGCCCTAAATTTTATAGAGTATTGAGGGAGATATCAAGCGATCTCTGAAGGGTGTTCTTCTAGTTCGTGGGTTTTCTCTATTTGCTGAGTTTAGATCTTCAATTGAGGTAGGTTCTAACAGACCTAAACTTTATTGTTATATATGAATGGAATCTTCATCTTGTTAGCTTTCTTCCTACGTAGAAAGCCCTAATTTTTATCAAGCATGTTAGGTTAATTTGTCGATTTAGTAAGCCCATGTTCTTATTAGGTTTAAGTGAACCCTATTAGGTTCAAGCTTGAATCCCCGTGACTAATCACAGGCTAAACATGAAATTAAGCATGGCATCTTGTTTATCTCTTTCCTATCTTTCCACTGATATCTCGTTTGCTTAATTCCATGAAGAAACAGAGGAGTTATGTTGATTCTAATCAAGGGATCTTGAATCTCGTTCTCTGCTCGTTAAGGCGCTATGTACCAGGGGCGCGATATTCAACGCGCTATCCCGATATAGCGCAATCTTGTAGACCCCCAGCCCTGACAGAACACGTTCAAACCTTAAAAATCTAATATATTCAGATTTTTGGGATCGCGCTAGCTTTACCTAGCGCGTTCTGCATTAAGGCGCTATGGCCCTATGGCGCGACATGCTTCATACCCCAATCGCTTGAGGGGTCGAGTCGTAAGCCCTCTGATGCAAATTATAATTCTGTAAGATGTTATATGGTTGCTGTAAGATGCTTTATAAGACGTATGTTCAGTTAGAAAACATCTTTGTCCAGTTTTCAAATTAATCAAAAGGTTTTTTCATGTTCTTTTTAGTTCCCGATATTCTTTGATTCCAGAATTTAAATCTTTGATTCCAGAATTATAATGATTAGCTTCTGAATGTTTTCCCATATACTTATAATATTTTTACGTAGTTAAGTTGTTAATTTAGTAGTACTAATAGTTAGTACCCCACCTGTTAATCTAGATTTCAAATTTTATGCATTTAGTTCCCTGGACCAGAACGTGCTATGTTTGCCTAGCGCGTTCTTCAGGTCACGCTAGGTACATATAGCGCCTTCTTCCTGGTGACCCCGATCTTCCAGGGGTTAAAACAGATCATTTCTGGCATGTTTTTCAAACTATTTTAAGTCCCTGCAGTTGCTTATAAGTTGAGTTATACGTATATTAACTCTTAGAACCCATGTGTTTATCCAGTTTTCAAATTAAAATGGTTTCTGGCCGTACCTTGAACGAGCTATACTTCCATAGCACGTTCTTGATAAACGCGTTGTCTGGGTATAGCGCGTTAATGCATAGAATTTCATTTTTGAGCCGTTAGCTATCTTATTTCTATTAGATTATTGTATATTATCATTTCTGAATGCAGTAAGTTAATTTTTATCCCTCAAGGATCCAGTATATCAAAAGGTGTTGTCCGAACGTTAGGCTACGCCTATCGGGATGGTCGTACGCTTGCGCGAGTGATCTTCGGATCGATTACCTCCGCCACGTACTGAGTCCTTGTTGGAATCCTTAGTATTTTCATGAATTGATTAGCTACCTACAGCATGTAATTGGTTCTGTTATAAGTTAATCATGCGATTGAAATTGAACGTATAACTATCATGTTGAACATTTGAGTTATGAAAATATAATCGGGTTAAATTTAGCTTGAATTCTTAACAGCCTGAAAACTTGTTAACCAACCGAATAAAATGTTTAACTATGGAACTAAGAATGATCTAATTATTGCATATTCCTACTTACCCTTTCGTTCTTGGTTTCCACGACTCGATATGTCGTTAAACATTATGCCATAGTTGAATTCTCTATACTTCTTGTTATTTCGATATTCAATCAGATCTGTGCTTATTACTTGATAGCTTGTTCTTTGAAATTTATTGGCCATGAAATGTGGAAGTCTAGATTCGTGGGATCTTGTGATCCAAATAAATCAATGTCTGGCAAACAAATAAGGGCTTGGTCTAGTCCTGGGAGGAGCAGCCGAACACTACTTGTATCCCCATGGAGGTGATTGACTAGGTGTGGCATTGGCACCAGTACTTGACATGTGATTAATCTAGGGGCTGTCCACTACTCTCTACTAGTTGCACTTTCCACTTTTTCCTGTTCTATGATTTACTTGTGGTTACTCTACTTGCTATTACTTGAAAGTGGAAATGTTACATGCGTGATATACTTGCTTGATTGGCCAAATTATAACTACACTTGTACTCGTACTTGCTCTTACTTGTTCCTACTTGTTATTACTTGTTCATATTGAAGTTCTTGTGCTTGCTCTTGTTATCTTTCTCCTTGCTATCATTTCATATAACATGTTATTAAATCATTAATCACTTACACTTGCCTGTTATTACCTACTGAGCGTTAGCTCACAGCGTTGTTCCACCCTTTCCAGGTTATTCAGTTGGTGATGTTCACTCGGACGGGGAGTGATTGAGTGCTTCTAGAGTGTGCCTTATCTAGATTGCCGTGTTGGCACAGTCGTATTTCCAGTTTGTACCTTTAGCGTTGTATTAGTGTTCTAAGTTCTGTTTTAAGATCAGTTGTTGTATTATTGAGTTTTGGAACTTATGTTTAATCAGTTGATTTTTGTAATAAGAAGATTAGAATTCTTATATTCCATTGTGCAGTTTAGAACTTAATTTTAGTGCTAGCGTGTTTCTGACTGTACGTCCCGGTATTCCGCGTCGGGGCGTGACAGTTTAGGTGGTATCAGAGCCTAGGTTTGATATTCCTAGGTTTTCTAAATTCTAGGGTTCTAAGTGTGTCTTACGATCCATACCCTTGTAAAAATCTAGAACCCGACCTGGTGAGATTGGGTAGAAATTGGGTTAAGTTCGCACCTTAATCGTGTTGTCATCTGCTTTCTTGACCCTAAGTGATCTGTTCTTCGTGTAGGCTTTTGTAATGGCAGCCGATCGTGCAGAGTGGAGGAATTTGCAGCGCACGGTTCAAGGCCTTATGCAGGCATTGCAGCAAGTGGCTCAGGCAGGAGCAGCACATCATGGCACCGGTGATTTATACCGGAACTTCCGTGGACTGAATCCACCCAAATTTGCTGGATCGACCGATCCCGATGAAGCCGAGCATTGGCTTGATGATATGGCAAGGATTTTTGAGGTCATACAATGCACCGATCAAGAACGAGTCCTATTATCAACTTTCCAACTGGAACGTGATGCACGTGCATGGTGGGATTCTATCAAGGCGACCCTTGGTGATCAGCCAGTTACTTGGGAAGAGTTCGAGGCATATTTCAACAACAAGTCTTTTTCTGACCGAGTACAAGAAAAGAAGGCGGCCGAGTTTGCGGCTCTGAAACAGCGGAGCTTATCAGTAGCAGAGTATGAAGCACAATTCTCCAGACTGTCTCGATATGCTACTCATCTCATTTCCACTGAAAGGATGAAGGCGAAGCGCTTTCTTAATGGTTTGAAGCTTCACTATATCAACCAATTAGCACCTATGGAGATATCGAGTTATTCTGAAATGGTAAGAAAGGCGCAAGTTCTGGAAGATACTCTCGAGATGACGGAGAGGATCTGAGGCCAAGGCATGAAGAAAGAGCAGCCGAAGGATTTCAAGAAAAGCAACGTCGGACCTAGTTTTATCAAGAAGAGACCCGCGAGTGGGTCAAGTTCGTGGACCGGAGCAGGATCATGGAAAGGAAAGATGCCGAAGCAAGAGGAAAGGAAGCCCGGCCCTATTGTACCCTTTAAGGGTGTGTGCAGATATTGTGACCGTCCTGGTCATAGGATAGAGGAGTGCTGGCGCAAGTTGGGCGCCTGTCTTCGTTGCGGGAGTAGGGAGCACCATATCCCGGATTGTCCATTAGTATCGGAGCAAGCTACACCGGCAAAGCCTCAATTCTTCAAGAAGCCGCAAGGCAAGCTTCAAGCACTTCAGGTAGATGAAGCAGATACAGCCGAAGAAGGTGGACTCGTCGAAGGTACTCTCATTATACTCGACAAGCCAGCCTTTGTTCTTTTTGATACTGGTGCAACGCATTCCTTTATTTCTCGGAGATTTGCTAAGTCATTAGCTGTGGAACCTATTTTGATGAATACTCCGTTAGAAATTTCTACACCTATTGGTTCTAGATCAGCAATTCAGCATTTCTATCCTTCTAGTAAGGTTATGATTGATGATCAGAATTTCCCAGTTGATTTAGTTTGCATGGACATGAAGGATTATGATGTAATCCTAGGAGCAGATTGGTTGGCCAAGCATGAGGCCAATGTTCATTGCAGTTCTAGCTCGGTGTCTTTTAATAGACACCCGGGTCTTTCATTTATGGGAATTAGATACCATCGCTCCGTCTCACTTATTTCGGCCCTTCGTGCTGATAAACTGATGAGGCGAGGTTGCGAGGCATTTCTAGCCTTTGTCTATGCTACTCTAGAGCAGCAAGTGGAGATTCAAGATATCCCTGTTGTCCGTGAATTTCTTGATATATTTCCTGAGGAACTACCTGGACTTTCGCCTGAGAGGGAAGTTATCTTCTCCATTGATGTTATTCCGGGTTCTTCTCCTGTCTCTAAAGCTCCTTATCGTATGTCTTCTGCGGAGTTGAGAGAATTGAAGCAGCAATTGATGGAGTTACTTGAGAAGGGTTTCATTCGCCCTAGTACTTCCCCTTGGGGAGCCCCTGTATTATTTGTTCGGAAGAAGGATGGTTCGATGAGACTGTGCATCGATTATCGACAATTGAATCAGCTGACTATCAAGAATAAGTACCCATTGCCGAGGATTGATGAGTTATTTGACCAGATAGCGGGAGCTCAATTCTTTTCTAAGATCGATCTTCGATCAGGATATCACCAGTTGCGGATTAAGGAGGAGGATATCTTTAAAACGGCTTTCCGCAGCAGGTATGGTCATTTCGAATTTGTCATTATGCCTTTTGGTCTAACGAATGCACCGGCAGCTTTTATGCAGTTGATGAACAGTGTGTTTAGACCCTATCTTGATCAATGGATCGTGGTCTTCATTGATGATATCTTGATCTATTCCAAGAATGAAGAAGAGCATGCCGAACACTTGAGAATGGCACTGCAGTTATTAAGAGATCATCAGTTATATGCCAAGTTCAGTAAGTGTGATTTCTGGTTGCCAGAGATAGCCTTTTTAGGGCATATTATTACCAAGGAGGGTATTTCCGTTGATCCTTCGAAAGTAGAAGCAGTGAAGAATTGGGAACAGCCTACTAGTGTGACCGAGATCAGAAGTTTCTTAGGCCTGGCAGGTTATTACCGCAGATTCATTCAGGATTTCTCCAAGATTGCGGTACCTCTTACTAGATTAACCCACAAGGAGAACAAGTTTGAATGGTCAGAAGATTGTCAACGAAGTTTTCAGACTTTGAAGGAGTGCTTGACTACTGCACCTATTTTGGCTTTACCTTCGGGTGAAGGAGGTTTTGTGGTCTATACAGATGCATCTGGAATTGGTCTAGGCTGTGTGCTTATGCAGCATGGGAAGGTCATTGCTTATTCCTCTAGGCAGTTGAGGAAGCATGAAGAGAACTATCCTGTTCATGATTTAGAATTGGCAGCTGTTGTCTTTACTTTGAAGATTTGGAGGCATTACTTGTATGGAGAATCCTTCACGGTATTCTCAGATCACAAGAGTTTGAAGTATTTGCTCTCTCAGAAAGAACTCAATATGCGGCAGCGCAGATGGCTGGAATATTTGAAGGACTTTGACTTCTCTATTGAGTATCACCCTGGTAAAGGTAATGTGGTGGCAGACGCATTGAGCCGGAAGCCTGTAGCGAAGTTATCCAGTTTGATGATGCAAGAATGGAAGCTACTGGAACATATGGCTAGTTTGGATTTGAATGTCGATGATGATCGGGTCATTGTTGCATAGATGCAACTTAAGCCTAAATTATTGATGGAGATCAAGTCTTTGCAAGATAATGATCCCGAACTGGTGGAGATCAAAGGAAATTTGAGCAGCAGACCGGATTTCCTGATTTCTGATGATGGAAGACTTTTATTTCAAGGACGAACGTGTGTCCCTGATGAAGCTGAGTTAAAGAACAAGATTCTGGACGAAGCTCATAGATCTAAATACACGATTCATCCTGGAGGCACTAAGATGTTCAAGGACTTGAAAAGATCCTTTTGGTGGCCGAATATGAAAAGAGAAGTGGCAGATTTTGTGAGTAGATGCCTGGTATGTCAGCAAGTTAAGGCCGAGCATTTCAGACCAGCAGGGAAATTGAAGCCACTCGATATACCCCAATGGAAGTGGGAGAGTATTGGCATGGATTTTATCATGGGACTGCCTAGGACTCGTGGTGGTTTCGATGCAATTTGGGTGATTGTGGACAGACTGACGAAGTCAGCCCATTTCTTGTCCATTAAATCTAAATGGACAGTCGATGTTCTAGCAGCTCTGTATGTAAAGGAAGTGGTGAGATTACATGGTATTCCAGTGAATATAATATCTGATCGAGACCCTAGATTCACTTCTCATTTCTGGAAGGGACTGCAAGAGTCTTTAGGTACTCGTTTGAATTTCAGCACGGCATTCCATCCACAGATAGATGGGCAGACGGAGAGAACTAACCAGATAGTGGAGGATATGCTGCGAGCATGTATGATCGATTTTGGAGGCAATTGGAATGAGCATTTGGTATTGGTTGAATTTGCCTACAATAACAGCTATCAGTCTAGTATTCAGATGGCTCCATTTGAAGCTTTGTATGGAAGAAGCTGTCGATCCCCGTTGTGTTGGGATGAGGTAGGTGAGAAGCAATGGCTTGGACCGGATCTTATCTCGGAATCATCACAAAATATCCGTATTGTCCGAGATCGGTTACAAGTGGCTCAGTCAAGACAGAAGAGTTATGCCGATAATAGAAGAAGAGCATTGGAATTCCAAGTAGGTGACCATGTGTTTCTAAAGGTCTCTCCTACGAGAGGGATTCGCAGATTTGGTATTCATGGCAAGCTGAGTCCGAGGTATATTGGCCCGTTTGAGATTCTAGATAGAGTGGGAGAAGTGGCTTATCGATTGGCATTACCGCCTAAGTTATCCGGCGTGCACAATGTCTTCCATATTTCTATGTTGCGGAAGTATGTGTACGACCCCACCCACGTTATTCAGCATGTGGACTTCGAACTGAAGGAGGATCTGATCTATGAGGAAAGACCAATAAAGATTTTAGACCGGAAGCAGCAGCAACTCCGGAGTCGATCCATATCTATGGTCAAGGTCCAATGGAGTCGGCGTGGAGCTGAAGAAGTTACCTGGGAATCCGAAGAGGTGATGAGGAAGCGGTATCCCGACCTTTTCTAGGTGAGCTAGTGTCCCTTGAACTTATTATCCTTTATTTTCGCATCTTAATGCAGTGAATTTGGAGGACCAAATTCTTTTAAGTAGGGGAGGGTGTAATACCCCGTAT
This sequence comes from Amorphophallus konjac, assembly GCA_022559845.1. Lineage (NCBI taxonomy): Eukaryota > Viridiplantae > Streptophyta > Magnoliopsida > Alismatales > Araceae > Amorphophallus > Amorphophallus konjac. The sequence goes on from CM040117.1 coordinate 152,695,813, forward strand.
TTAATTAATAATTTTAATAAATTTTCCTGTTCAAATTGGAATTTTTAAGAATTTATTTGAATTAAGTTGAATTAATAAAAGAATAGAAATGGAAATAAATCATTAAAATTTTAAATTGAAATGAAAATGAAATATAATCCAAATGAAAATGAGGTATGAATAAAATGAAACTTAAATGCAATTGATTTGGAATGAAAAGGAAATGAAAAGAGGGAATTTGATATTTGAATTTCGAATTTAATATTTTATTATTAAATGAATAGTGAAGTGAATTCGTTGACCATATTAAAATCTCGAAAAATCATAATTTGGTAGAAGACCATTCACTTAACATAGTTTTCTTCTGTGATTAACCCTAAGAAAATCGTTAACCTGGTCAAATCTGGAGTTTAATCAGGATTAGGATCCATCAACCCCAAATAGTGACTTCTATAGTTACCTACACCTTGAAACACGAAATTTGAACTCATTCCTTAATTAAGTTCGATGAGGTTAGAGGCAAATGAAAGCTATTGATTGGTAGATTAATAACCCCCAACTAATTTCGTGTAAGATTAACCAGGATAGAAGTGATTAGATGAGTTTGATCTAGGTCAATCATTTCGGCGGCGTAATTAACACGTCTCTTCTAGCTCGAAATTCATCCTTCCTGGAAGGATCCAGAAGGTGTATTAGGTATTAAAAGAAAGCTTAAGGAGTCTAGTTTCATTTGGTAGCTGGGTCATTCGACGAGGAGTCCAGATCTGGGAGTATTCGTCGTTTTGGTGGAAGGTGTTCTAGTTCGTGGTTCTTCTTCATCCAACCCTTTGATCCTTGATTGAGGTAGGTACCTTTCACCAAATGAGGCATGTAAATATAGTATCTTGATCAGCTTGATGAGATCTGTCGTTTGAGACTGAAAGCCCTAAATTTTATAGAGTATTGAGGGAGATATCAAGCGATCTCTGAAGGGTGTTCTTCTAGTTCGTGGGTTTTCTCTATTTGCTGAGTTTAGATCTTCAATTGAGGTAGGTTCTAACAGACCTAAACTTTATTGTTATATATGAATGGAATCTTCATCTTGTTAGCTTTCTTCCTACATAGAAAGCCCTAATTTTTATCAAGCATGTTAGGTTAATTTGTCGATTTAGTAAGCCCATGTTCTTATTAGGTTTAAGTGAACCCTATTAGGTTCAAGCTTGAATCCCCGTGACTAATCACAGGCTAAACATGAAATTAAGCATGGCATCTTGTTTATCTCTTTCCTGTCTTTCCACTGATATCTCGTTTGCTTAATTCCATGAAGAAACAGAGGAGTTATGTTGATTCTAATCAAGGGATCTTGAATCTCGTTCTCTGCTCGTTAAGGCGCTATGTACCAGGGGCGCGATATTCAATGCGCTATCCCGATATAGCGCAATCTTGTAGACCCCCAGCCCTGACAGAACACGTTCAAACCTTAAAAATCTAATATATTCAGATTTTTGGGATCGCGCTAGCTTTACCTAGCGCGTTCTGCATTAAGGCGCTATGGCCCTATGGCGCGACATGCTTCATACCCCAATCGCTTGAGGGGTCGAGTCGTAAGCCCTCTGATGCAAATTATAATTCTGTAAGATGTTATATGGTTGCTGTAAGATGCTTTATAAGACGTATGTTCAGATAGAAAACATCTTTGTCCAGTTTTCAAATTAATCAAAAGGGTTTTTCATGTTCTTTTTAGTTCCCGATATTCTTTGATTCCAGAATTTAAATCTTTGATTCCAGAATTATAATGATTAGCTTCTGAATGTTTTCCCATATACTTATAATATTTTTACGTAGTTAAGTTGTTAATTTAGTAGTACTAATAGTTAGTAGCCCACCTGTTAATCTAGATTTCAAATTTTATGCATTTAGTTCCCTGGACCAGAACGTGCTATGTTTGCCTAGCGCGTTCTTCAGGTCGCGCTAGGTACATATAGCGCCTTCTTCCTGGTGACCCCGATCTTCCAGGGGTTAAAACAGATCGTTTCTGGCATGTTTTTCAAACTATTTTAAGTCCCTGCAGTTGCTTATAAGTTGAGTTATATGTATATTAACTCTTAGAACCCATGTGTTTATCCAGTTTTCAAATTAAAATGGTTTCTGGCCCTGCCTTGAATGAGCTATACTTCCATAGCACGTTCTTGATAAACGCGCTGTCTGGGTATAGCGCGTTAATGCACAGAATTTCATTTTTGAGCCGTTAGCTATCTTATTTCTATCAGATTATTGTATATTATCATTTCTGAATGCAGTAAGTTAATTTTTATCCCTCAAGGCTCCAGTATATCAAAAGGTGTTGTCCGAACGTTAGGCTACGCCTATCGGGATGGTCGCACGCTTGCGCGAGTGATCTTCGGATCGATTACCTCCGCCACGTACTGAGTCCTTGTTGGAATCCTTAGTATTTTCATCAACTGATTAGCTACCTACAGCATGTAATTGGTTCTGTTATAAGTTAATCATGCGATTGAAATTGAACGTATAACTATCATGTTGAACATTTGAGTTATGAAAATATAATCGGGTTAAATTTAGCTTGAATTCTTAACAGCCTGAAAACTTGTTAACCAACAGAATAAAATGTTTAACTATGGAACTAAGAATGATCTAATTATTGCATATTCCTACTTACCCTTTTGTTCTTGGTTTCCACGACTCGATATGTCGTTAAACATTATGCCATAGTTGAATTCTCTATACTTCTTGTTATTTCGATATTCAATCAGATCTGTGCTTATTACTTGATAGCTTGTTCTTTGAAATTTATTGGCCATGAAATGTGGAAGTCTAGATTCGTGGGATCTTGTGATCCAAATAAATCAATGTCTGGCAAACAAATAAGGGCTTGGTCTAGTCCTGGGAGGAGCACCCGAACACTACTTGTATCCCCATGGAGGTGATCGACTAGGTGTGGCATTGGCACCAGTACTTGACATGTGATTAATCTAGGGGCTGTCCACTACTCTCTACTAGTTGCACTTTCCACTTTTTCCTGTTCTATGATTTACTTGTGGTTACTCTACTTGCTATTACTTGAAAGTGGAAATGTTACATGCGTGATATACTTGCTTGATTGGCCAAATTATAACTACACTTGTACTCGTACTTGCTCTTACTTGTTCCTACTTGTCATTACTTGTTCATATTGAAGTTCTTGTGCTTGCTCTTGTTATCTTTCTCCTTGCTATCATTTCATATAACATGTAATTAAATCATTAATCACTTACACTTGCCTGTTATTACCTACTGAGCGTTAGCTCACAGCGTTGTTCCACCCTTTCCAGGTTATTCAGTTGGTGATGTTCACTCGGACGGGGAGTGATTGAGTGCTTCTAGAGTGTGCCTTATCTAGATTGCCGTGTTGGCACAGTCGTATTTCCAGTTTGTACCTTTAGCGTTGTATTAGTGTTCTAAGTTCTGTTTTAAGATCAGTTGTTGTATTATTGAGTTTTGGAACTTATGTTTAATCAGTTGATTTTTGTAATAAGAAGATTAGAATTCTTCTATTCCATTGTGCAGTTTAGAACTTAATTTTAGTGCTAGCGTGTTTCTGACTGTACGTCCTGGTATTCCGTGTCGGGGCGTGACAGAAAATGACACAACAACAAAGTACCTTAAATGCTCATTGGAAAAAAGAAGAAAGAAATAGAGTTTGTCTCTCTATTGGGAGGCTTTTTTTTCATTGCAAATAGTCCATCTTTCAAACGAATGTTAGAACATGTGGGTCTATATGGAAGGGGATTAAAACCTCCATCTATGTATGAATTGAGGACAAGGATTTTATAAGAAGATGTGAAGACTATCTCTAATTTTCTACAAGAATTTAAGGATTCATGTAAGATGACTAGTTGTACGATTATGACAGATGGATGGACAGACACTTGTCGAAGAACATTGATTAATTTTTTGGTCAACAATCCAAAAGGAACTTGGTTTCTCAAGTCAATGGATGCAACTGTAGAGACCAAAGATGCGACTATGTTATTGATAATGTTATTGATGAGATTGGTGAGGAAAATGTGGTGCAAGTAATCATAGACATTGCATCAAATTATAAGTCAGCTGGGCAAAAGTTAATGGAGAAAAGGAAAAGTTTGTATTGGACTCCATGAGCCGCACATTGTCTCGACTTAATGCTAGAAGATATTTTTAAGCTACCATTATTTGCAACTATTTTTTAGAAGGCAAAGAGAATCATAAACATTATTTTTGCACATACATGGATGAAGGCATTAATGAAGAAGATGCTAAAAAAAGAGCTCTTGAAGCCTGCTGTCACTCAATTTGCTACCACATTTCTTACTTTAAATAGTATCATTGGCTCCAAAGAAGGTCTTCAAGAAATGTTTACTTGTAGATTATTTACACAGAGTGCTTATGCAAAGAAGCCTGCAGGAAAAGCTGTGAAACATATAATTCTCAAGAATCCACACTTTTGGAGAGGAGTTGCTTATGTTGTAATGACTACAAAACCAATGGTTAGTGTTTTGGGGATGGTAGATGGGGAAAAGTATCCACCAATGGGATTCATTTATGATGTTATGGATAGAGCAAAGGATAAGATTGTAGAAACTTTAGATGGAAAGGAGGAGAAATATGGGCCAATATGGAGAATCGTTGATAAAAGATGGAAATGCCAACTACACCAACCTTTGCATGCAGCTGCTTATTTTCTAAATCCTCATTTCCAGTATGAGCCGACATTTTCAAAGCATCCTCAAGTAAAACTTGGTCTATATAGTTGCATGGATAAGATGATCAAAGAAGAAGATGACAAGCTAAAGGCTAACTTGCAATTAGATGCATTTGTTAATGCAAGAGGTATGTTCGGGGAAGGATTAGCTATAAAATATAGAAAATTGAGGACTCCAGGTAATTTTGACATTGCGCATTTTATGATCTATTTTAAACAAAATATTATGTTTCATTTAAACAATATTTGACTTGATTTTGATATACTTTTTGTTTTACTAGCTGATTGGTGGTTGGCATATGGTGATGAAACTCCTGAGTGTTGACACCCATTTTTTACCTATGAGTTGAGTCATTCCTCTATCATTTGTTGATGTCTCGAGTTGTCCATTACTCATTGGACTATTTTCAGGCAGGCTTTTGGGCTTATTTTATGGGTACCTCCCTTCCTGGCTAAGTCTGACCTCAGATTCGGGCTTAATGGGCCTTGATTTCACTTGGTTTTGAGGTAAATGGGCTCATTTATCTCATTTTATCAATTTCAAACGTCCAGGCTATACGCGGTCTAACGACTGGCCGTTCAGTGACTGTGCGGCCTTCTTGGAACCGTTTACTGATTTATGGGATATTTATTTTCATTTTCTGAATTTCCACTGACAAGCCTTTGCACGGTCTAAAGATAGCTGTTTACTTCCATTGAACGTCCTGTGGTTAGACCGTTCAGCTCCTAGAGTCCCCAATCGGTTGATTTTTCTGATAATTATCTATTTATCCAATTTTTTGGATTTATCACCAACATGTGTACACAGACTAACATTAGACCGTTCCATTCATTGAGTGGTCTATCAGTAGACCGTTTTATCCTGAAGATTCCAACGCCATAATGGCCGGTCAGTTCGGTGGATAACTAGATAACTTCCCATTTTTATTTATTTATCACTGACAGCATTGGATGGTCTAGTCATAGACCGTGTAATTGTCTGGGCTGCCTATCGCACGATCGTGTACTGGCTCGAATATTGTGGATTGCTTGGCATTTTCTCTCTCTATCCGTGGCTAAACCTTCACCTTCCTCCTCCATTTTTTCGGCTATTTCTCCACCAAATGGGGTGCCGTTTGATCCTGGTGGAAGATAAGAGGATTATCTATGAATTTTATTTTATAATCTCGGATTAATATCCACTGGAAAACCCTAATTCGAGGTTGGACATTCAAGGGTCTATAAATAGAACCCCTAGTCCCAGCTTGAAAAGGGGGAGATCCAACGTCGACGGTGAAGATCTGCCAAATTCTTGAGCAAGTTGTAGCCATGGAGGGAGGCTTTCTACATCCTTCTAAGCCTCCGGTTCAAGGGAGTGGTCGTTGTTTGGTGTTCTAGTCTAGGATTTCAGTTCTCTTTTCACTCATTGCATATCTCTTTTCATCATATTTTCATCCACATTTTTCACTGTTCAACATCATTTTACACCCTTCCCATTTGTTTTCACGCCCTATAGGTGTTTAAAAACCACCCCAGGTATCGCCCATTCCTTGCTGTTGTGTTGATTTCCCATTATTTTCTATAGTTACTACACATTCCAGGGCTAATTTGGGTGTCGTTTTCTTGTCTTCTACGTTGTTTTGCAGGTCAGCATCAGCACATCAGGAGGCCCATCCCCTCTGGCCGGCCGGAAGGGGTGGAGGATCAAGTCCTACATCTCGGAGTTTGGCAGCATCACATGGTCTTCCTTCGTCCGTTTAGAATAATGCACGGCCCCTCGCGGACCGTTTAATGCCTTCCAGCGGCCTTCCCTCGACCGTGCTGTCGCCAGACCAGTCTTCGTCCTGCTTCCTTCTCCAGCGCTATGAGCGGTCTATCGGCTGGCCGTGCCATCCTTTGAACGGTTCTTTCAAGACCGTTTATCACTGCAGCGCTGCAACTTCGGCGAGTGCCTTCTCCCTTTCCAAGGTACGTAGTACTCTCCGGTACCCGTGTCTTGGTGGCGATCACGATCACACACACACACCCTTCTTCACCCTTTCTTTTCTCCATTTTGTCGGTCTTCACATCTTGATTTAGAAAGGTAAAGGGAAGAAAAGAAATGAAAGGGTGGGAAAACATGTCAACATCCCATTTTTTGGCGATCACGGTGGGACGCCTAGTGCCCATCGTGTTGTTGTTTTACCGACCTGTGTTTTGTACTTGGTTAGGGTATTTTAAGTTATTTCAGGTAGCTATCTCATCCACGGTGCGTTTCTATTCCTGGAGGTGTACGCGGTTCTCCTAGGGCCACTCAAGTCTCCCCGCGGTGGGGCGATAGACCGTGCAGTCTCAGTCTCAGGTGCGCTGTTGTTTCATTTCTATCACGGTGCTGTTGATTGCGTAGTTTCATTCTGGCTGCTCCTCTGTTTCCACGGTCGGATGATAGACCGTCTATTTCCATCTTACAAATGTTTGTGCTTCTGTGAGTCTGTTAGTTTCAGCGGTCCTGTTTGGGCCGTTCACTGATTTCCACGGTCTGTCAAAGGGTCGTTTACGTCTGCTGGCTCAGGTACGTTACTGGTCTTCATACACTGGTGTTTTTTACTGATTCTCTGTGTTTTGTTTACGGCCGTTCTGCGGTTTCCACAGTCCATCAATAGACCATCAAGTCTGGTACACTGTTGTCTCAGCAACCTCAGTTCATTTCAGTTTAGTTCTTTTCATTACTCCCTGTCACTGTGCTGTCCTTCCAAGGCCGTTTATCTCCCTAAGCGGTCTTCCACCAGACCGCATTTGTGTGCTATAGTGCACCCGAGATTATCATGTTGATCATTATTCCACATCATCTTATACTTATTTGGGTGCTAGTTTGATCTCCCCTGATTATTATTTATTTCCGCATGATTATTTCCACGCTTGTCATAATTGGTTGGTCATTGTTTGCTAGTTCTAGGCAAGACTTTGCATGCATTCCGGTGCGCATAGGATTCATGCATTTTTATCACATTGTAGTTGCATTCCTTCCTTGGTAGGGGAACCTCTCATCTCCATATTCCTTGGAGCCGACTAGGCGACCTTACTTGGGACCTCCATAAGTCCCCATGAGCCGTGGATTCCCACACGGACGTCGGGCCGATTGTACCTTTTCCACCCTGTAGCTTTGCATGTTGCATAGATCGTGAGAGAGTTAACCATAGATTAACCCAGAGTTTGGACCTTGTTCCCTATAGGTTTCCTATCTTGAGGGAATTGATCCTAAATCAAATCATTAAAAGGTCCACCGAAACCTTGGCAAAATAAAAGTTAATGATCATACCAACTTGTTTGATCTTGGTTGAACCCCCCTCACACCCATATTGTTTGTTTGGGCCTGTCCAATCCCATTTGTGTTATTTCGTGTTGCATCCCCCATCATCCATATAAATTTTGTTATTAGGCCCATTTAGGTTAGATCATTCTGTGCATCCATTGTCCTAGGTTTCTTTTTCTTTCTTTTCTCCTTTGCATTATTGAGTCAATCCCCCTCTTTAATTCTCGAGCCCTTTACTTTCATCATTGTATTTCTCTGATTTTTCCTGTATAAAGTCTCCATTTTCCGTCATGGAGCGCCATTTTTCTCCTGTATATTTCCCTTCTTCCTCCCCGTCTTCCTATTCCCGTGTGGATTCCTCTTCCCACGCGGGCCCATCTTCTCGTTGCCCTTCCGACCCGCAAGCAAATCTCATGGCCCACCTATCATCTCTTGCTTGCCAAACGACCCCGGCTCAGGCCAAAAAATTCATTGCTAATCATCTTAATGGGCCTTATTCTCATAACGGGCCTCCCTCCTCTACTCTTAATGGGCCCCCTTCCTTTAACGGGCCCTCTTATTCTCTTAATGGGCCCCATGTTACTGTTGGCCCAATCAGTCCTTATTCCCATGGTCATGATCCTTCCAGGCCCATGCATCCTTCTATTCCTGGAATGGGCTTTCCTTCTTCTCAGTCTGGATCTCCTTATCTGGCCCAATATCATAATCCTGGTCCAAATCCACACTCTCTTGCTCAGACTGGCTTGTATCCTTCCCGATCTCTCCCCATCGAAGAGATGATTGCTCAAGCCCAACGCCAACTTGATGAACTTCAACGTCAAATTGATCCCAAAACTTCTTTGAGTGTCCCGTTTGCATTCCAAGGTCTTCAGCTTCCACCGCATTCACAAATTCCAGCATATTGCCGCTATGGTGGAGCCGGTGACAGCTACGTGCGCTTGAAGGAGTGTTTTTATGAGTCGGCCCAATTTCAACATGACAAACGTTTGATGGTCTATCTGTTTGGTCTGTCTCTAGAAGGCCCGGCTTGGGATTGGTTCTTTGCATTATCGCAAGATCAACTGGTGAATTTCCAAGCCGTTCAAGAGAAATTTCTTCAGCAGTATCAAAACCAGGTTGGGCCCAAATATTCTATGGTTGATCTGGCCCAGGAGAAGATAAAGCCCGACAAGGAGTTCTCTACCTTTGCCGACCGCTGGCGTCGCTTGGCTGCTCAAGTCCGGGGGAATATTCCGGAGGGAGAGCAAATCAAGATGATCATTTGTAATGCAACGCCCGAATATCGGTTCATCTTAGCCCTCAACGATATCATCTCATGGCAGCAGCTTTATAGTCGAGCCTGCTTCACCCGCCAACAACTCCTAGTTTCCCTTGACCCCGATTTTCCTTCACCTTCTACATCCACATACGCCTCCTATCCATCACCTTCCATGAGTCAGCCATCCACCACATATCCTTCCACAAGTCAGCCTTCCGCTGCCTCACACCCATATACCTCCACATATCCCTCCATATATCAACCCTTCACGAGTCAGCCTTCCGCCTCTTCATACCCGCATGAACCTCCACCCCCGGTCAAGGAAACACCACACCCCGAGTTGGTGGATGCCGTCTATATACCCCCTCATCCTGCTCCGCATATGCCTTCACTAAATCCTTCCCTTAGCCAAGCGCCATTGCCTACGCAACCTCCACTTCCATCCCCGCAACCTTCTCCATCACCTTCCCATATCCCTCGATAGCCACCGTGCCCGAAGTGGGCTCCTTCTCCATCGTTGCCGGAGTCTCTCACAGACATTTTTAGGGCTTTGATGGCTGCTCACACGTTGCAGCTGCCTCCGATTGTGCCTTGTCGACCCACGACCGGGGATGTATTTTAATATTGTGAATTTCATCGCCAGCAGGGGCATTTGGTTGAGGATTGCCTCGAGTTTCAGGAGCTGGTTTATGAGTTGGAAGGCAATAAGATGATCAATTTGCCGCCATGCATGAAGCTATCTTAAATCTCTGCAATAAGCAGCACCAGTAGCAAGAAGTGCCGCCCAGGCAGTCGTCTCCACTACAAGACCAGGGGCACCCCTGTGATTCTTTGTCTGGTATTGCACCCACTCCGTCACCTACTCCATCACCAGCTCCCTCCCCTATGCTTTTGTCCACCTCATTGCCTACCTCATCACCCTCTTCATCTCCACCTACCCCCTCACCTTTACCATCTCCTACTCAACCTCCACAACCTCCACCAACCCAAGCTCCTGCTCAGGCCAGTGCCTCCACTACCTCCGCTTCCTCCATTGCCACCACCACTTCCACTCCCAACGCCACCCGACGCGTTGTATCAATACGTTGACGTGGGGACCTACAGCCTTCCATTTCCCTTTTACCTCCTTCCTCACCCTCTCCATCTCCACCTCCACTACTTTCATTGCCCGCATCACCATCTCCACCATCCCCTTCGCCATCACCACCGTCCTCGCCGCCTCCTCTCCCAGCGACCCCTCTTCCATCACTTCCACCATCTCCACCGCCTTTACCCTCCCCTTCGCCATCGTTGCCCGAGCCTGAGCAAGCTATACCCTATACCCACATCTCCACCTTCGCCTTTACCCTCCCTTACGCCTCCACCTTTACCTTTACCCCCACTTACGCCTTCCGAGCCTTTACCCACGCCTTCCAAGCCTATTACCTCCACTTCTCCATCCACTTCCACCCCACGGAGCGGGTGTGCATTCTCTTTGGGTCCCCTCAGGTTTGGTTCCCAGGGAGATGATAAGCCAAGCCAGGTTTCGATTGTGCATTTCAAGATTCAGGATGTTATTTCCCGCATGCCAATCCGAGTCCTAGTCCCTGGCTGTTTTGGGGTGATGAGCCTACACTTTCAAAGACAGTTGTTAAGATGAGTTCCCTTGCATTAGTGCCAATTTCTGCTAAAGCGAGGCTGGTGGCAATCTCTTTGCTTGCCGGGAAGTCCACCATTAATGCTATTATTACTTCTCGCTCTATTGCTGTTCAGTTCACTGGCCAGGAAGGGTTCTCTACCCATATTGTGCTAACTCGTACGGCTGCCAAGAGCCTGATGGATTCCATGTTAAAGGGGCAATTGGCTGTGTTTTCAAGATTGTCTAAGGATATTCTGCACACTCTATGCAATCTCCATCAGTTTATTAGCATGCCGGCCGCGTCAACGCCGTGTATTACTCTCCCTTGGTCTTGTCTAGCCCGTTTATCAAGGGAGTTATGTTTCAAGACTGATTTTCGAGTGGAGTTGCCAAATCTCAGGATCCTTGTGCCAGGTTACAGGACTCCATGGTTTTCTAATGCGCGTCTATCTAAAGAGTTCGTTGTTCAAGAATGTCCACATGTTGTTAGCACCAGATGTCTAGGGGCAACTGCCCCAACAAAGCTGCATGTTCATAGAAGGGCCAGGTCGTCTGCTAGATGGGCCCATTATTTGAAGATACATTGCAGATCAAGAAGGTCGAAGGTACGGATCCGCACCAAGCAGGCCCGTGTTCAAGAGATTGCTGCTAAGAAGAGGCGACGGCGCAAGTACAAAGGCCGCATGTTGTGCACTCGAGGGGCCACTACTACTTCTTCTCCTTTCTTCCATTCATCATTTCTTCTACTTAGCTCCCACCCTTGGGTGGTGTATATACCTTCTCCCAATCCAATTTATGTTATTTTCTCCTCTCTTTTCGGGTCCACAAATCCCCATTCCTCTTTTTCCCCTCATCCGGAACCTCCGGATTCTCCATTTTCTCATGATTATAGGCCTCGGCCTTTGTCATCCTTTCATCCCACTTTCGGGGCTTCTTCTGATCCTTCTCCTCTGGTATTCCCGAGTTCTACTTCTCATTCTCTTTCCCCGACCCTGTCGGGTGATCGTCATTCTTCTTCCCCGACCTTGTCGTGTGTCTATCATTTCCCTTCCCTGACCTTGTCGAGTGTTTATGCTTCCTCTACCCCGCCTCTAGCGGGTGATCGCTACTCTCCTTCTCCAACCATGTCGGATGATTCTTATTCTTCTCTTTATTCTTACTCCTCCTCACCCTTTCAGGGTTCTTGCCCTTTTTCATGCTATTTTCGAGGCTTTAGCCCACCTTGATCTTAGTTATTCCCTATTTATTATGTATCTGGTTCCTTGTTATCAGGGCCTTAGTGCCTTAACAAGGGAGTTCTAGCCCTCGTCTCTCTTATTTTTTATCCCTTCTTCGTCCAGTATGATGTTTGCCACTCCTCTATGTCAAGGAATCCAATCATTTACTCTCCTTTCATCCTTTATCCTGGCAAGCAAGGAATACAAAGCTACTCGCGTTCCTCAAAGCTCGATGATTGAGATTGCTTCAGGATGCCGGTTTCCACGCCATGGATTTGCAAAGGTATCTTTATTTTGTGTAAGAAACGTGCTTTCATTTCCATTATTTCTATTCTTTCTGCACATGGTTATAATGTTAATTCCTTAACATGATTGAGTGGCTTTACGAGTCTTTGTTTAATTAGATGTTAACTTTGTGTTAAACAAAAGAGTTCGCTTCTGCAACATTCTTAGGCTGGTAATAGCTCTGCGCTAGGAGTTTAGTTTCTTTCCCCGATTATTGAGGGTGACCTTTTGTACCGATTTTTCACACACTTCACGGCAAGCCATAGCCAATTCCTCTAAGGCACACCGTTATTGCTTTGGCCATACCATGGGTATGCACAAAGGCATTTTCTTTTCTCTGCTCGGCAAAGGGCAGGGGCAAGAGATGGATGGATGAGATGACCAACCTAGGCACTCCCTAATACGAGAGAGGTCTCAAATAGGGGTAGTCTTGACCCTCAGAAGTGAGCTTTGATGAAAAATCTAGCTAATAAGAGCTCTCAAAATCAAAATTCAATGAATCAATATGCAAAATTATGAAAATAAAGGCATGGCAAGAGTGGTAGTACAGTTCTCCGCGGGACATCATGAGCCCGGTCGCATGCGTGCCTGATAAATATGGGTCTAAAAATCAAAGACACAAAGCCCCGACGTAACAGACTGTATCTTTGAGAGGTAATGCCCTAGAAGGAAGTCGAGTCCTAATATCTCCCATCCTACATAAAGCTTGTCTCCAATTTTTCTTCTATTTCTCCCTCTTATGCTGGGTTGTATCCCAGGTATGGCCTTAGTAGGGGCACCGTTCTTTAGAGGCGGTTGGTTGTGACGAGCCACCCTCATATGCACGCCCTGCTTAAGGGAAGCCTTTAATGAGAGGGGTAGGTACGACGGTCCCTGGCTAGTAGTTCGAGCCCGTCTTTGGGTGCTGCGGATTGCTATTTAAAAAAAAGGAAATATTACCAAAAATCCAAAAAATAAGATATTATCAAAAGTCTAAAAAAATAAAATGTTGTTCAAAAATGAAAGAAAAAAATCAAATAATGTTGAAAATTAAAAAAATAGAAAAAATCTAAAAATCTAAAAATATCTATCTTTTTATTCCTTTCTATCTATTTGTTTTGAGGACGGATACGCGATCTGTTTGCTAAGTATGCAGGTTGCAGGTGTTCAAGTTTCCTTGCTCTATCTTTCGCTCTGCCTCCCATTCACGACTTCTGATCTGTTCTCTCTTCTTCAATCTATATCTCTCGATCTGTCCTTAAGCTTGTGTCCTTCTCAACTCTCGATTCATCTCATCATGTCTCTATGAGAGGGCATTGCCTCGCAATTTTGAACATGGCAAGTTCTGCTTCATCCGATCTTGGGGCTTTGATTGAAGAATGTCTTTGTTATCTTTTGTCCCCCGTGTTGGTTGTCACACGTGTTTATGTCTGTCATGTCTTTATTTCATGTGTCTATGTCTTGCACGTGTTGTCCTTGTCACGCGTGCCTTTGTCCGTCCATGTCATTGCACGTGTTTTCTTATGTCCCACGTGTCTTTGTCCCACCATGTCCGTGTCATCCCACGTGTTGTCTTATGTCCCCGTGATGTTGTCCCACGTGTCTTTGTCCCACCATGTCTTTGTCCCACGTGTCTTTGTCCCACCATGTCCGGTATTCACGGGTTCTACTTCTCATTCTCTTTTCCCGACCCTGTCGGGTGACCGTCATTCTTCTTCCTTGACCTTGTCGGGTGTCTATCATTTCCATTCCCCGACCTTGTCGGGTGTTTATGCTTCTTCTTCCTCGCCTCTGGCGGGTGATCGCTACTCTCCTTCTCCGACCACATCGGATGATTCTTATTCTCCTCTTTCTTCTTACTCCTCCTCACCCTTTCGGGGTTCTTTCCCTTTTTCATGCTATTTTTGAGGCTTTAGCCCGCCTTGATCTCAGTTAATCCCTATTTATTCTGTATCTGGTTCCTTGTTATCAGGGCCTCAGTGCCTTAACGAGGGAGTTCTAGCCCTCGTCTCTCTTCCTTTTTATCCCTTCTTCGTCCAGTATGATGTCTGCCACTCCTCTGTGTCGAGGAATCCAACCCTTTGCTCTCCTTTCATCCTTTATCCTGGCAAGCATGGAATACAAAGCTACTCGCGCTCCTCAAAGCTTGATGATCGAGATCGCTTCAGGATGCCGGTTTTCACGCCATGGATTTGCAAAGGTATCTTTATTCTGTGCAAGAAATGTGCTTTCATTTCCATTATTTCTATTGCTTCTGCACATGGTTATAATGTTAATTCCTTAACATGATTGAGTGGCTTTAGGAGTCTTTGTTTAATCAGATCTTAACTTTGTGTCAAACAAAAAAGTTAGCTTCTACAGCATCCTTAGGCTGGTGATAGCTCCGCGATGAGAGTCTAGTTTCTTTCCCCGATTGTTGAGGGTGACCTTTTGTACGGGTTTTTCACACACTTCACGGCAAGCCATAGTCGATCTCTCTAAGTAACACCGTTGCTGCTTTGGCCATACTTTGGGTATGCACGAGGTCTTTTCTTTTCTCTACTCGGCCAAGTGCAGGGGCAAGAGATTGACAGATGAGATGACCAACCTAGGCGCTCCCTAATACGGGAGAGGTCTCAAATAGGGGAAGTCTTGACCCTCAGAAGTGAGCGTTCATTTAATATCTAGCCAAGAAGGGCTCTCAAAATTCAATGAATCAATATGCAAAATTATGAAAATAAAGGCATGGCAAGAGTGGCAGTACAGTTCCCTGCGGGACGTCATGAGCCCGGTCGCATGCGTGCCTGATAAATATGGGTCTAAAAAGTAAAGACACAAAGCCCCGGTGCAACAGACTATATCTTTGAGGGGTAGTGTCCTGGAAGGAAGTCAAGTCCTAATATCTCCCATCCTGTATGAAGCTTGTCTCAAAATTTTTTCTTCTGCTTCTCCCTCTTAGGCTGGGTTGTATCCCGGGTATAGCCTTAGTAGGGGCACCGTTCTTGAGAGGCGGTTGGTTGTGGCGAGCCACCCTCATATGCACGCCCTGCTTAAGGGAAGCCTTTAATGAGAGGGGTAGGAACGACGGTCCCTGGATAGTAGTTCGAGCGCATCTTTGGGTGCTGCGGATTGCTATTTCAAAATTTTAAAAAAAGTGAGAAATGTTGCCAAAAATCTAAAAAATGAGATATTATCAAAAGTGCAAAAAAATAAAAAAAAACAACTAATCAAATATTGTTGAAAATTCAAAAAAAAATCAAGAAAATTGAAAATTCTAAAAATATTTATCTTTTTATTCCATTCTATCTATTTGTTTTGAGGACGGATACGTGATCTTTTTGCTAAGTGTGCAGGTTACAGGTGTTCAAGTTTCCTTGCTCCATCTTTCGCTCTGCCTCCTGTTCACGACTTCTGATCTATTCTCTCTTCTTCAATCTATATCTCTCGATATGTTCTTAAGCTTGTGTCCTTCTCAACTCTCTCGTCATCTCATCATGTCTCTATGAGAGGGCATTGCCTCGCGATTTTGAACCTGGAAAGTTTTGCTTCATCCGATCTTGGGGCTTTGATTGAAGAATGTATTTGTTATCTTTTGTCCCCCGTGTTGGTTGTCACACGTGTTTATGTCTGTCATGTCTTTGTTTCATGTGTCTATGTCTCGCACGTGTTGTCCTTGTCACGTGTGTCTTTGTCCCACCATGTCCTTGTCCCACCGTGTTGTGGTGTTGTCTTGTTCCACCGTATTCTTCAATCTCATGCATGCTTGCCATTTATTCTTGTGATGTTTGTTATGTTGTTATGTTTTTTGTAATGTTATGATCAATTCATGTTCAATTATGTTATGTTATCCTCATGGTTGTTCATGTGGTTGTGTCTTATTCAAAAATCCAAAAAATGCCGTTTCGCATGCACAGGTAAGTTAGGTATGGATTTCTATCCCTACTCATTCTTGCATTACTATATGGTATCTATATTATTATATTATCTCGAGAACTAGCTGATCATCCACGTGTTTCAGGATCTTACGTTCCCCTATAAGAAAAATAATGATAATCTAGGTGCACGCTTTTAATCATCGGATAGCACATTAGGTTGGGAAAATTTGGGGACGATGGTTCTATCTCACACGCCGTGGTTGCAGGTAGTATCCTGACCCTGATTAATCCGGTCTAGAAATATTATTCTTGAGTATTTCCTATTTTGTGGCTTTATTTGCATTCGATTTAATAATTTTTTTATTGTAGCCCAGCATACATCATACGCATCTTTGAGCATTCATGACCCATGGTATGTCTGAAAGTGTCTCATTTGTGATGGATAATTGTGCGTTCAGTGTCTGAGTAAGAGGAACAATTCCACTCAGAGTTGGAAGCTTTTCTCTGGTCCGTTCACCTGGTCTGATTGACTGGAGGTCCCTGTCTGGAGTTTTTAGTTTGTTTCTTTACTTTTTTTTTGCTACTTATTTCGGTCCCCTCATTGGTCCGAGAGATTGTGTCCCCCATGAGGTTGATCGTGTGTTTTCCTTTTCGTTTAGTTAGTTTCTCCAGACTGGCGTCATTTTGGTTCGATCGTTCCTTGCGTTTGGTTTGGAGTTTTTCGGAAGATTCCTATCACTCATTGGAGAGAAAACGGGTGTCTTTTACCTTAACGCCCGCTTTTCAGTCCGCTCTGCTTCATTTCCGCTTCATCTTCATGTTCCATTTCACTTTCGCTTCACCTCCGCTCGCTCCCCTGCAAAGAGAACATTAAGGAGGGGCATCTGTTGACACCTATTTTTTACCTATGAGTTGAGTCATTTCTCTTACTATCATTTGTTGATACCTCGAGTTGTCCATTATTCATTAGACTATTTTTAGGCATGCTTTTGGGCTTACTTTATGGGTACCTCCCTCCCTAGCTAAGTCTGACCTTAGATTTGGGCTTAATGGGTCTTGATTTCACTTGGTTTTGAGGTAAATGGGCTCATTTATCTCAATTTATCAATTTCAAACGTCTAGGTTGTACACGGTCTAACGACTGGCCGTTCAGTGACTGCGCGGCCTTCTTGGAACCATTTACTAATTTATGGGATATTTATTTTGATTTTTTGACTTTCCACCGACAAGCCTTTGCACGGTCTGAAGATAGCCATTTATTTCCATTGAACGGCCTGTGGTTAGACCGTTCAGCTCCTAGAGTCCTCAACCGGTTGATTTTTCAGAAAATTATCTATTTATCCTATTTTTTGGATTTATCACCGACATATGTACACGGCCTAACATTGGACCGTTCCATTCATTGAGTGGTCTATTTGTAGACCGTTTTATCCTGAAGAGTCCAATGCCGTAATGGCCAGTCAGTTCGGTGGTTAACTAGATAATTTTCATTGCCTTGGCGGCCTATCGCACGACCGTGTACTGGCTCGAAAATTATAGATTGCTTGGCATTTTCTCTCTCTATCTGTGGCTAAACCTCCACCTTCCTCCTCCATTTTCTCCGCAGTTTCTCCACCAACTGGGGTGTCGTTTGATCCTGGTGGAAGATAAGAGGATTATCTATGAATTTTATTTTATAATCTCGGATTAATATACATTGGAAAACCCTAATTTGAGGTTGGACTTTCAAGGGTCTATAAATAGAACCCCTAGTCCCAGCTTGAAAAGGGGGAGATCCAACGTCGACAGTGAAGATCTGCTGAATTCTTGAGCAAGTTGTAGCCAGGGAGGGAGGCTTTCTACATCCTTCTAAGCCTTCGGTTCAAGGGAGTAGTCGTTGTTTGGTGTTCTAGTCTAGGCTTTCAGTTCTCTTTTCACCCATTGCATATCTCTTTTCATCATATTTTCATCCACATTTTTCACTATTCAACATCATTTTACACCCTTCCCATTTGTTTTCACACCCTATAGGGGTTTAAAAACCACCCCAGGTATCGCCCATTCCATGCTGTTGTGTCGATTTTCCATTCTTTTCTATAGTTACTACACATTCCAGGGCTAATTTGGGTGTTGTTTTCTTGTATTCTACGTTGTTTTGCAGGTCAGCATCAGCACATCAGGAGGCCCATCCCCTCTGGCCGGCCGGAAGGGGTGGAGGATCAAGTCCTACATCTCGGAGTTTGGCAGCATCACACGGTCTTCCTTCGTCCGTCTAGAAGAATGCACGGTCCCCAGCGGACCGTGTAACGCCTTCCAGCGGCCTTCCCTCGACCGTGCTGTCGCCAGACCAGTCTTCATCCTGCTTCCTTCTCCAGCATTGTGAGCGGTCTATCGAGTGGCCGTGCCATCCTTTGAACGGTTCTTCCAGGACCGTTTATCACTGCAGCACTGCAACTTGGGCGAGTGCCTTCTCCCTTTCTAAGGTACGTAGTACTCTCCGATACACGTGTCTTGGTGGCGATCACGATCACACACACACACCCTTTCTTTTATCCATTTTGTCGGTTTTCACATCTTGATTTAGAAAGGTAAAGAGAAGAAAAGAAAGGAAAGGGTGGGAAAACATGTCAACACTAAGTTGAAGAATTTTTCTGTTACAATTTTGAGCCTTACATATAGTTCATCCGGGTGTGAACGTAATTGGAGCACTTTTAATCAGGTAATATATTTTCTTTCTTTAAAATAAAAATAGCTTTACTTTTTATATAACTTTTGTTGTATTATATTTAGAGGTAGATACAAAGAGAAGAAATAGGTTGTCACAATAGAGGTTAAATGATTTGGTGTATGTCATGTTCAATCTAAAGTTGAAAGAGAGAGCATCCAAGAAGAAAATAATGGAGAATCCTCTTTCTTTAGAAGAAAAATGACATTGACTTGATGATGAGTGACTTGCAGAGTACCAATGTGAAAATGTTGATCTTCATGCTTCTAATCTACCTATTAATGAAGATGTTGAATTAGAAGAGCTTGGAATGGAAACAATGGCAAGAAAATCAAAAAGAAGAAAAATTGGAGATAGTGATAGTGGAAGTGAGTAATGTCTAATTATATACTATTTAATCTAAGAACAATTTTAAGTTATTAATTATGGCATTGTCTTATTTCTTTTAATCATTTTCACTATATGTAGGTAAAGGCAAAGAGGTGGTAGTAGTGGAGGCTGAGAATGGAAGTGAATGTGAAGAAGAAACAAATGAAGAGGATGAACAACTAAGATATATGGATGATTCTATGGATGATCTTCTTAGTAGTGATGAAGAAGATGCATTTAGAGATTTGCTTTCTTGAATCTTAAATCTTGACTCTTGAGTCTTTCATGTTGAACATGTCCCAGTTCCAATTTTGTAATAGTTTTAACTAAAAACTGTGTTGCGAATCTTCGAATTTGAATATCATTTATAGTTTAAAAGTTTTGATGTACTAATTGAAATGAGTACTCAAATAAAAATTTCTCTACAACTATTTTTGTCTTTTTGTCGAGAAAAAAATAATGATTTTCAAACTATAATTACAATTTACAACATCATGATTAGAAACATAAATAGATACAACCACACACAATTGAGTACAATGCCATTAAGATTTACAATTTTACACATTAAGCTCTATAACATTCAGATGTGCATCCTATTTTTAAAGATTCAATTTCAAATATGGAACATTCATCTCCTTTCCAAGTTTGCCTTAGAAAAGCCACCCTTGTTCCTACACATGTAAAAAACCCATAATTAGAATTTAGAACAATGATTAAAAAAATAACATTTTGGAGAGAATATCAATATGAAGTGTCCATCTATAGATTCTATACAATACAAAGTACACACACACACACACATACACAACTACACCCATAGACCCTCTATCATTAAGATAAGGTAATATTTTTAATTACATATATATATTTTAAAATATTTTTCTTATTTATTGAGGCTTACGCCTCATTAGGTTTTAAGGCTTACGCCTCGTGAGGCTTTGACAAAACACCTCAAGACCGCCTCAAGTCTTTACAAACCTTGGCTGCCACCGCGTCAACCTTACCTCATTTCACTTAAACCCCTAAGTCGACCTCACTTCATCCCAACTGATTCTGAGCTGACTCCGCTTGAGTTCACTTATTGTCCAGCAGCTAGCTCTGCTATGAAGCCAATCAAACAACCATCATGCATTATGCAATCTGCATCAACTCCACCTGAGCCTACAGGAGCTTAGTCAGAATTACTCCCTTATGCATTACCCAACACATGGAGTAGCCCATCTGCATTCACACTGAAGCATACATGCATTAGGCGTGCAGACTGAGCTGTATGCATGGACTTCTTGTGCCTACTGGCAGCTCTTGGTCAGTCAGCCATCTTCGGTCGATCGATCAATGATTTTGGTCGACCAAATCCCCAATGCATCACACATGCATTATGCATGCCTCATGTAATAAACCCCATGCATCTGTATATGCATGCTTGAATGTCATGGCTTGGAACTTGTGGTATATCAAATGGTGGGTGAAGAAGATTGGGCCATGCCCCATTGGATACTCTTACTATGCATGAGTACATAACTCTGCCTTGTACCAAGGTTCCACTGCATGAGTACCTTAGTGCCACCCTGCATGCTGTCATATAGATGTTTACAAAAGCATTCCTTACATTCCCTGCACAAGCAACTCATGCATCAATGTATACCATACACAAAGAAGAAACAAAAGAAAGAAAATTCAAAGAATAAAGAAAGAAATTAAAGAAAGAAAACTCAAAAGATGAAACAAGAAAAGAAAGCTGGGGTCTAACACCCCCAGAGTCACCTGAATAAATCCATGGCATGAATAAAACAAACAAACAAACAAACAATGAAAGAAGAGGCTGGACTGGGCGTTGGTATAAGTTGCATCGACTCAGCCTGAAAGTCGCGTCAACGTAGTCTTTGTTATGCCCCTCTAGTTTTGATGTTGGAAAAACTGTGTCGAATTAGTTTTGATTCTGGCAACACTGTGATGATTTGAAGTTCCTACTTAAGTCAAAATAGGTCTTGTTCATAACAAGGTCGATGCATCTTCCATCATCATATAACATCAGGTCAATGCACATTCATGCATTTAGAAAGATAGGTCGATGCATATATGTATTCTGGTCTAGAAGGTCGATGTAGTTGTAGAAGTCTTGCACTATCACTGTTAGTGCACTTTGTACATAGGTCGATGTTGCTAGGCACTATATGCTAGATGTTGCATCATCAGGTCGATGCACACTAGAGACTTGTCGATGCTGCTAAGCCAGCATTTACAGTATAAGGTCGGTGCGATAAAGGTCATTTTTTTATAATGTCGATGCACCTTGTGCATCTGCTTTGAAGTCAGGTCGATGCACTATGTATGTGTAGCAATGCAGATACCGTCCTTCTAACTAAATGAGGTCTACCTATGTAATACACAGGTCGATGTTCTTTTGACATACTGATGCATTCTTTCTTCACGTCAATAAGATAGGTCGATGCACTTTTGATTGTGCATCGATGCATGTGCATATATTCACACACAAATTCATATGATTTGCCTATTCTTATGAAACATCTGAGCCTGCAATTTTCGGATACTTACTACTTGTTTCATGAGTCACATGATGCTGAGATTGTTAATAAATTTATACCTTTGTTTTGGCAGGAAAAACAAAATCATCAAGCAATAATTCAGATTCATGCTCAAACACCTAAGATGCATAAATGTACGAGAAGACATGCCAAGTTCAAGTTTAGTGATAAGTTAACGGATAAAGCTTTCTTTCTGCGAAGCAACTTCATTAATCAATTGGAGGCAGTATTTCTGATTGTCACATGGGTTCGAAAGTGCAACTGCTGAGGGAACGTGATCTGAGGCGATCTCCGAGTACTTTGGAGATTCCTAACGAAATAACGGTTCCACGTGGCTACAACTTAAAGGATCTTCACCTCTTCATCTGACACGTAGCCAAGCTTTTCCCAAAAGCCTTGGGCGACAATGTTCGTTCCACACGCCTAAATCAAATCTTGTGGGGACCACAAGAACTCTTGTTCGCGAGGATAAATAGAGGCCAGAGCTCGAGCTACAAGGTAAGAGAGAGAATCTACATCTATATCTGAGAAGAAAATCAAGAGAGGAGAAAAGAGAAAAAGAGAAAGGGAGAGATCAAAGTGAGAAGGAGAAGCTAGGAAAGAGTGTGAGAGCCACTGCGAGCCTAAAAATTTAAAGTGCAGAAAAGAGAGATAGAAATTAGAGTATTAAAAGAGGAAGAGAAATTTTGAGAGAAGAGAGAGCATGCAAAGAGTCTAAGTTGGTATCGACGTCTGGATCAGATCTAGAGTTGAATTGCTCCAGAAAAAGAGCTACAACTGTTTTGTTTTTACTATTTTCTCTATTTCATTTTTTGAATCGTTTCTGAATCATCTGTAAGCTGTGTAATCAACGGATCAAGCTGTGAGGCAACGGCGAGGAGTGTTCCTCTGACAGCAAGCTGTGAGGCTCAGTAATTTATAAGCTGTGATTCAGCGGTTTCTAAGCTATATGTTCAGCGAAAGCCTCACTCGATCGAGTGAGTGGTGGATATAGATCTCGGGATTGAGATCGAACCACCTTAAAATTGCGTTGCAGTGTGTGTGTGATTGTTTGGCTCTTCATTGATTCATATAGATGTATGGCAAGGACCGCTCTTGTCTGGAATGTGATGTTTCTAATATTTTCATTCATATAATGTGCATGAGTCATCAACCAAAGAGTATATAGAAAGGCTTGGCTGGAAAGATAGGTTAAGCCTATCCGGAATGCCACACCTTGCGTGAGGAGATCCTGGATTAAACCTCCGCCCAGTACTGAACTTGGTTGCTATTTTTCTTCTGCAATTCTGTGTGATAATTCATCTAGAATTATCGTTAACCTGAATTAGATATACTCTCTGTTAATTCAGTTTCAATTGATTGCTCATGTCACAGCAGAGTTTTAATTTCACATTTATTCACTACTGTAGAATATAAATTTGGGGTAGATCTATTCACACCCCTCTAGATGTGTAGTTCATCCATTCTCATCACGTGGTATCAGAGCCTAACTGTCCATAAGGGCTTAACATCCCGAAGAGATCTAAGCAAATGGATGCTAGAGGACTTACGGCTGAGGGTCATTCCGTGAGTAAGCCACCTTTCTTCGATGGAACTAACTATGCATATTGGAAGAATCGAATGTAGGTGTTCTTACGAGCTAAAGACTACGAGATATGGAGAGTGGTTAGTCGAGGTCCGTTTGAGCTCCCCGAAGATGAAGATGTCTGGACTTGGGAGCAAATCCAAAGGTCAACTCTGAATTGGAGCGCTGTCAATGCTATGCAATATGCTCTACATCCCACTGAGTTTTCCATAGTGTCCTCCTACTCCACAGTGAAGAAAATGTGGGACAAGTTGGAGGTAATATATGAGGGAACATCTTGTTGGTCTGTAAAGACAAGGTGCGAAGGAGCAAACTTGATTCAGAGGGGGGGTGAATGAAACCCTCTTCAAGACTTTTCCCAATTAAAGCATTACTGGACAATGATGCGGAATTAAAAACGTACAAATGACTTGAACGACTCAGATGCTCTTCTTGGAATAACGAATGAAGATCAGATAAACTGAACTTATGATCTACTCGATATAAGCTAAAGAGATGACTCAGTTCATCTAATCAACTTGACTCTCTCAAGACCAAAATCAAATGCACGGTGTGCAAACCAATCTCTCACTAGATATAAGACCAGACTATCATGAACGAGCCTAAGCATACATCTAGTGGAATAGAATAGACAATCAAACCATGATGGACAAGAGATTTTTAGATGGTTCAGTTTGCTGCCCGCAGACCTACGTCCATCCCACACTCAAACCAGAGTGTGGATTCCAGCTGATACATAGCTTAACTGCTGGGCCTCATAGCTTGCCACCAACCGCTGACTGACAGCTTGACCGCTGGGCAATACAGCTTAGCCTACCAGAGGAACCGATCCTCTGCAACTCCTGAGCGACACAGCTTGCTCTGCTGACTTACAGCTTGAAACAAAGGTATAAAAGAAAACAAAAGATGAAGAATCACATCGACTGTAAGCTGGATGGAATCGTAAAACAACTGTGGCTCTCGCAGGAGCTGACTGGATTGGATCTGATCCAAGGTCCAGTTGAACAGGTCTTTAAGCAGCTTCACTTTCTTTTCCTCTTACTCTCTATCTCTCTCTTTCTTTTCGTTCTACTTCTTTTCCCTCTCAGTTGCTCTCTCTTTTCTTCTATCGATCTCACAATTTTTCACTTCCACTCCTTCTGCTTCTTTTTCTCTCACACTCTGCTCTTCTTCTATCTCTCCTCTTTCTACTTCGATCTCTTTTTCTTCGTTCTCCTTTTTTTGTCTGATCGCAGAAGAAGGGTTATATATATCTTCAATCTGGGACCCACGGACTCATACACCGGGCATGTGTATGGAACACTCTCGCCAAGAGGCTTCTAGAAAACCTTAGCCACGTGTCAGAATCTGAGCACTGTAGCTTTCCACGTGGCAGCCTTTTCAGGGACGATCCGCCTTGGATCACGTGCCCTCCTTAAGGTCACGAACAGTTGTCCTGGTAATATGTCAGGACATAAAAAAGTTAGACAGGTATGAATGTTGCATCGACTTAATAAGGTATAAAAGCAGGCATGCATAAACTCAATATACCATAAGTACACATATGCACAGACTTATCGTTCACATAGTAAACTTATGCACAGACTACGTGTGAGTGTAATCAAGGAGTGCACCAAGTTGGTGTGGACAGAATACAGACTCTGCACTGACTCAATGTGCCGACAGATATCTTGCACAGACTCTATTATGCATCATGCGAGATATGCACAGACATATAATGCATCACGCCTTAACTGCACAGACTCATATGCTTGCAGCCATGAGAATTGCATAGACGTAAAGAAGCTCGACTCAAAATATGCACAAGACACACTGTGAAGATGCAACGATGCAAAGTGCCTTGGACAAGGTATGCACCAACTACAACTCTATCGACTCATGTCATGCACAGACCTGAACAAGTGCGCTATCATGCATTGCACCGACTTAAAACATGACATTTGGGGACTGCACCGACTTCAACTTGATTGCGTGCAATAGTGCGAGAGTTGCACCGACACGGCTACAAGGAGATGCACCGGCATAGAGCAGATGTGCACCGACTCAGCTAAGTATAGACTAAATCACGCACAGACTTAGTGAGCATATATCCACAGGCCTATATGCATAAGGTAGAAGGTGCACTAATGAATGAGCATTGGCATATGTCTACACTATAGTGAATGCATCGACCTTGAAATGCAAGGTAGAGATGCCTAAGTCCAGCTGTATGGACATTTGCACAGCTGTATGGACCTTATGATGAAATATAAAGTGAGCAGCGTTCATGCAAAGACTTGGTACAGTGAGGTGCACAGACTTCACAGACCACCAGACTACTAAGAGATGCACCCTAGGACATATGCACTGGCCTCATGTGCATACAGAGTAATGACGAATGCATGCTTTAACATCAACACATGACCTTATAAAGGCAACATATAGCAAACAAGATTCTCATCAATTCTCATTTAAGAAGTATCAATGTATGGTGACTCAAAGTGTTTGCTATCATCAAAACCACATGGGCACAACAATGTCCCCCTTTTTGATGATGGCGGCACTATGAGTCACACAGACTCATGTCAAACTAGTCTCCCCCTTTGACTTCATCAAAAAAAATAGTTTGAGAGAGATATATATAATCATGCATGAAATGATTGATTTAGAATCTCCCCCTTTAAGTACATCATTAAGGCATAGAAGAGCAATATGCCCCCTGGATAAATGAAGAAAATCAGCAAACACAGGGGCAAATAAACAATGCAATATGAATGGGTAGTTTCATGCTAATCACCATGACACCACATACTCTCTCCCTTTGACAATCAGTTGAAATGGAGGAACACTAAGGCACAACCTTCTACCCCATTGATATAGATAAAATAGACTAAAACAGATAGACAGATCAAATAAAAGAAGCCTTCTCCCCCTGAACATGTGATACCAATTGTTATGAAACCAATTGTCATGAAATGAGGGAATTCAGGCAAATGATACGAATTGTTATGATCTGTGAACATCGCAAGGATAGCCAAGAGGGACTATCAGAGGTAAGTCTAATGCCAAGAGTAGAGAAAGATATTGACTAGATTGCCAATGAATAGATGAGACAGAAAGATTTTTAATAGGGTATCAAATTCATAAATCTTGATAAGCGAATATCAGACTCTTCTATTATAAGAGATTATGAATGAGTCCAAACTTACCAGCATGATTTAAGGATGATGTATACAAAGTTTATCATGAAAATTCAATACTCATATCTGAAACACCTTTTAATAAAAATGAACCAAATGCACATATGACATTCTTGTTTTAACCTCTTTCTATCTTACTCATTGAAAATTAATGACTCCTATAGAAGTTATACAAGATAGTATTGAGATTAAATAGTTATAAATGTATCTGAACTTGTCTTAGATGACACTAATTTTCAAGATTTTTCTTTTGAACATCACACTCTTTTTCCTGAGCAATCTTAGTTGATCAACACTTTTTTACATAAGGTACAACATGTCTTAGGTGAAGTGATCAAGTTACTCAGTGTGATAATTGCATTACTTCTCAGTCATGAGAATAGAGTTAGCAATAGAAATATTTTTTTTACGTGAGGAGACACCTTGGTTAGAGGCAGGAATCCCCAGTTACTCAATACAACTATGCCATTACTCTGTCATATTTTCAATCATTTTTACAGTAGAGCTAACTATGACACCTCATGACATGGGTTTACTCCATTTCTTTGATAGAGGACCCAGTTTCTCGGTGTCTAAAGTCATTGCTCTGACCAAGATTTCTTTCAATTGTTTTCAGATATTTCAGACAATTCTCCACACTAAAGTGTTAAAGAACAATACTCTCTACAAGTATCTTAACCAAAGAAGGCCATAATTTTAAAATTTTAGATTTTAGAAGGTTTTGCATGAAATTACATGAGACAATTGGTTAAGATTTATTAAACATAATGATTCAGATATTTTCAAGTCTTTTAAATCAAAACTTAGTGAATACATTAGACTTAAATCAATTTGATTCATCAGACATTCTTAAACTAGTATAATAGAAGATTCTTCTTTTGAATTATGTCAAATTTATGATTAGGGTACATAGATTGAAATCTCCCCTCAAAATCAGATGAATCAGCATTGACAGTGCAGCAAATCAATGGAAGCAACAAGAAATTTTCATTGAGAGAACAACAGAAGACATTATCAAGCATGCATATAAAATGGCAGAATTGAAACACATGCTTGTGTATCAAACATATTTTTAGGAGTCAGTTAGTTGACAAGGATGGAGTAGGAGGTATGCACTCGAGTAATCCAGTTCAAAAACCAATAGCTTAGTTTGGAGTTCAGACAGATCAGCTTGACAATAATGAATTCTAGTTCAACTCTCTATCAACAACTTAGAGGAGAAGCAGATATAGAATTTAGACAAGATTAATGAAACTAGAAGGCTCCTCCTGTCTATATGCAGTGATTCTCTTCTTTTTGAAAATTTCAAAAATTAATGATAAGCAATGCAATTCACTACATGTATGCATATGCAATGACTCTCCTAAAGATATTTCCTAAACATAGATATGCAATGCATTCAGAGACAAACTACAATTATTTCCATGTATATTTCAAGCTTTCAAAGAGATTCAATTCAACAATGCACAAGAGACTTGACATGATGTGCAGATATTTAAAGCAAACAAATTCAGATGACATAATTTAAACAAAATTTTTGAACTTACCTGAAGAGCGCAATCATGGGGTTTTCATTCTTGAGTGCCTTGGTTTATTAGCCCCTTTATTCACGTCACGCCCCGAGCCTTTATGACAGCGGAAGGCTAGCTCGAGGAATGTGAACAGTCGGCATGGTAAGCCGCTTGCAAGCAAGAACGATCAGAGCGCAAGATAATAATACACATAAATGCAATTGCACAATATTTACTCAAGCTTCAACTTTCATTTCGTCATCAATCAAATATTCAAATACAATCACTAATTCAACTTCCTTCATCATACTAGACTCAAGAAAAATAAAATTACATAGACTCAATCTAAACAATGTAGACTTCTTAAGTCTTCACTCATTCTTCATTCACTCTCGGATCCGCTACTTGAATATTCCGAATCCGAACCCGACTCACTTCCATTTCCTGAAAAGATTGGAAATAGGTAATGAGCACACTTGCCCAGTAGGTATCCTCGCATCAACATGATTAATAATATTTAAGTAATTAGTATTTTAGCTCTAAAGAATAATGTAAAATCATGCGAAATGCGATAAATCAAGTGAATGACCAAAGTAATAAAGATCATCATTTAAGCTAGAATGAGCAAGTATGAACAAGAATGTAGCATGTCCTTTCGTGAACAAGAATGTAACGAGAATGTCCTACTAATATCACGTAGTCATCATCCAAACATCTTTTGCTTTTGAGCAAATATTTGGTGAATTTCTGTGTGACATATCATGTAACAAGCAAGAAAGTCCTGTACGTGTATCGTTGATTTTCACTTCACAAGCCGTAGATATTTCACTTATTTATAGAGAAAGTACTCCCAGCGTAATACGGCACCAGTAGCATCATACCCCATGGTTTACAATATGTTTCCGACAATTAGCCGAGGGGACTAGCATAGAGCCCTTGAACACAATCAGTGCTCGATCGCATCTTCAAGTATAAATCAAGCTACTTCCACATTTCAATAAAATATGGCCAAGAAAGAAACAAGTTCAATAAGTTCATGATAATAATAATCAACAAATGAACACTTCAACTTAGGACATGAGAGATCAAGAATGATTTAAGATGATGTCATGCTCATGGAAATAATTTGGCAGCATAATAGTACATTTATTATTCTTCATAATTTAAGTTAAGTATCTTAGACAATATGACAAATCCTAGACCATCAATAATCCATCTAGGAACTTTAGAATACCAACCCTTTGGTCAAACCTTGGGTTAAAGAATTTAGAACTGTCACGGTCTAATACTGGGCCGTTACATGAACGTAACGGTCGAGAACTGGACCGTTAGAACAAGCTGAATCCAGAAACAAAGAAATTGGACTTAGTACAATGTGACGGTCGTACACCGATCAGTTAGGTAAGCCTGACGGGCTAGTGCAGGTCCGTTACAAGACTTAAACTTCGATTTGTGCTTTTCTAGACAAATGGGCTTTAATGGTACAACCAACTCAGCGTCCTAGTGGGAATCCCAGGCTCGCAGAGAATTACGGAGGCCTTGAAACAAGATTTCCTACTCTATTGGAAGGAATATCCAATAGAGAGGTCCTCATGTTCAAGAATTTGTTCCTATAGTGCAAGAGTGTGAACTAATGGATATATACCGGAATATATGCCGTGTACTTAAAGAATTGACTCTATAGATAAGAGAGAATGTGTAACGGTATAAAATCATTATAAAACACATCAATATCTTTTCTAAATCAAGGTTTTAACACAAAACTATAGTGCTTTGGCATGAAATTAACATATGCTTGAAAATAACTCTAAAGTATGCAAATTCCTAATATGAATCAATATTGGAACTTGAAACCATGAAAAATAGGTTAAGATCTAATTCACTAGGCATACATATATATTAATTGGACCGATCTTGATTCTGTCTTAAGTTGCCAGAACGCAGTGTTGTGTGACGGACTAGTCTGGGCGAGTCACAGGAAAGTAACAGTCTAGATTAAGTCCGTCAGGTTTCACAGAACCCTTTAGTCGTTCATAGAGGGTGTGACGGTCAGTGCAGGTCCGTTACACATCCCTAGCGGTCTTACGATAGACCGTTAGGTCCTCTGCTGATAGAAACTAGAAACTATAGAAATCTATGATTAATTCATGGCATGCTAACTACTCAAATCATGTCAAAACGAGAAAAAGGCTATCTAGATGCATAGGTAGTAATGGAATAACAAGAGATAGCTTGTTTATCTTCAATTAGGGTTGAAGGCATGGATGAATGTATAGACTAATCCTAAAACATGAAATTCATGAAGTATAATGCATGAAATCCAAATAAACTAGAGGGTTTTTATCCCTAACAATGTGTTTTTGCCGTTCACGAGATAACCTAACTCTTAACTAGACTTTAAACTTCTAATTTGAGTCTTCAAGGGTCTCCCTAGTTCTTCACTTTTTGTAATTTTTTAGCAACTATCTCTCCAATCTCTTGACCTAAAGATGTGAAATTTGGAGGTTTAGGAAGATGATACTATTGGGAACAAAAAGTTCTAAAGAATCAAACTCTAATTACCTCGTTTGGGCGTCCTAATTCCTTGATCTTCAGTGGTCCTTTGCTCTGAATCCTGGGCTACTATGAGAGAATCAGCGACTTTAGAAGCCTTTATCTCCTTAGTTACTTGATCCCCTAACATGAAATTTTGAGGGTAGTTAGTCTAAAGTATTAGGAACAAAACACTCTAAAGAACTTGCCTGATATTCTATCTCCTTACCATGATTCTTCACGAGCCAAAAGTAAGG
Organism: Amorphophallus konjac; assembly: GCA_022559845.1. Taxonomy (NCBI): domain Eukaryota; kingdom Viridiplantae; phylum Streptophyta; class Magnoliopsida; order Alismatales; family Araceae; genus Amorphophallus; species Amorphophallus konjac. The sequence continues at coordinate 152,726,680 of CM040117.1, forward strand.
GTCGCTTAGTTCAGAACTGGGTTCTATTTATAGAGTTTTGGCTAGGGTTCAAGGATTTGAACGATTTTAGAGTCCTTAATTGGCAAAAACTCTAATTTCTAAGAGTCCTTAGCAACGTTATAAGTTCTCTCAAGTTGTTCTCTAGCCAAGAGAATCCCAAAGTTCCAATCTTTTTGCAACTTCTTCTTCTCACGGAATTAGCAGGTTGTAACGGACTAGGTCTAGTCCATTACATGGCTGTGACGGTCGCTCGATAGACCGTTACATCAACTTGGCGTGGACATTCATCTTAATTCAAACTCTTTGGTTAATTATCCACTAAATTATGCCTTTCAAAGTGTATTTATCCCTATATTTCGTGGATAACTTAAATAACCTTCTAGAATATGGGCCAAACTTATTGGGCTCGATCCTTAAATCTAGTAGGCTATAACTACTAAAGCTAGGTTAATTATTTAGCCTAGTTGGGCCTTACAATCCCAATATCTATTTACTAAGCTTTATAAATGCCTAATTCAATCTAGAAATTATTTATATAAAATTGGGTCACTACACCCTCCCCCACTTAGAAGAATTTGGTCCCCAAATTTAATACATGAATTTAAGGAGAGTGTACTTACAATCGAATAATTCTGGGAATCTTCTACGCATAGATTCTTCCGTCTCCCATGTTGCTTTGTATGGCCATTGCTTCGTCCATTGGACTTGGACCATAGGAATAGTTTTATTCCTTAGTTGACGCACTTCTCGTTCCAGAATCCTGACCGATTTCTGCACGTATGTCAGGTCCTTTTGCATCTCCAGATTATCATAAGTAATGACAAGATGAGGATCATATACATATTTCTTCAACATAAAGACGTGAAATATGTCGTGAACTCCTACCAATTGTGGAGGTAATGCCAATCTATAAGTCACCTAATCGACCCTTTCAAGAATTTCAAATGGACCTATGAATATTGAAGTTAGCTTGCCTTTAATGCCAAATCTTCGAATACCACGGCCTGGAGAAACTTTCAGATATACATGATCTCCCACCTGAAACTCCAAGTCGCGTCTTCGATTGTCAGCATAAGATTTCTGCCTATCTTGCGCCATCTTCATTCTTTCTTGAATGAGCTTGATCTTCTCTGTAGAATCCCTAATAATGTCGGGGCCTAGAATTGCTTTTCCCCTATCTCACTCCAACATATTGGTGATCTACAGCTTTTCCATATAAAGCTTCAAAGGGTGCCATCTGTATGCTGGCTTGATAACTGTTGTTATATGCAAATTCACCAGAGGCAAGTGATCATGCCAACTTCCTCCAAAGTCAATAGCACAAGCCCTGAGCATATCTTCTACCACTTGATTTGTTCTTTCAGTCTGACCATCAGTTTGTGGGTGAAATGTTGTACTAAAATTCAATCTAGTCCCTAGTGAATGTTGTAAGCCCTTCCAGAACTGTGATGTGAATCGAGGATCTCTATCAGATATAATAGTGACTGGGACACCATGTAATTTGACAATTTCTATTATGTATAATACTGCTTGAATATCCACAGACCATCAACTTTTTATTGGTATGAAATGTGCAGACTTAGTCAATCGACATATGATTACCCATATACCATCGTGTCCTCCTCTGGTCTTAGGTAAAACAATGATGAAATCTATTCTTATACTCTCTCATTTCCATTCGTGAATATTTAGGGGATGTAATTTACCTGTGGGTCTAAAATGCTCTGCTTTTACTTGTTGGCAGGTGAGACAGCGGGACACGAAATCAGCTATTTCTCTCTTTATATTGGGCCACCAGAAATTTCTTTTGAGATATTGATATTAATTGATACTACCAGGATGAATGGTGTACTTGGACTTATGTGCTTCTTCTAGGATCAGTTTCTTCGTATCCTCATGATCTGGTACACACACTCGGCCCTTAAATAGCAATTTTCCGTCATTGGAAACAGAGAATTCTGACCTCTGTTCTATGTTGGCTTTAATTTCCAATAACACGAGATCATCATCTTACAGCTCGACCAGATCCTCTATCAATGTTGGTTGAGCTCGGATATTAACCATGAAACAATCCTCATCCTTTATGTCAATTTCTAAGTTCATCTGAGCAAATTAAGGAATAAGATTAGTCATAGTAATCATAAGACTTGATAGCATACCCATTGGTTTTCTGCTGAGTGCATCTGCTACCGCATTAGCCTTGCCAAGATGATATTGAATAGCAAAATCAAAGTCTTTGAGATATTCTAATCATCTCCTCTGTCTCATGTTAAGCTCCTTTTGAGAGAATAAGTATTTCAAGCTTTTGTGGTCCGATTAGACCAAGAATTTCTCTCCATAGAGATAATGACGCCAAATTTTTAAGGCGAAAATAACAGCAGCCAATTCCAAATCATGCACAGAGTAATTCCCTTCGTGACGTTTCAATTATCTTGAAGAGTAATATATTACTTTTCCATTTTGCAAGAGGACGCACCGTAAGCCAATGCCAGATGCATCCGTATATACTTCGAATCCACCACCTTCCACCGATAGTGATAGAATAGGAGCTGTAGTAAGATGGTTCTTAAGAGTTAGAAAACACTTTTCACATTCCTCTGACCAGACAAAAGAATTTTCTTTTCTTGTGAGTCTAGTTAAAGGAATTGCAAATTTTGAGAAGTCCTTAATGAACCTCCTATAATAACCAGCTAGACCCAGAAAGCTTCGTACTTCTGATATAGTCGTTGGCCGGCTCCAATTTCTGACAGCTTCGACTTTCGAAGGATCTACAATAATACCTTCTTTTGAAATAATGTGGCCGAGGAATGAAACTTCCTTGAGCCAGAATTCACACTTGTTAAGCTTGGCATAAAGTTTATGTTCTCTAAGTGTTTGCAAGGCTATCCTCAAATGTTCTTCATGTTCCTCTTTTATCTTGCAATATATCAAGATATCATCAATGAAGACGATGACGAACTGGTCCAGATATGGTTGAAAAATACTGTTCATAACTTGCATAAATGCTGCTGGGGCATTTGTTAACCCAAACGGAATTACCATGAATTCATGTGGCCATAACGACTTCGAAAAGTTGATTTATAAATGTCTTCTTCTTTAATTCTAAGCTGATGATAACCTGATTTGAGGTCTATTTTGGAGAAATACACTGCTCCCGAAAGTTGATCGAAGAGCTCATCAATACGCGACAACGGATACTTATTTTTGATTGTAAGTTGATTCAGTCGCCGGTAGTCTATGCATAACCTGAGAGAGCCATCCTTCTTCTTGACAAATAGCACCGGCGCACCCCAGGGGGATGTGCTGGGTCTAATGAAACCCTTGTCTAATAATTCCTGCAACTGCCTCTTTAGTTCCTTAAGTTCCATGGGGGACATCCTCTAAGGGGTTATAGAAACAGGTGCTGCTCCTGGAATGAGATCAATAGTGAAGTTCACTTCCCTCTCGGGTGGTAAACTGGGTAATTCAGATGGGAATACATCTGGGAACTCATTTACAATAGGAATGGTTGCTAGGATGATTTCCTTGGATTCGGTAACAATGACAGAAGCAAGAAAAGCTTCACATCCTTGCGAGATAAGTTTGCAAGCGTGAAGAGAAGATATGATAGTGGGATGTTTCCTATACTTGATGCCAAGGAAGGAAAATCTGGGAATACCAGGTTTTTCGGAAGGATATAATTCTATTTTGGTAGTTAATATCAACATCACGATCGATAAGCCAATCTACCCCTAAAATGGCATTGTACCCTTTCTTGTCAAGGCATACTAGGTTTGCGGGGAGCTTGTGGCCTTCTAATATTACTTCACTATCAGGATAATATTTGGTAAGTTTTATTCCAGAACCTAAGGGTGTGGTTATAGCAAGATCTGAAGGTAGAGGAATTGATGCAATTGGTAATGTTTTGGCAAACGTAGTGGAGATAAAAGAATGAGAGGCACGAGTGTCAAATAGCACAAATGCAGGACGAGAACAAATTTGAAGAGTACCTTCCATAAGCCCCCCATCCCTGGGCGCTTCCTCTTCTTCTAGAACGGCATTGAGGCGAGCATGCCTCCTGTGTCCGCCACCAGATTAGTGGTCCTTCATAAGGGGGCAATCCGGCATGCAATGCTCTCTGCTTCCACAACGTAAACAAGCACCAAGGCGCTTCCAACATTTCTCAGTCGAATGGTCAAACTTTTCACAAAACGTGCAACCCGTGGCGACTTGCTCCTTCTCCTCCTTGACTTTCTTATTTTTCTACCTCCACCATTTCCGTTCCTAGATCTTTTCTTACTATCATGGGTTTTGTAGGGTTCTGTGATGCTGAATTTTTCTTTCTTATAACGACGATCAGATCGTCGGCTGGACTCTTCTCCTTTTTCTTTCAATTTCTCGACCTTCTCTAAGGTCCTCTCACATAAATATGCCCGCTGACCATCTCTGCATAGGTATGGATGTTTTGGGTCCTGAGCTGCTGAATGAAATTGGGCCGTAACCCGTCCATAAATCGATTAGCCTTCAATAAATCGGTACTGATTAAATGCGGTGCATAGGGTGCTAGCCTGGAGAATTGAAGTTCATACTCCGCAACTGTCATCATTCTTTATCAAAGGGAGGCGAACTCCATAGCCTTTCTTTCTTTCACATGCTCAGAAAAGTACTTAGCACGGAACAAAGTGAGAAAACCATCCCATGTATGAGGTGCATCGACCGGAGGTGCCAGAACCGACTTCCACCATGTACGGACATCCTTGTTGAGTTGGAAAGTTGAAAGACGCACATTCTGTTGATCGGTGCATTGGATGACGTCAAATATATGGTTCATCTTGTCAATCCAGTTCTCTGCTTCGTCCAGATTAGAAGAACCATAGAAATGCGGAGGGTTTAAACTCCAGAAATTGTAATGTAAGTCGCCAACCCTTGCCCCTGCGCCACCTTGCGCCATGGTTTGTAATGCCGGAGTAAGGCTGGCAACTGTTTGTTGCATGCCATTCCAATCTACGCGATGAGCCATTGTAAAATAAGGTACCTGAGAGAAATATAACAACTTGTTATTTCTCGTGGAATTAGAAGAAAATTAATCTTAAAGCTAATTAACTATCTTTTCCAAGGCTCTACCTAATTCTCACATGGGTATGGGAATTTCTTCCTTAATTCATAGGTAGGGGTCCTTAAACCTTGGACTTATCCTATGCCATGATTCTTCTCCCTAAGTCCTGAGACTTAGGCTCTGATACAAACTTAACTGCCACGCCCCGAGTCTTTATGACAGCGGAAGACTAGCTCGAGGAACGTGAACAGCTAGCATGGTAAGCCTCTTCCAAGCAAGAACGATCAGAGCGCAAGACAATCACACACATAAATGCAATTGCATAATATTTACTCAAGCTTCAACTTTCATTTCATCATCAATCAAATATTCAAATACAATCACTAACTCAACTTCCTTCATTATACTAGACTCAAGAAATAATAAAATTACATAGACTCAATCTAAACAATGTAGACTTCCTAAGTCTTCACTCATTCTTCATTCACTCTCGGATCTGCTACTTAAATATTCCGAATCCGAACCCGACTCACATCCATTTCCAGAAAAGATTGAAAATAGGTAATGAGCACACTTGCCCAGTAGGTATCTTCGCATCAACATGATTAACAATATTTAAGTAATTAGCATTTTTACTCTAAAGAATAAGGTAAAATCATACGAAATGTGATAAATCAAGCGAATAACCAAAGTAACAAAGATGATCATTTAAGATAGAATGAGCAAGTATGAACAAGAATGTAGCATAGCCTTTCGTGAACAAGAATGTAACGAGGATGTACTAGCAATACCGCGTAGTCATCATCCAAACATCTTTTGCTTATGAGCAAGTATTTGGTGAATTTTTGTGGAATATCATGTAACAAGTAAAAAAGTCATGTACGTGTATCGTGGATTTTCACTTCATGAGCCGTGGATATTTAACTTATTTATAGAGAAAGTACTACCAACGTAATGCAATGCCAGTAGCATCATACCCCATGGTTTACAGTATGTTTCAGACAATCAGCCGAGTGGACTAGCATAGAGCCCTTGAACACAATCAGTGCTCGATCGCATCTTCAAGTATAAATCAAGCTACTTCCACGTTTCAATAAAATATGGCCAAGAATGTAACAAGTTCAACAAGTTCATGATAAAAATAATCAACAAATGAACACTTCAACTTAGGACATGAGAGATCAAGAATGATGTAAGACGATGTCATGCTCATGGAAATAATTTGGTAGCATAACGGTACATTTATTATTATTCATAATTTAAGTTCAGTATCTTAGACAATATGACAAATCCTAGACCATCAATAATCCATCTAGGAACTTTAGAATATCAACCCTTTGGTCAAACCTTGGGTTAAAGAATTTAGAACTGTGACGGTCTAATATTGGGCCATTACATGAACATAACGCTCCACTATTGGGCCGTTACAATGGTCCAAATCCAGAAACAATAAAATGGACTCAATAAATGTGACGGTCATATTTTGGACCTTTAGATAAACCTGACGGTCTAATATGGATCCGTTACATATCGAGAACCGGAAAACATCGATAGTTTTTCTAACAATTGGGCTTTCATGGTACAACCAACTCGGCGTCCTAGTGGGAATCCCAGGCTTGCAGAGAATTACGGAGGCCTTGAAACAAGATGTTCTAATCCATTGGAAGTAATATCCAATAGAGAGGTCCTCATGTTCAAGAATATGTTCCTATAGTGCAAGAGTGTGAACTAATGGACATATACCGGGATATATGTCATGTACTTAAAGAATTGACTCTATAGATAAGAGAGAATGTGTAACGGTATAAAATCATGATAAAACTCATCAATATCTTTTCTAAATCAAGGTTTTAACACAAAACTGTAGTGCTTTGGCATGAAATTAACATATGCTTGAACATAACTCTAAAGTATGCAAATTCCTAACATGAATCAATATTAGAACTTGAAACCATGAAAAATAGTTTAAGATCTAATTAACTAGGCATACATATATATTAATTGGACCGATCTTGATTCTGTCTTAAGTTGCCAGAATGCAGTGTTGTGTGACGGACTAGTCTGGGCGCGTCACAGGAAAGTGACAGTCTAGATTCGGTCCGTCAGGTTTCACAGAACCCTTTAGTCATTCACAGAGGGTGTGACGGTCAGTGCAGGTCCGTTACACGTCCCTGGCAGTCTTACGATAGACCGTTAGGTCCTCTGCTGACAGAAAATAGAAACTATAGATATCGATGATTAATTCATGGCATGCTAACTACTAAAATCATGTCAAAACGAGAAAAAGGCTATCTAGATGCATAGGTAGTAATGGAATAACAAGAGATAGCTTGTTTATCTTCAATTAGGGTTGAAGACATGCATGAATATATAGACTAATCTTAAAATATGAAATTCATGAAGTATAATGCATGAAATCCAAATAAACTAGAGGGATTGTATCCCTAACAATGTGTTTTTGTCGTTCATGAGATAACCTACCTCTTAACTGGACTTTAAACTTCTAATTTGAGTCTTCAAGGGTCACCCTAGTTCTTCACTTCCTGTGATTTTTTAGAAACTTCACGTTGCCCTATCTCTCCAATCTCTTGACTTAAAGATGTGAAATTTGGTGGTTTAGGAAGATGATACTGTTGGGAATAAAAAGTTCTAAAGAATCAAACTCTAATTACCTTGTTTGGGCGTCCTAATTCCTTGATCTTCAGTGGTCCTTTGCTCTGAATCCTAGGCTGCTATGATAGAATCAACGACTTTAGAAGCCTTTATCTCCTTAGTTACTTGATCCCCTAACATGAAATTTTGAGGGTAGTTAGTCAAAAATATTAGGAACAAAACACTCTAAAGAACTTACCTGAGATTCTATCTCCTTACCATGATTCTTCACGAGCCAAAAGTAAGGGTCGCTCTGTTCAGAACTGGGTTCTATTTATAGAGTTTTGGGTAGGGTTCAAGGATTTGAACGATTTTAGAGTCCTTAATTGGTAAAAAACCTAATCTCTAAGAGTCCTTAGCAATGTTATAAGTTCTCCCAAGTTGGTCTCTAGCCAAGAGAATCCCAAAGTTCTAATCATTTTGTAACTTCTTCTCACGGAATTAGCTGGTTGTAACGGACTAGGTCTTGTCCGTTACATGGCTGTGACGGTCGCTCGATAGACCGTTACATCAATTGGACGCGGACATTCATCTTAATTAAAACTCGTTAGTTAATTATCCTCTAAATTATCCCTTGTAAAGTGCATTTATCCCTATATTTCGTGGATAACTTAAATAACCTTTTAGAATATGGGTCAAACTTATTCGGCTTGGTCCTTAGACCTATTGGGCTATAACTACTAAAGCTAGGTTAATTATTTAGCGTAGTTGGACCTTATAATCCCAATATCTATTTACTAAGCTTTATAAATGCCTAATTCAATCTAGAAATTATTTATATAAATTTGGGTCACTACAATTCATCTCCAAGGCACACCTGCAACAACTGGGTTGTTTTGATCCAGCAGGAACCCAATTCTCCTTGGGTCCTGAAGTACCCCTAACAGGTGTTCTAAACAATTTCTTAGCAAGATGGTCATCAAATTCCATCAGAGAATAGTCAGCCATAGAATGTCTGAATTCTCCACAGTATCTGTAATGCCCTGGATCTCTATTGGATCTTTATTAGGTTTTTCGGATGCCTCATTTTCAACCGTTCACCATCTCTCTTCATTCTCTCTCGTTTCAGGGTCTCTCGGCGTGGGGTGCACACCGTTGTAGAGTTGGCCGAGGCGAGGACGTGATGGAGTGATCGGGAAACGGGATGGGGCAACGGTTTGAGCGTGGCGGGCGCGATCCCTCGGTGGATTCCAAGAAAGGCGTCGTTCGTGTTCCTGGCGGTTTTTGGTGTGGTTTAGTCGCTTCGGCGCGCAGTTTCTTCGATGGAGGTAGGGAGATGGATCACCCACTCGTCCTCTATTTTTTCCCTGTCCCTGCACGTCGTTTGAATCTAGAACGAGCGAGATCGGGCTCGTTGGGGTTTCATGGGTTTCGCAGGCTTCGTCGAAAAATGTTGACGGTTTCTGGATCAGTTACTGTCAAGGACTCCCTGGAAGGTCAGCGTTCCATAGTCACTAATTTCATCTCGTTTGGCGGTCCCATTTGACCGTGGGGAGCCCGAGAAGTCTGGTGACCCTATTTAGGTCATTTCTCTCGAATTGCTCATTTCTTGCAATCCGTGCACCATTTTAACTCCGGTTGGAGTCCTTGTGATTATATGTGTGTCCAAGACTGTATCCCCTTCGTTTCGGCACAAATGGGGCGTGGGAAGGCCAAGATTGGGACAACCCCTTGGTTTGCTCACTATCTCGGTTGGACGGTCAAACTAGGGCCCGTTCATCCTATGAACAGCCAGGCTAGGATCATTTATTCCTCGCTGGTTTCAGGGGCTTTTGCGGCCTTCTTGTGACCGCCCATCCTCCCGAGTCTGTTTGTCTTAGGTATGTGCTTAGGGTGGTGTCTGTCTGTCGGTGGTTCTCTGGATTGGTCGGTTTCAGGTGGATAGTGTACAGTCTACTCCGTGACTGCCACTGTTTCCCTAACGACTCGATCTAGGACTGCCAATGTCGTCGTCCATCATTTCGATTTTCGGTTCGTCTTGGCTTGTCCTTGTGGTCTGCTCGCTTTTCCGTGGGTGTCTTATGACATCCTATGATGACTAAGACTACGCTATAAGGCAGCCATGAGTCTTTTTACTTGTCATTGTCCGGTTCCGGTCACCCCGGGGTCACCCAGTGGTTGACATGAAGCCTTGTGTGTCTCAACGGTTCTGTCCAATTCGAGACATAGTTCTGGATGCCTCGAGGTATCATCCTACCTCGGTCTACGTGTCCAGGTCTACTGAGGGTCCCCGTTGTTCCCTCAGGCCTCTCGTGTTGTTTCCTCCGATCGTGTCATTTTCTCTGACTTAGGATTAGACCGATTGGTGGCTTGTTTCGCTGTTTGTGACGATCTTGTCTTCGAGTCGTGAGACTCAAAGATCGTTACGTGAGTAGGTCTAGTTGCCTTGTCCTGAGTCGGTCGGTAGTGGCTGTGCTGCCATTGGTGCTCCGAAGTACGTATCGTAGGGCGTTCTTGCCTGCCTATACTTCAGCGCTCGTGTTTTGAGTCTCCGTGTCTTGTGAGCCTTCACTAGTCGTAGCCTTACGTCACGTTTCTCTATGATGGATTTTGTAGCAGGGCACTTTCCCAGTTTACAGTTCTTAAGCTAGTTCCGTGGGCTCCCGGTCCAACCGTAGCATCCTTCGGTGGGGGAATACTAGCTAGAGGCCTGGCTTAGGCAGTGGGCCAGTGTGTGCACACGTGGTCAAGGGCTTTGGACTTACGTCGACGGGCGTAACCCTGACTAGTCACTCGTTATTGTAGTTCATATGTTGTTCAGTGTGTGTCTGCGACTCTACCGAGACTTTAGCGGCACCGTAGGCGAGACACTTGTGACGCAGTATAAGACGTCAGTGGACGCATCTAACCGTTCTTCTAGTGTTGGGACGCCAGTCACGTGGCATGTGACTCTCTGCATTTCTTGTGGGTCGTGACCTTTCGGGTTGGCCCTCTCGTGGCCGTACTCGAGGTCAGTGTCCTGTCGTATGCATGACGTTCTAGTCATGTGTAGGGCAGTGTGCACGGCATTCTAGTCGTGTCGTCTATGTCTGTGTCTATCTAGGTTTTTCCTAGGTTTCTTTGTTATCTTACAGGTTTTTTCCAGCGTCGACAGATGGGTAATTCCTGACTTCATCAACTCAGAGTCGCCTTCCTGTTGCTGCTTGGAGTAGTTTGGGGTGCCGAGGTTAGTTCGGTAGCCGTTTGTCTGTTACAATTTCCTTCCCCCTGCTCTCTAGCTTGTTCCCTACTCCTGCTTCCCGTCTTTTCTTTTACGGCTTTCTAGCATAGCTTTACAACTTTGTAGCGTAATTTTCTCGCTTTACTATACCTGCTATTTCTCCTATTGTTTTGACGTTCCGTGTTACTATATATGTATTTTTCAGTGGGGATCCGCGTGACCCCTACTGAGCCAGTGACACGAGGCTCACCCCTACTTTTCAGGTGGGTAGTGTTCATTCTGCTTCCGCAGTTCCTGGCGTGGCGTGTCCACAGCTGCCAGCTGGTACCTTAGTCGGGCTTCCCCTGACTTTCTTGGTACGTCTTTCCTATCTGTTGACTGTACTGTTAGACTGCTTGTCTTTCCTTTGAAGTAGAATCTGGTATAATTGCAAATCTTAAACTGTTAATTAAAAAGTAATTTTATTTCTGCTACTTTAGCAAACCGATCTAATGAAATTTAATTTCTTACTGTTATATCTATGTGGCTTCAATGTACTACACGACAATCCTTTCATCCCTTCGGAGCTTTACCGCTCTTGGGAGGCTTTACGGGTTCTCAGTGGTATCAGGTGTAATCGATATTCCTATCGGGTATATCTGGTATCCGGGATCCGGGTCGTCATAATTGATATCAGAGCATTGTTGTGTAAAGTACATGGGAATCCGAGATATACAGTCTCCAGAGTCCTTAAGTCCAGTACAGTCTTCAGCTTGCGTTAGGTTTCGTGATTCTCGTTTATTACTATCGTGGGTCTTTTCTCGGTGAGCTGCTCGATGCATGACTCGTCCCCTGTCGTCGTGTGATCAGCTGCTGTTGTGCTTTCATGTGACCCAGCTTTCAGTTGTGTTCTGGGGTTCTATGTCCTGTACGGAGTCAAAATCCTACGAGTGCTGCCGTTGTTGTTGTTTTTGTAAGTGTTGTTTCTCTATGATTTTGTCTGTCTATCATTAGCACTTTGTGGACCAACTCATGTCGGATTGCTTTGCTATAGTCTGATCCCTGGTAGAGTTAGCTTGTGACTCGATCAGATGTCTCGTGGTCCAGTGCTGTCGTCTTACCGTTATTTCTCATGATTCATGTCCTTTTGTAGTTATGTTGTCGGGTTATTCTTCCATGCTTTTCCTTTGTTAGTCCTTAAAATTTAAGGATGAAATTTCTTAAAGGAGGGGAGGATGTAATGCCTTGGATCTCTATTGGATCTTTATTATGTCTTTCGGATGCCTCATTTTCAACCATTCACTATCTCTCTTCGTTCTCTCTCATTTCAGGGTCTCTCGGCGCGGGGTGCACACCATTGCGGAGCTGGCCGAGGCTAGGACGCGATGGAGTGATCGGGACGCGGGATGGGGTGACAGTTTAAGCGTGGCGGGCGCGATCCCTCAGTGGATTCCAAGATAGGCACTGTTCATGTTCCTGGCGGTTTTTGGCGTGGTTTAGTAGCTTCGGCACGCGATTTCTTTGGTGGAGGTAGGGGGATGGATCACCCACTCGTCCTCTACATTTTCCCTATCCATGCACGTCGTTTGAAGCTCAAACGAGCGAGATCATGCTCGTTGGGGTTTCGTGGGTTTCGTAGGCTTCGCCGAAAAATGCTGACGGTTTCTAGATCACTTACTGCCAATGGACTCCCTAGAACGTCAGCGTTCCATAGTCGCTAATTTCGTCTCGTTTGGTGGTCATGTTTGACTGTGGGGAGCCTGGGAGTTCCGGTGACCCTATTTGGGTGATTTCGTTAGAATCGCCCATTTATTGCGATCCGTGCACCGTTTTGACTTCGGTTGGAGTCCTTGTGATTATATGCGTGTCCATGGTTGTATCCCCTTCGTTTCGGCACGAATGGGGCGTGGGAAGGCCAAATTGGGCCAACCCCTTGGTTTGCTCGCCGTCACGGTTGGACGGTCGAACTAGGGCCCGTTCATCCTATGAACGGCTAGGCCAGGACCGTTTATTCCTTGCTGGTTTCAGGGGCTTGTGCGGCCTTCTTGTGACCGCCCATCCTCTCGAGTCCGTTTGTCTTAGGTATGTGCTTAGGGTGGTGTCTGTCTGTCGGTGGTTCTCTGGATTGGTCGATTTCAGGTGGACTGTGTGTGGTCTACTCTTTGATTGCCACGGTTTCCCTAACGACTCGATCTAGGACTGCCAGTGTCATCGTCCATAGTTTCGATTTTACGTTCATCTTGGCTTGTCCTTGTGGTCTGCTTGATTTCCCATGGGTGTCTTCTGACATCCTATGAGGGCTAAGACTACGCTATAAGGCAGCCAGGAGTCTTCTTACTTGTCATTGTCTGGTTCCGGTCAACCTGGGGTCACCCAGTGGTTGACATGAAGCCTTGTGTGTCTCGACGGTTCTGTCCAGTTCGAGACATGGTTCTGGATGTCTCGAGATATCATCCTACCTTGTTCTGCATGTCCAGGTCTGCTAAGGGTCCCCGGTGTTCCGTCAGGCCTCCGCGTGTCGTTTCCTCCGATCGTGTCATTTTTCTCTGGCTTAGGATTAGACCGATTGGCGGCTTGTTCTGTTGTTTGTGACGATCTTACCTCCAAGTCGTGAGACTCAAGGATCGTTACGTGAGTAGGTTTAGTTGCCTTGTCTTGAGTCGGTCGGTAGTGGCTGTGCTGCCATTGGTGCTCCAAAGTACGTGTCGTAGGGCGTTCTTGCCTACCTATACTTCAGCACTCATGTTTTGAGTCTCCGTGTCTTGTGAGCCTTCACTAGTCATAGCCTTACATCACGTTTCTTTGTGATGGCTTTTGTAGCAGGGCACTTTCCCAGTTTACAGTTCTTAAGCTAGTTCCGTGGGCTCCCAGTCCAACTGTAGCGTCCTTCGATGGGGGAATACTAGCTAGAGGCCTGGCTTAGGCAGTGGGCCAGTGTGTGCACACGTGGTCAGGGGCTTTGGACTTATGTCGACGGGCGTAACCCTGACTAGTCACTCGTTACTGTAGTTCATGTGTTGTTCAGCGCGTGTCTGCGACTCCACCGAGACTTTTACGGTACCGTAGGCGAGACACTTGTGGCGCAGTATAAGACGTCAGTGGACGCATCTGGCCGTTCTTCTAGTGTGGGGCATGCCAGTCACATGGCACGTGACTCTCCTCATTTCTTGTGCGTCGTGAACTTCCGAGTTGGCCCTCTCGTGGCCGTACTTCAGGTCAATGTCCTACCGTATGCATGACGTTCTAGTCATGTGTAGGATAGTGTGCACGATGTTCTAGTCATGTCGTCTATGTCTGCGTCTGTCTAGATTTTTCCTAGGTTTCTTTGTTGTCTTACAGGTTTTTTCTAGCGTCGATAGATGGGCAATTCCTGACTTCATCAACTCAGATTCGCCTTCCTGTTGCTGCTTGGAGTAGTTTGGGGATCCGAGGTTAGTTCGGTAGCCGTTTGTCTGGTACGGTTTCCTTCCCCCTCCACTCTAGTTTGTTCCCTACTCTTTCTCCCCATCTTTTCTTTTACGGCTTTCTAGCATAGCTTTACAGCTTTGTGGCGTAGTTTTCTCGCTTTACTACACCTGCTGTTTCTCCTATTGTTTTGTCGTTATGTGCTACTGTGTGTTTTTCAGTGGGGATCCGCGTGACCCCTACTGAGCTAGTGACACGAGGCTCACCCCAGCTTTTCAGGTGGGTAGTGTTCGTTCTGCTTCCGCAATTCCTGGTGTGGCGTGTCCATAGCTGCCAGCTGGTACCTTAGTCGGGCTTCCTCCGACTTTCTTGGTACGTCTTTTCTTTCTGTTGACTGTACTGTTTGACTGCTTGTCTTTCCTTTGGACAGGACTCTGGTATAATTGCAAATCTTAAACTGTTAATTAAAAAGTAATTTTATTTCTGCTACTTTAGCAAACCGATCTAATGAAATTTAATTGCTTACTGTTATATCTTGGTGGCTTCAATGTACTACACGATAATCCTTTCATCCCTTCGGAGCTTTACCACTCTTAGGAGGCTTCACGGGTTCCAAGTGGTATCAGGTGTATTCGATAGTCCTATCGGGTATATCTGGTATCTGAGATCCGGGTCGTCACAATATCTACATGTACCAACAGAATTTTTTACCTTATTATGCACATCAACATAAGCATGAACTCTATGTGCATGAGCATGAAAGTTTCTGTTGTTTACATGAACATTTCATCTCTTATTCTCAGTTAGCCAGCAATTTACAGATTTATGTCCTGACTTTCCACAATTGAAATATGAAAAGTTCATTCTTTTAAATCTCCCATCAAAAACATGTCTTTTTATAGTGAAATTAGCAGATTTGGAATTAAACTTGTTTCCCTGAGCATGCCAACAATCCTTGACTTTATGACCATGTTTTCCACATTCGAAGCACCAGATGTGCTTACCTCTAGAATCTGCATTATTCCAATGAGACCCTGACCATCATTCAATAGCCTTGTGACCAGGCTTGTTACAATTGAAGCATATGATGTGCTGGTTTGAAACGGATCTGTTTCTATTAAGGCCATGATGATTTACAGGGAATTTAGTATGCAACCTATCATCTTGTTTCATGACAAAGCATTCATTCATGAAATGACCATACCTACCACAGTAATGGCATGAAGCATCAGATTTCCTAGTAGCATGGTTTCTATCGGATGAATTCTCAGCATTCATTGTTCTAATATTCTGATTCTCATTTCTATGTGCATGTTTGTGTGTGTTCGTGTTGTTTACATAATGCACACTTTTGATATTGGTTTGAGTAGGCTTCTTCTGCAAGTGGTTGACCGTTTTAATCTTTTTTAGTTGGTTCCTGACTTTTTTGAGCATTTTGCTTCTGACTCCTTTGAGTAGTAAACTGAAACATAGGTGGTTTCAGTGAGCTGTGAGAACCAACACTAGAAATAAAGGATGTTTGTGTTTTGTTTTCATGGCTCTTTTTCTTTGTAGGGTTATAGCCCAACCCTTCTTTCTGAAAATTTATTTTGACTCCTAACAACTTGTCCAAGTTTTCTTGACCAATAACAAACTTTGACAGAGTTTCTTAAATCATGAATTTCATTTTCTAAAGATGCAATATGTATCTCATAACTAGCAATCTCTTGTTCACTACAATTAACGCATTCACTCAGCACCTTGTTTGCAGTTTTATATTTCTCAACATCTTGTTCTAGATTACTCAGTTTTTCAGATTCTTCAATGCTGACAGATTTTCCTTTTTCTAATGTGAGAAGCTTTTCGGACATAGCAGTGTTTAACGGTTTTAATTTTTCAACTTCAACTTTTAATTCAATGTTTTCCTCCTCAAGCTTATCAGATTGAATTTTCTTATTAGCAGATCTTTCTTTCTCGATAGCCAGAAGCCTCTCTGAAATAACAACATTTAGGACCATGAGTTTCTTGTTTTGTTCTTTCAGACCTTTTTTTTTCTTTTACCAGCTTCTCGATTTCTTCATCATATTTTTCATTGCTGGATATCAAGTCCAGTCTTTCAACCAATTTCTCCTCTCTTTGTTCAAATTCAAGTTTCTCATTCAACAAATATTTATTTTCTTCTTTGAGGGAGGCAATCAACTTCCTCTGGCATTCATTTTTAAGGTAGAGATCATCATTGCGTTCCTTTAGCAGATAACATCTATTGCAGACTGACTTTATGGAGCAATTGTTTGATGCTTCTTCCTTGATTTCTTTTATTCTGGCAGCAAGGTTTTCATTATTCTTCTGAAATTCTGCATTCTCAAGTTTCAATTTGTCCACTTTAGAATTAATCTTATTACGATGTTGCAATTTCATTAGATGCTCATCATCTTAAACATTCAGTTGGTCTTCCAATTTAGTTATCTTGTTCAAACATTCTTGATTTTTATTTTTCAGTAAGCATATTTGTTTCATGTTCGAGTGAACCTCGGATAGACAAGCATCATATGATTGGTTTGTTTTAAAGCAATTTTTATAGGATGAGTTAAGACCATTCTGATAAATTTTCTATTTCATCTTTTTGTGCTATTTTCTTAATTGTTCATAAGAATCAAGCAACTCATTGCATGCAGCAATCCAATCATCCACAGTATAATTGTCAAATTCAGAAGGTACCTAATCTTCGTCTTCTTCTTCATTTTCTTCTTGCTGTCCATCATTATCAATCATAAGACATGTGTTGCAATTCTTGGTAAGCTTCAGTTTCTCCAATATCTCCTTGGCAGACCTACAGGAAGAATCACACAAAATTAGAGCTCTATCAATTGATATCTTCATTAGATCTAACGCTCTAGCATTTTCAGTTTCTTTCAATCTATCCTTGTTAGTCCATTTAGATTAATCTTTCGATAATTTGTGTGGATCGTAAACCACTACCTTCCAAAGATCAGGATCGGTTGATCTTACATACCGATGCAAGTTCTCCAGCCATAGATCGAAATCATTACCTCTGAAGATCGGCAGATGAGCCATCGAAAAATGACTGACCAAGTATAGACTTAAAGGCAATGTATGAGAGATGCACCGAAGTCAAACAGCAACAAGGCACAACACCAAATCCATAAAGCAAATCACCGAACATAAACAGACAAGACCCTCTCTGAACTGCACCAAGGAAGCTATAGGATTTGCTGTGGATCGTTGGATCCAATTACACAGCAACCTCGCTCTAATACCAATTGTTGGTTTGTAAAGACTAGGTGCGAAGGTGCAAACCTGATTCAGAGGGGGGTGAATGAAATCCTCTTCAAGACTTTGCCCAATTAAAGCATTACTGGACAATGATGTGGAATTAAAAATGTACAGATGACTTGAACGACTCAGATGCTCTTCTTGGAATAACGAATGAAGATCAGATAAACTAAACTTCTGATCTACTCGGTATAAGCTAAAGAGATGACTCGGTTCATCTAATCAACTTGACTCTCTCAAGACCGAAATCAAATGCACGGTGTGCAAACCAATCTCTCACTAGGTATAAGATCAGACTATCATGAACGAGCCTAAGCATACATCTAGCGGAACAGAATAGACAATCAAACCATGATGGACAAGAGATTTTTAGATGGTTCAGTCTGCTGCCCGCAGACCTACGTCCATCCCACACTCAAACCAGAGTTTCGATTCCCGCTGATACACAGCTTAACTATTGGGCCTCACAGCTTGCCAACAACCGCTAACTGACAGCTTGACCGCTGGGCAATACAACTTAGCCGACCAGAGGAACCGATCCTCTGCAACCGCTGAGCGACACAGCTTGCTCTGCTGACTTACAGCTTGAAACAAAGGTATAAAAGAAAACAAAAGATGAAGAATCACAGTGACTGAAAGCTGGATGGAATCATAAAATAACTATGGCTCTCGCAGGAGCTGACTGGATTGGATCTGATCCAAGGTCCAGTTGAATAGGTCTTCAAGCAGCTTCACTTTCTTTTCCTCGAACTCTCTATCTCTCTCTTTCTTTTCCTTCTACTTCTTTTCCCTCTCTGCTGCTCTCTCTTTTCTTCTATCGATCTCATAATTTTTGACTTCCACTCCTGCTTCTTTTTCTCTCACACTCTGCTCTTCTTCTATCTCTCCTCTTTATGCTTCGATCTCTTTTTCTTCGTTCTCCTTTTTTTCTTCGTTCTCCTTTTTTTTTGTCTGATCATAGAAGAAGGGTTATATATATCTTCAGTATGGTACCCATGGACTCACACACCGGGCATGTATAGGGAACACTCCCACCAAGAGGCTTCTGGAAACCCTTAGCCATGTGTCAGAATCTAAGCACTGTAGCTTTCCACGTGGCAGCCTATCTCAGGGACGATCCGCCTTAGATGACGTGCCCTCCTTAAAGTCACGAACAGTTGTCCTGGTAATATGTCAAGACATATAACAGTTAGACAGTTATGATTGTTGCACCGACTAAATAAGGTATAAAAGCAGGCATGCATAGACTCAATATATCATAAGTACACATATGCACGGACTTATCGTTCACATAGTAAACTTATGCACAGACTACGTGTGAGTGTAATCAAGGAGTGCACCAAGTTGGTGTGGATAGAATATAGACTCTGCACTGACTCAATGTGCCGAGAGCTATCTTGCATAGACTCTGTTATGCATCATGCGAGATATGCACAGACATATAATGCAACGTGCCTTAACTGCACAAACTCATATGCTTGCAGCCATGAGAATTGCATAGACGTGAAGAAGCTCGACTCAAAATATGCACAAGACACATTGTGAAGATGCACCGATGCAAAGTGCCTTGGACAAGGTATGCACCGACTACAACTCTATAGAGTCATGCCATGCACAGACCTGAACAAGTGCGTTATCGTGCATTGCACCGACTTAAAACATTACATTTGGGGAGTGCACCGACTTCAACTGATTACGTGCAATGGTACGAGAGTTGCACCGACACGGCTACAAGGAGATGCACCGGCATAGAGCAGATGTGCACCGACTCAGCTAAGTGTAGACTAAATCATGCACAGACTTAGTGAGCAAATATCCACAGGCCTATATGCATAATGTAGAAGGTGCACTGATGAATGAGCATTGGCATAGGTGCACACTACAGTGAATGCATCGACCTTGAAATGCAAGGCAGAGATGCCTAAGTCCAGCTATATGGACATTTGCACAGCTATTGTGCAACGTGTGTAGTCCAACCATATTCATATGAACTGAGACATGCTCGGACCTTATGATGAAATATAAAGTGAGCAGCGTTCATGCAAAGACTTACTACAGTGAGGTGCACAGACTTCACAAACCACCAGACTACTAAGAGATGCACCCTTAGACATATGCACTGGCCTCATATGCATATAGAGTAATGACAAATGCATGCTTTAACATCAACACATGACCTTATAAAGGCAACATACAGCAAACAAAAGTCTCATCAATTCTCATTTAAGAAGTATCAATGTATGGTGACTCAAAGTGTTTGCTATCATCAAAACCACAGGGGCACAACACATCTTAGGTACGAGAAACAAAAGCTAATATGTTAGTATCTGAGTATGAAGATTTTAAAATGAAATCTGATGAAACTATTTCAGAGATGTATGTTAGATTGATGGTGCTTACTAATAGTTTAAGAAGTTTAGGCAAGGTCTATAGTGAGTACGAGCTAGTGAGGAAGATCCCCTGGTCACTGACACCGATCTGGCATACGAAGGCAACTGTAATGGAAGAATCCAGGAACCTGGCGACTACCACTGTCGATGAACTCATCAGTTCTCTTATGACATATGAACTGAATCTCAAGAGGGTCGATGATTCTGAGAAGAAGAAAAAGCCACTGGCGCTTAAGGTAAATTCTAGTAGCAAAGGGTCTTCGAGTGAGCAAAGCTCTTCTAGTTCTGAAGAAGACTCAGGTGAGTTCGCAATGCTAACCCGAAAGTTTAAGAAATTTTTGAGAATAGAAGGTAAGGCTTTCAAAAGAAAATATTACTCAGGGAAAAGACAGTCAAGATTTAAATCTGATAGTGTTAAAAAGACGGACGACATTGTATGTTACAATTGCAGGAAGTCAGGGCATCTAAAGGTAGACTGTCCTCAGCTACAAAAAGAGAACCAGCCCAGGTGGAAGAACAAGAAAGGCAAGGCAATGATAAGCACCTGGAGTGATGAAGAAGAAGACAGTCAGAGCAACTCATCTGAAAGTGAAGGCGATGACATACTGTGCCTGATGGCCAGAAGAGAAGAAGAAGAGAAGGAAGATGATGATGTAACTTCCCCATTTGAAAACTATACTCATAGTGATTGGGAAGAAGCATATGCTGAAATTCTAGATAAGTATGATGATGTTCGTAGGGAGAATAGACAGTTGAAAATGAAGATAAACTCCTTGTTAATGATACCTCTCAGAGTGATAGGATTGCATGCTTAGAGATAGAAAATACTGATTTAAAGAATTCTCTTGCGGAAACAGAAGAATACAAATCTGTCACAAAAGGAGTGAGATGTGAAAATGAAAATCTGAAAAATGTGATTGATGAACTTAAAATCAGAATGCAGAAATTTGAAGAAGAAATAAAAACAGCAAATGAAAAATATGATGCTGTAAAAATTGTGAATGAAGAATTGAAGAAAACGATTGATAACTTGGAAAAAGAAAACAATGACAAACAAAACTTCCTTGAGGGTATGACTCAAGGGATAGAAAATCTGAATGCAGTTCTGGGAACTAAAGTTAATTTTAGAAGAGAAGGATTGAGTTTTAACCCAACTAATAAGAAATAGTTTGATGTCAAAACCATTTCATTTATTACTGAGAAAGGAACATTCAAATTCAATCCTTTGATAAGAATGAATTGTGAAGAAACAACAATAAAATTTTTATGAAAAATAATAAACCGAACAATGTTAGTGCCAAGGACAAGGGCAAAGGGAAAGTGGACATGCCTAGAGAAACCAGCACATACACCACTGTACCTAAGCCTAAAGGTCAGGTTAGGGGTCAACCATTTAGAACCCAAGTCCAAGGAAGCCCCAAAACCAAAGTAACTGAGTCACAATAGAAAGGTCGGTGCAACAACCAACCTGCACCGACGCATATCTCATCTGGGTTTCACATCTTTAGAAGTCAAGGTCAGAATAGGGGTATCTCAGGTCGATGCTACTACCTTGGTGCTTCAACTCATCCATCGTTCCAAAACTCCTATCATTACAACTCTAGTAGGACAGGTCGAGGCAGCCATTATGTGAGGTCGATGGAACAGAACATGCAGAAATTCCATCTTAATCAGGTGCATCGATGCTACCCTTGGAGTGTCTTTGTGCAGCCTAGGTTCAGGACATCTATAAACCAGAACTCATATGGCTTTGTCCATCCAAAGTTTGTTCAACCTAGGGTCTCTAGTGCACACACTCATTCCAATGCTCATTGGACCAATGATAGGCACAAAAATTCTCACGCTTTTAAAAATCAGAATGCTACACCAGAGAAAAAGTCAACAAAAACTCAGAATGTATATAGCAAACAAAATAATAAAAAATTCACTAAACAAGGACAATCACATAAACAAATGTGGATTCCCAAACAATTGCTATCTTGCTTGCATGACTTAACTGCTATTATGGGGCCCAAGCAGTTCTGGGTTCCAAAATTTCTGCTTGATCATGTTTGCAGGTATACCTGGCAGCCAACCACAATAGGTGGTATCTTGATAGTGGCTGCTCTAGGCACATGACTGGGGACAAAGGAAAGTTCTGTTTGCGGGTAGAAAAAGATGTTGGTCATGTTACCTTTTTTTTTGTAAAAACTCAGTCATCTAGTAGATCAAAGGGAGAGTGCACCCCAATTCCAGCAGAAGGGAATGTTCTCACTCCACCTTATAGCTACTAAATGCTTTTTTATTAATGTTCCAGGAAGAATACAGCTATACAGAGAGGCCAAGCCTTTGGGATACAATGAAAAGGAAAAAAAGTATAGAATCTATACAAATTTCATACGAATGTTAGGTATGCCATTAGCATCAGCTAAGGCATATCCTTTAGCAAATAAAGGCAACTCTCTAATTGATGTGACACCGACTTAGAGAATGCAGCAACTAGACCGAGGGTCCTTGGACTTACCAAGCAAGCACAACGCACAAGAGTAGAGAATTACGTAAGTTTCCAAACCACCGTTGCGCACACGATTCCCGGGTGACTAGGCGATGCCGAGTGGAGGTAGTGGAACAAAGCCCTTGCTAGTAGAGGACCAGAAAAGCTATGGTCGCTCTCCCGAGGGTACGGTCGCCATAGTCAAAGGGCTGGCTAGGTACCGAAAGGGCACAGGGTCGCTCTCTCACAATCCCATGATGATCACTCGTAAACTGGGAGCTTCGGGGTCGGGCGCTCTCTCACCGTCAACAGAGCAATTCCACAGATATTATATGAACAAACAACGGATATGAGAGCAAGGGATAGAGCTTACCCAGTTGGTTTGAAGAAACCAACCCCGTTCGGAGACGAGGGCGAGCGGGGAAGTGTGGGTTCCCCATACATTGCGTCGATGAAGCTTGATCCCTGCTAATTATTTACATGCACTACGCCTCACGCAGGAGGGTGGATCTCGGGGTGAGGAAAAGTGGATTACACACAAACACTACCTCCACACAGGGAGGGGCGGTAAGCTGGCCAGGCGGGGAGGGGCGTGAAGCTAAGAACAGAGCCGGATTGCCCTCCTGACCTATCATGCTTTAATGCCATGTGAACCTTGATGGACTTGGGTGGACCGGGGCAGCCACAAGTGGCCCTATCATGTATGGACCTCATAACAATGGTTGGAGGGCCGGGGCATCCATAGGGGAATCTATTGCGCATGGGTATAGCAAATGTCGGGGGTCCCGAACATCCATGAATGTTCGTAACATGCTTAAGACCAATGATGAATGTGGGAGGACCTTTGGACAAATCATGCATCCAACTTGACATGTGGGTGTCATGTATGAAAGGACCCGACTTTCTATTCATGCCAAGTGGTGTGATGTGACAAGACAAAGGAATTCCTTTCCCATAGGTAACTTCCTTGTGTGGGGTGGTGGGGTGGCCTTCAAGCTTCCACTCAAAAGGGTCGTTGGGGTCAAAGAAGGTATGTGTCATGGAGTGGGACACTTCATTGTTTCCTAGGTGTATTTCACCCATGGTCATGGTACCCTTGGTGTGGGCTGGGTCTTGAGAGAGGTGGGCTTTGTCTAACATGGTTGGTTGGGGTAGGAAAAGGTTGGTGGTGAGTAAGGTGGGTGGGTATAGGAAGGGATCGAAGGGGTCATGGTAAGGGTCACCTAAGGAGAGGAACTCTAGGTCCTCACAATATGGTGAGGGATCCTCCTCCTCTAATAAAATGATTGGGCTAAAGTTTTTGGTGGGTGGGTTTAGGATGTCCTCTATGGTGGGAGGTGGATCCGGATTGGCATCCATCTCCACTTGGGTATGTGTGTAGGACACAACTTCCTAGGATAATAGGGTAGGAAAGTCTATGGTGGGTAGAGTGATAATGGTCGGTGCATGGTACTCTCGGGGTGGTGAACATGGGTGGACTTGGGTTGGGCTTGGTCGGGGAAGTTCTTGGGTTGGAGTTGGGGTCGGGGGTGGAAGATCGGTTGGTTGAAGAGGTTTGAGTTGTGGTGCGTAGATCTTTCTAAGATCGGCCCTCATTTCATCCCAAGATTCAATGGGTGCTTCCCCTTTGGCTTCTCTCAAACCTACAATGTTCTTCCATTCTTTCCTAACTTGGCGCCATAGCAAACTCTTGGCATAGTTGACTTGCATAGGCCCTGATAGAGTGAACCTCCCAAAGTGTCGATCTATGGAGTCCTCCCACTCTAGATATATACTAGGGTGGGTTCCATCAAACACAAAGGCTTCTAATGGGCCTAAGAGTGGCGAATATGCCAAGTATGAGATAGTCATGATGGAGGACAAGGGTGATTCATGCAATGGCCCTAGGACAAGACTTAGTAGAGACAAGTCTAGAACCTGGCTCTGATACCAAATTGATGTTACACGACCCCTCGGACCTAGCTTCACAAGCAACCGAACCGAACGTCGGACCCACTCAAGCGGGTTCACCTGCGTCGCGCACACCCGGGTCCGTAGGTGGACCGACGATAGTGGTGAGGGTTCGAGGATGGATCTCACCTATCCGGAGATTTGACTATCTTAGGCTGAACCCTTAAGGGCCTGGGATGCCCAATTCCATGGGCGGCTAGCAGGCCAAGGGCGTGGGATGTAGTGGCTCTCTCACAACTCACCCGCGGTGGCACTCGATTAGACGGAATGTTGGAACGAGCACTCTCTCACTGCCGACGGCGCAACTAGAGATAATACTAAGCTAAGCAATAGTGAAACTAGCAGAGGAAGTGACCCGAAGCTTACCTGATCGGTGTGAAGACACCGATCCTGGCCGGAGACGAGGGCGAGCGGGGAAGCGTGGGCTACCCGCACGCCCCGCCGACGACGCTTTAGCCGAAGACCTGCTAGTACAAAACTACTCCTCGCACAGGAGGGTGATCGTGGGGGTGGGGAAAATAGAGGTTACATTCAAGCACTACCTCCACGTAGTGAGGGGCGCTAAGCCGGCCAGGCGGGGAAGGGAAAATAGCTAAGGAGGTAGCCGATTGACCCCACCGTCAGTTCTGCCCGCCTGTCTGCCCATCTGACAGGTGCTCGCTATTGACTCCGCTGTGATCACTCTCGGACTCAAAAGTGAACAAGACGAATGCCAAAATGTTGGCGACGGACCCGAGAAGAAGCCTGAATTTTGTTTGTGCCAGAAGTTATCAATGTTGGCTGGGACAGATGCTGGACCGGCGCTGCTCTGCTCTGCCTTGGACTGAGTTCAGGTTGTTGCATCAGGTTGGCGACTTCACCATAATCTCTCCTGTGATCCAATCGAGACGGGATAAAGATGGTTGCGAGCGTGGTCAAATCCCCTTCGATCAGAAACCAAGATGGGCACCATATGACGTCGGAGCAGGGAGGTGGAACCCAAAGAGTGGGAGGGGGTCTGATCAATCCCTGACTGAACTGACCTGCGCACCTGGGGAAAATAATTTGGAACGGGGAACTCCGAACTCCAAATGAGGTCCCGCTTGCTGTGTTGGATAGAGGACTGGTGGAGCTTCTCCCCGGTCAAGTGGAGTGGAAAGGGGAGCTGGGGTGTGGTCGCATAAGCTTCTAGAAGTCGCTTCTGGTTCCAGGCCGGGTTGGTTCTGCGCAGTCGGTGAAGAACGGCTCTCCCGGGCAGCTCCGAACTTGGATTGGGGCGGGATCACCTCGCCTACAAAGAAGACTGGAAGAGATTTCCGGAAATGTAGGATACATCACCAGAAAACTCAAGATGATGAAGAGGAAGCCTCTGCAACTCTGGGGTACTCTGCTGTTGCAGACTGCTACTGTAACTGCAACTTGATGATGGTAAATGGAGTCGGATAGGGGGGCCAATACACCAAGGGGCGGGGGTATTGGTTGTGGGGGATGGGGGAGCGTGGCTGTGGCTAGGAAGATGGGGTTGGAGGTGGCTGGGGTCGCAGGTGGAGGGGGAGGGAGGTGTGGCCATGGGTGGAGGGTGAGAGAGAGTGGGGGGTGCAAGTGACTCTTGGGAAAGGGGGGGGGCAGTGTTTGAATTTGGTTTAATGGTGGGTGATAAATGGTGGTCTTGGGAAGGGGAAGGGGTGTGTTGGGAGATGGAGAGGTGTGTTGGGGAAGAAAAGGGGTGGCTTGGGAAAAAGGGACTCTCCCTTGGGAATGTGAAAGGTTGTATGGGGAAGAGGAAAGGTTGCTTGGGGAGTGGTGGGAGTAAGGGGAGTTAAGGTGAGGTATGGGGATGGGAAGGGCCTTAATGAGAGGTGAATGGGGAAGAGAGAGAGGGAATTCTGAATTTTGGGGTGGGGAGGAGAGAGAATGGGGTTCGCCCCCCTTAGAGAGAGAGAGAGAAGAGAGAGAGAGAGGGAGAGGGGAATCCACCCCTAGAGAGAGAGAGAGAGGATCTCACACAATTTTGGTGGATTTCCAACTTTCATTCAACAATTCATTAGTTCCAAATGGTGGGAGTGGGGTCCTATTTATAGGATTCCTACAATTTAACATAAGTCCCTGACTTTTGGACTACTAACAAGAAATCAAGGGAAGGGGGGGCCCATGGGCTAGCCCATAGATTTGGGCACATTAACCTATCAAACTGACATAATGACTCAAGACTTAGGTAATGACTCACTTAACCTAGATACTTGACTCAAATAAAAGGAAAATTACATAATAAGAAAATGAAAAATACATCATATGACTCAAGAGTAAAGTGGCGAACAAGATGTAGCACTGCTGGCGATCAACAGGAGCCCCCAAAAAAGTGGAGTGGTCGGAGATGTCCCCATCATACCCCCGGGGTGCGGAGAACTCGACTCCGTCGAGTAAATGGTCCTCTAAAGCAGCACGGGGTGAACCTCGACCTCCAAACTCAACCATGCATCCTCAACTAGGGGACGGTCCTTCATCCTCTCACGGTGGCTTGGGCACACCCTCTTGCTGGCGATGGTACCGTGCTTGCCCAGTATTGCCTTCGTGTGCGCACGTCAAACTCTCAGGCTGATATGTGGAGGCTCTCCGAGGGTATCAGTCACAAAGGTGGGGGTAGGCTCAAGGTGCTCACTGGGTTCCACCGCGGTGCCCATATAGGGTGCCAGATCCGCCGCACCAAAAGTTGGGTGTATCCCAAAACCCATTAGCAAGTCCAACCCGTAAGTCGGGTTGCCAAAGTCACTCGGAACTTGGCAAGGTCCAAGTCCTCGTGCCCTCAAGTTGGTGGTGTCTCTAGGGTAGAGCCACTCCATTGCCACCATCAATAGGTTGCCTACTTGGAATTCCAAGTGGCGCTCCCGAGCCTTTTCCCGCTCTTTGTGAACCTCACCGCTCGTAGCGATTTGCTTGCTGTATGCTCATGCCATGCATTATGATGCGGTGAGTCGTTGTGAAAGTGGGTAGTGTGAAAAGGTGGACCGGGGCAACCATAAATTGACCTATCATGCTTTGATGCCATGTGGACCTTGATGGACTTGGGTGGACCGGGGCAGCCACAAGTGGCCCTATCATGCATGGACTTCATAACAATGGTTGGAGGGCCGGGACATCCATAGGAGAATCTATTGCGCATGGGTATAGCAAATGCCGGGGGTCCCGGACATCCATGAATGTTCGTAACATGCTTAAGACCAATGATGAATGTGGGAGGACCTTTGGACCAATCGTGCATCCGACTTGACATGTGGGTGTCATGTATGAAAGGACCCGACTTTCTATTCATGCCAAGTGGTGTGATGTGACAAGACACAGGAATTCCTTTCCCATAGGTGACTTCCTTGTGTAGGGTGGTGGGGTGGCCTTCAAGCTTCCACTCAAAAGGGTCGTAGGGGTCAAAGAAGGTATGTGTCATGGAGTGGGGCACTTCATTATTTCCTAGGTGTACTTCACCCATGGTCATGGTACCCTTGGTGTGGGCCGGGTCTTGAGAGAGGTGGGCTTGGTCTAACATGGTTGGTTGGGGTAGGAAAAGGTTGGTGGTGAGTAAGGTGGGTGGGTATAGGAAGGGATCGAAGGGGTCATGGTAAGGGTCACCTAAGGAGAGGAACTCTAGGTCCTCACAATATGGTGATGGATCCTCCTCCTCTAATAAAATGATTGGGCCAAAGTTTTTGGTGGGTGGGTTTAGGATGTCCTCTATGGTGGGAGGTGGATCCGGATTGGCATCCATCTCCACTTGGGTATGTGTATGGGCCACAACTTCCTAGGATAATAGGGTAGGAAAGTCTATGGTGGGTAGAGTGATAATGGTCGGTGCATGGTACTCTCGGGGTGGTGAACATGGGTGGACTTGGGTTGGGCTTGGTCGGGGAAGTTCTTGGGTTGGAGTTGGGGTCGGGGGTGGAAGATCGGTTGGGTGAAAAGGTTTGGATTGTGGTGCGTAGATCTTTCTAAGATCGGCCCTCATTTCATCCCAAGATTCAATGGGTGCTTCCCCTTTGGCTTCTCTCAAACCTACAATGTTCTCCCATTCTTTCCTAGCTTGGCACCAGAGCAAACTCTTGGCATAGTTGACTTGCATAGGCCCTGATAGAGTGAACCTCCCAAAGTGTCGATCTATGGAGTCCTCCCACTCTAGATATATACTAGGGTGGGTTCCATCAAACACAAAGGCTTCTAATGGGCCTAAGAGTGGCGAATATGCCAAGTATGAGGTAGTCATGATGGAGGACAAGGGTGATGCATGCAATGGCCCTAGGACAAGACTTAGTAGAGACAAGTCTAGAACCTGGCTCTGATACCAAATTGATGTGACACAACCCCTCGGAGCTAGCTTCACAAGCAACCGAACCGAACGGCTGACCCACTCAAGCGGGTTCACCTGCGTCGCGCACACCCGGGTCCGTAGGTGGACCGACGATAGTGGTGAGGGTTCGAGGATGGATCTCGCCTATCCGGAGATTTGACTATCTTAGGCTGAACCCTTAAGGGCCTGGGATGCTCAATTCCGTGGGCGGTCAGCACGCCAAGGGTGTGGGATGTAGTGGCTCTCTCACAACTCACCCGCGGAGGCACTCGATTAGATGGAATGTTGGAACGAGAACTCTCTCACTGCCGACGGCGCAACTAGAGATAATACTAAGCTAAGCAACAGTGAAACCAGCAGAGGAAGTGACCCGAAGCTCACATGATCGGTGTGAAGACACCGATACCATTCGGAGACGAGGGCGAGCGGGGAAGCGTGGGCTACCCGCACGCCGCGCCGACGATTCTTTAGCCGAAGACCTGCTAGTACAAAACTACTCCTCGCGCATGAGGGTGATCGTGTGGGTGGGGGAAATATAGGTTACATTCAAATACTACCTCCACGCAGGGAGGGGTGCTAAGCCGGCCAGGCGGGGAAGGGAAAATAGCTAAGGAGGTAGCCGATTAACCCCACCGTCGGTTCTACCCGCATGTCTGCCCGTCTGACAGGTGCTCGCTGTTGACTCAGCTGTTATCACTCCTGGACTCAAAAGTGAACAAGACCAACGCCAAAATGTTGGTGACTGACCCGAGAAGAACCCTCAATTTTGTTGGCACCAGAAGTTATCGATGCTGGCTGGGACAGACACTGGACCAGCGCTGCTCTGCTCTGCCTTGAACTGAGTTCAGGTTGTTGCAGCAGGTTGGTGACTTCACCACGGTCGTTCCTGTGATCCAATCGAGACGGGATCAGGACGGTTGCGAGCGTGGTCAAATCCTCTTTGATCAGAAACCAAGATGGGCACCAGAGGAGGTCGGAGAAGGGAGGAGGAATCTGAAGAGTGAGAGGGGGTCTGATCAATCCCTGACTGAACTGACCTACGCACCTGGGGAAAATAATTTGGAACGGGGAACTCCAAACTCCAAATGAGGTCCCGCTTGCTGTGTTGGAAAGAGGACTGGTGGAGCTTCTCCCCGGTCAAGTGGCGTGGCAAGGGGAGCTGGGGTGTGGTCGCAGCAGCTTCTAGAAGTTGCTTCTGGTTCCAGGCCGGGCTGGTTTTGCGCAGTCGGTGAAGAACGGCTCTCCCGTGCAGCTCCGAACTCAGATCGGGGCGGGATCACCTCGCCTACGAAGACGACTGGAAGAGTTTTCCGGCAATGTAGGATACACCACAAGAAAACTCTAGATGATGAAGAAGATGCCTCTATAACTCCAGGATACTCTGCTGTTGCAGACTGCTACTGGAACTGCAACTTGATGATGGTAAATGGAGTCGAATAGGGGGGCCAATATAGCAAGGGGCGGGCGTATTGGTTGTGGGGGATGGGAAAGCGTGGCTGTGGCAAGGAAGATGGGGTTGGAGGTGGCTGGGGTCGCAGCTAGCAGGTGGAGGGGGAGGGAGGTGTGGCCAAGGGCGGAGGGTGAGAGAGAGTGGGGGGTGCATGTGACTCTTGGGAAGGGGGGGGGGGAGTGTGTGAATTTGGTTTAATGGTGGGTGATAAATGGTGGTCTTGGGAAGGGGAAGGGGTGTGTTGGGATATGGAGAGGTGTGTTGGGGAAGGGAAGGGGTGGCTTGGGGAAAAGGGACTCTCCTTGGGGAATGTCAAAGGTTGTATGGGGAAGAGGAAAGGTTGCTTGGGGAGTGGTGGGAGTAAGGGGAGTTAAGGTGAGGTATGGGGAAGGGGTAGGGGTCTTAATGAGAGGTGAATGGAGAGGAGAGAGAGGGAATTTTGAATTTTGGGATGGGGAGGCGAGAGAATGGGGTTCGCCCCCCTTAGAGAGAGAGAGAAGAGAGAGAGAGAGGGAGAGGGAGAGGGGAATCCACCCCTAGAGAGAGAGAGAGGATCTCACACAATTTTGGTAGATTTCCAACTTTCATTCAACAATTCATTAGTTTCAAATGGTGGGAGTGGGGTCCTATTTATTGGATTCCTACAATTTAACATAAGTCCCTGACTTTTGGACTACTAACAAGAAACCAAGGGAAGGGGGGCCCATGGGCCTAGCCCATAGAATTGGGCCCATTAACCTATCAAACTGACATAATGACTCAATACTTAGGTAATGACTCACTTAACCTAGATACTTGACTCAAATAAAAGGAAAATTACATAATAAGAAAATGAAAAATACATCATATGACTCAGAGTAAAGTGGCGAACAAGATGTAGCACTGCTGGCGATCAACAGGAGCCCCCAAAAAAGTGGAGTGGTCGGAGATGTCCCCATCATACCCCCGGGGTGCGGAGAACTCGACTCCGTCGACTAAATGGTCCTCTAAAGCAGCACGGGGTGAACCTCGACCTCCAAACTCAACCATGCGTCCTCAACTAGGGGACGGTCCTTCATCCTCTCACGGTGGCTTGGGCACACCCTCTCGCTGGCGATGGTACCCTGCATGCCCAGTATTGCCTTCGTGTGCGCACGTCAAACTCTCAGGCTGATATGTGGAGGCTCTCCGAGGGTATCAGTCACAAAGGTGGGGGTAGGCTCAAGGTGCTCACTGGGTTCCACCGCGGTGCCCATATAGGGTGCCAGATCCGCCGCACCAAAAGTTGGGCGTATCCCAAAACCCATTAGCAAGTCCAACCCGTAAGTCGGGTTGCCAAAGTCACTCGGAACTTGGCAAGGTCCAAGTCCTCGTGCCCTCAAGTTGGTGGTGTCCCTAGGGTAGAGCCACTCCAATGCCACCATCGATAGGTTGCCTACTTGGAATAGCAAGTGGTGCTCCTGAGCCTTTTCCCGCTCTTTGTGAACCTCACCGCTCGTTGCGATTTGCTTGCTGTATGCTCATGCCATGCATTATGATGCGGTGAGTCGTTGTGAAAGTGGGTAGTGTGAAAAGGTGGACCGGGACAACCATAAATTGACCTATCATGCTTTGATGCCATGTGGACCTTGATGGACTTGGGTGGACCGGGGCAGCCACAAGTGGCCCTATCATGCATGGACTTCATAACAATGGTGGGAGGGCCGGGGCATCCATAGGGGAATCTATTGCGCATGGGTATAGCAAATGACGGGGGTCCCAGACATCCATGAATGTTCGTAACATGCTTAAGACCAATGATGAATGTGGGAGGACCTTTGGACCAATCATGCATACGACTCGACATGTGGGTGTCATGTATGAAAGGACCCAACTTTCTATTCATGCCAAGTGGTGTGATGTGACAAGACACATGAATTCCTTTTCCATAGGTGACTTCCTTGTGTGGGGTGGTGGGGTGGCCTTCAAGCTTCCACTCAAGAGGGTCGTAGGGGTCAAAGAAGGTATGTGTCATGGAGTGGGACACTTCATTGTTTCCTAGGTGTATTTCACCCATGGTCATGGTACCCTTGGTGTGGGCCGAGTCTTGAGAGAGGTGGGCTTGGTCTAACATGGTTGGTTGGGGTAGGAAAAGGTTGGCGGTGAGTATGGTGGGTGGGTATAGGAAGGGATCGAAGGGGTCATGGTAAGGGTCACCTAAGGAGAGGAACTCTAGGTCCTCATGGTCCTCACAATATGGTGATGGATCCTCCTCCTCTAGTAAAATGATTGGGCCAAAGTTTTTGGTGGGTGGGTTTAGGATGTCCTGTATGGTGGGAGGTGGATCCGGATTGGCATCCATCTCCACTTGGGTATGTGTGTGGGACACAACTTCCAAGGATAATGGGGTAAGAAAGTCTATGGTGGGTGGAGTGATAATGGTCGGTGCATGGTACTCTCGGGGTGGTGAACATGGGTGGACTTGGGTTGGGCTTGGTCGGGGAAGTTCTTGGGTTGGAGTTGGGGTCGGGGGTGGAAGATTGGTTGGTTGAAGAGGTTTGGATTGTGGTGCGTAGATCTTTTTAAGATCGGCCCTCATTTCATCTCAAGATTCAATGGGTGCTTCCCCTTTGGCTTCTCTCAAACCTACAATGTTCTCTAATTCCTTCCTAGCTTGGCACCAGAGCAAACTCTTGGCATAGTTGACTTGCATAGGCCCTGATAGAGTGAACCTCCCAAAGTGTCGATCTATGGAGTCCTCCCACTCTAGATATATACTAGGGTGGGTTCCATCAAACACAAAGGCTTCTAATGGGTATAAGAGTGGCGAATATGCCAAGTATGAGGTAGTCATGATGGAGGACAAGGATGATGCATGCAATGGCCCTAGGACAAGACTTAGTAGAGACAAGTCTATAACCTGGCTCTGATACCAAATTGATGTGACACGACCCCTTGGACCTAGCTTCACAAGCAACCGAACCGAACGGCGGACCCACTCAAGCGGGTTCACCTGCGTCGCGCACACCCGGGTCCATAGGTGGACCGACGATAGTGGTGAGGGTTCGAGGATGGATCTCGGCTATCCGGAGATTTGACTATTTTGGGCTGAACCCTTAAGGGCCTGGGATGCCCAATTCTGTGGGCGGCCAGCACGCCAAGGGCATGGGATGTAGTGGCTCTCTCACAACTCACCCGCGGTGGCACTCGATTAGACGGAATGTTGGAACGAGCACTCTCTCACTGCCGACGGCGCAACTAGAGATAATACTAAGCTAAGCAATAGTGAAACCAGTAGAGGAAGCGACCCGAAGCTCACCTGATCGGTGTGAAGACACCGATCCCGACCGGAGACGTGGGCGAGCGGGGAAGCGTGGGCTACCCGCACGCCGCGCCGACGACGCCTTAGCCGAAGACCTCCTAGTACAAAACTACTCCTCGCGAAGGAGGGTGATCGTGGGGGTGGGGAAAATAGAGGTTACATTCAAACACTACCTCCACGCAGGGAGGGGCACTAAGCCGGCCAGGCGGGGAAGGGAAAATAGCTAAGGAGGTAGCCGATTGACCCCACCGTCGGTTCTGCCCGCCTGTCTGCCCGTCTGACAGGTGCTTGCAGTTGACTCCGCTGTGATCACTCCCGGACTCAAAAGTGAACAAGACCAACGCCAAAATGTTGGTGACTGACCCGGGAAGAAGTCTGAATTTTTTTGGCACCAGAAGTTATCGATGCTGGCTAGGACAAACGCTGGACCGGCGCTGCTCTGCTCTGCCTTGGACTGAGTTCAGGTTGTTACAGCAGGTTGGCGACTTCACCACGATTGCTCCCGTTATCTAATCGAGATGAGATCAGGACGGTTGCAAGCGTGGTCAAATCTTATTAGATCAGCAACCAAGATGGGCACCAGAGGAGGTTGGAGCAGGGAGGTGGAACCCAAAGAGTGAGAGGGGGTCTGATCAATCTCTGACTGAACTGACCTGCGCACCTGGGTAAAATAATTTGGAACGGGGAACTCCAGACTCCAATTGAGGTCCCACTTGCTGTGTTGGATAGAGGACTAGTGGAGCTTCTCCCTGGTCAAGTGGCGTGGCAAGGGGAGCTGGGGTGTGGTCGCAGCAGCTTCTAGAATTTGCTTCTGGTTGCAGGCCGGGCTGGTTCTGCGCAGTCGGTGAGGAACGGCTCTCCCGGGCAGCTCCGAACTCGGATCGGGGCGGGATCACCTCGCCTACGAAGACGACTAGAAGAGATTTCCGGCAATGTTGGATACACCACCAGAAAACTCAAGATGATGAAGAGGAAGCCTCTGCAACTCCGGGGTACTCTGCTGTTGCAGACTACTACTGGAATTGAAACTTGATGATGGTAAATGGAGTCGGATAGGGGGGCCAATACAGCAAGGGGCGGGGGTATTGGTTGTGGGGGATGAGGGAGCGTGGCTGTGGCAAGGAAGATGGGGTTGGAGGTGGATGGGTTCGCAGCTAGCAGGTGGAGGGGGAAGGAGGTGTGGCCAAGGGTGGAGGGTGAGAGAGAGTGGGGGGTGCAAGTGACTCTTGGGAAAGGGGGGGGAGTGTTTGAATTTGGTTTAATGGTGGGTGATAAATGGTGGTCTTGGGAAGGGGAAGGGGTGTGTTGGGAGATGGAGAGGTGTGTTGGGGAAGGGAAGGGGTGGCTTGGGAAAAAGGGACTCTCCCTTGGGAATGTGAAAGGTTGTATGGGGAAGAGGAAAGGTTGCTTGGGGAGTGGTGGGAGTAAGGGGAGTTAAGGTGAGGTATGGGGAAGGGGGAGGGGCCTTACTGAGAGGTGAATGGAGTGGAGAGAGAGGGAATTTCGAATTTTGGGGTGGGGAGGAGAGAGAATGGGGTTCGCCCCCCTTAGAGAGAGAGAGAGAGAGAGAGAAGAGAGAGAGAGGGAGAGGGAGAGGGGAATCCACCCCTAGAGAGAGAGAGAGTGAATCTCACATAATTTTGGTGGATTTTCAACTTTCATTGAACAATTCATTAGTTCCAAATGGTGGGAGTGGGGTCCTATTTATACGATTCCTATAATTTAACATAAGTCCCTAACTTTTGGACTACTAACAAGAAACCAAGGGAAGGGGGGCCCATGGGCCTAGCCCATAGAATTGGGCCCATTAACCTATCAAACTGACATAATGACTCAAGACTTAGGTAATGACTCACTTAACCTAGATACTTGACTCAAATAAAAGGAAAATTACATAATAAGAAAATGAAAAATACATCATATGACTCAGAGTAAAGTGGCGAACAAGATGTAGCACTGCTGGCGATCAACAGGAGCCCCCAAAAAAGTGGAGTGGTCGGAGATGTCCCCATCGATAATAGAGTAAAACTCCATTTTACACCCCATAAAGACTGCATGATTAGCCAAAGCATCCGCGAGCTGATTTGCCTCTCTGTATGAGTGAATAATAGAACAATGAGAGTATGAGTATAATTGTTGTATAGATTGCCACCAAGGAAGTAAAGACCAAGGGGAGTCTTTATTGCTGTTCAACAGATCTATAAGAGCTTTTGAATCTGTGTATATGACAGATATAGGAATTTTGTGTATCTGGGCCAACCGAAGACCATCGAGGAGAGCTCTCCCTTCCGCCACCATGTTGGAACCAAGTCCATAAAAGTAGGAAAAACCCAATATCAATTGACCATAGGAACTTCTGAAACACCCACCACCCCCGGAAAGCCCGGGGTTACCTTTGCTAGCCCCATCAACATTCAAGGAAAAGCCTACAGCAGGTGCAATCCAGCAGACAGTGATGCAAATTGGATGAATATTGTTAATTGTGATGTTATATCTCTGCAGGATCTTCATGTAGCTAGTGCTGGCCCCTTGCTTAAACTTAAGGTGGCTGACTGTGTGTTTTATTTCAACAAGGATCCGATCCAAGATTCTTAACAAACTGGTATGAAGACCTTCATATCTTGCACGGCATCTAAACTTCCCAGATTATCATAATAGTGGTCATTACAGATATAAAGTCCTGAGGTTTATGTATAACTGCACCATTTATAGCTGAACTCAACCTGTCGGTAATAGAATTCTCGTCTAGGCATGAACTATTTAAAAGTGGAGCACATCTGTTCCATAAAAAATTGGCCAGGTCACTTTGAACAAATAGGTGGTCTTCATCTTCAGTGTTATGAGAGGAAAAGCAGCAGACGCAGCAAGAAGCCAAATTAATACCATTCCCTTGAATACGACAATCAACTGGGATAGAGTATGTCATAATTTTCCAACAAAACAAGGCTACCCGAGGTGGGAATTTTTGATTCCACAGCTTACTCATCATCACACCAAGAATAGTTACCCCGGCCTGTTCTTTAATAAACTTGTAAGTATATTGAATAGTGAATTTACCTGAGATAGTGGAGGCCCATATTGGTATATCATCTCCATTTTGAAATTTAAAGCTTTGAATGTCTTTCCGCAGCTGCTGATCCTCAAAACTCTGCCAGACCGGGTGTAAAGGATTTGCCAAGGCAGCAGAGACAAAACAATTTCCAACCTGAGGAAAATTCTTATTGGGAAAATAGTCTATTAAAGCTTTATCCTTGAACCAAATATCTCTGAGAAAGTTGGTATTTGCACCATTAAGCACAATCATTCTGGATCCTGCCATTAAGATAGATTTAGCCTTTTCAAAATCTACCTTTTTTATTCTAGCTGGAAAAGGAGTCTTGCATACAGATATATGTTGACCACGGCAGTATTTACCTCTAACAAACTGAGCCCAAAGGGAATTGTTGTGAATGGAATTCCATAGTTGTTTAACATAAAAACATAATTGAGTCTCAGCTAAGCTGCGAATACCCAACCCTCCTTCTGAAATCGGATTGCAGATATTATTCAAGGAAACCCAATGTTTCTTGTGCACAGTTTCAAATCCCTGCCAAAAGAAAGTTGCACAGATTTTCCCAATTTGCTTGAAGATAAAATATGGAACAGTAGCAGCACTAGCAGTATATAAAGGAATTGTAGCTAGAACCAATCGAATCAAGACCAATCTTCCAACCTGAGATAAAATTTTACTCTGCCAGCCAACTAATTTGGTACTAACTCTGTCTAATAGATATTTGAAATGAGGAATTTTCACTCTGCCTTTAAAAAGAGGAATACCCAGGTATTTAAGGCAGCCAGTTTTGTGATGATAGCTAGTTAAATGGCATATCTGATCATTGGATCTATGAGTCATCTGTTTGGATGTTACAAAACAACTTTTGTGAGCATTAATCTTCTGACCAGATGATTGTTCATATCTTCCCAAGAATAAAATGAGGTGCTTAATGGAAGATATTCTACCATTCATAAAGATGATAGAATCATCCGCACATAGAATGTGGGAGATTGGTTGAACACCATGAGGAAGGTGATAATATTTGCATTTCCCAGACTGAAACAGACAACTAATGCCTCTACTTAATACCTCCTCTGCCAAGATAAACAGGGCTGGGGATAAGGGGTCTCCTTGTCGAACCCCTCTAGAAGATTTAAAAAAACCATGAATCTGTCCAGTAAAAGCTATGGAAAACCAGCAGTTGACTAGCAATTGAGCAATCAAAGAAACAAATCTGTTGGAGAAGCCAAATTTTTTTAGGACCATGAAGAGAAAGTCTCATTCTACTCGGTCATATGCTTTTGCCATATCAAGTTTGAAGAGAATATTGTGTCCTCTAATAGGTCTGTCAATTTCCATGAAAAGTTCCTTAGCCAACATAAAATTTTTTGTAAGAAGTCTGCCACTTATGAAACCACTCTGCTCCTTGGATATAATCAGAGGTAATATAGGGTGCAGCCGATCACAAATAATTTTGGGCACAATTTTATATGTAAAGTTGCAGAGGCTGATTGGTCTAAATTCAGCAAAGGAGGTAGGGTTTTTAACCTTAGGAACCAAGCAAATGATAGTAGAAGTGACCCCCCGGGGTAAGCCCCAACCTTGAAAAAAGCTTTGGACAACATTTGTAACTTCCATGCCTATAATCTCCCAACAATGAGTGAAAACCCTCCAGTATATCCATCTGGCCCAGGAGAACTGTTGCCAGATAAAGAGAAAACTGAAATTTTGACTTCTTCTTCTGATGGAATAGAGAAAAAACTGATGTTCTGATTTTCATTGACCAGCCGGGGTATAATATTCCGCAGACTCTCATCAATTAAATGATCTTCTGAAGTTAGTAGAGTTTTGAAGTATTCCACTGCACCTACAGATAATACCTCCTGGTTGCTTTCCCAGCAATCCTTAATTTTCAGTCTATGAATATAGTTTCTTTGCCTTTTGATCTTAGTATATTGATGAAAAAAATGTGTATTCCGATCTCCACAAGAGAGCCATTGCACTCGAGATTTTTGGAACCAAAAAATTTCTTCTTGGGATAGAATGAGGCGCCATTAAGCATTGGCTTTATTCAGCTTCATTCGGTTTTCCTCTGTTGGATTATTATCATAGCAATTTTGAACTAACTCAATCTGATTTTCTGCTTTGTGTTTGGCCAAATGAATGTTACCAAAAATTTCCTTATTCCATTTACTCAGCTCAGTCTTCAGATGTATAAGTTTCTTTTGGAGCAGAAGAAAAGGATGGATATCCGTTATGTTGCATTTAGACCACTAGTCTTTGACAAATTCTAAGTAACTTTCATGTGTGTGCCACATATGTTGATACAGGAACCTCCCCGGAGAAGCCCTTTGGAGGGGATTTGTTGACAGAAGCAAGGGGGAATGATCAGATGGACCTCTTATTAAGTGCCTGACAGACAATATAGTGGAAGATTGGGTCCAGTGATCAATATATAGGACCCTGTCCAGACGAGCTTTAATATAAGAAGAGCCAATCTGGTTATTAGTCCAAGTGAAAGTAGGACCTGAAAAACCTGCATCAATGAGACCGGTAACCGATATGAAACCTTGAAAGTCGAGCATAGCAGCCATAGAAGAGAAAGATCCACCAATCTTCTCATCTGGAGAGGTAATACAATTAAAATCACCACCTATGATCTAGGGTATATTCACACTTTGACTGAAGATCATTAAGGAATCAAACATTTCCCTGCGTATGCTTTTAGAGCATGAAGCATAAACAACTGTAAAGTACATAATCGCCAAGTTGTTTTCCATAAAAGCAACAGTTAAAAATTGTGGGTGACATTCTATTACTTCAAGACAAATATTAGAATTGTGTAATAGCCATATTTTCGAAGAATCACCACTGTTGCCAATGACTGACTGCAAATTAACTAACCGAGCCACTTCCTGGGCTCGATTAAATTCAATACATGGTTCAGAAATAGCAACCATACTAATATTATTGGCTTTGATGAGCTGAGAAAGACTTTTGACAGTGACTTTATTACCAATCCCTCTGACATTCCATATCAGAATTGGGTTAAACATAGGTAATGGAAGATGGTGGTGGAGCTGCCAGAGCTTTAGCTTTAGCTCTTGTCAATCGAGCATCGCTAAACAAAATCCCAGGCATCATAAACATCTCCTCTGACTTCGAATCTTGAGAATGTATATTGGCATTTTTGCTGGATTGGCTTATCATCATAGAGTTTTCAGAGGAAGACAATTATGAAACAACATTTAAACTGGAAATATTAAGCTCTTTTAGACCTAATCTCAGAGGATTGACTAATGAAATAGAATTATTTCCTTGAGGTACCTCCGGAATGCAATGGATTGAAGGTAGCTCTTCTGGCTCAAGAGTCTCCTCTATTCTGAATAGACCAGTTGTATTACTTGTTATTGAATCATTTAAACAAACAACAGATGAGGGTCCCAAATGTTCTTGTAACTCCAAGCTTCCAGGAATGGATGCAGTAATCTGAAAATGCGTAAAATCTTCAAGAATTCCGTTGTCTCCAATTATTTTTTTCTCCTGAGCATTAGTTTCTTCAGAATCTGAATCATCAGATTTCTGACTAAGTGTAGAAAATCTGTTTATGTTATTTTCTGCCAACAATAACTTGGAAGAATTGGTAGTTCCCGACTTTAGCTCCTCATGCCCTGGCATTTTAGAATGAGGAATTGGAGCCAAAATTGGCTTATATTCCTGACGACTCTGATTGAGATCTCCGAGAGGTGCTTTGAAGGGAACAGAAATCTTCCATCTACTTTGTTTCTTCTTACAGACCTTTTCCAAGTGACCAATCTTGTGACAATGGGAACAGAAGTAAGGTACTCTATGGTAATTGATCGGCTGCCAGAAACCACCTTCTGCAATCCCAATCCATAACCGCTCTTGTCTCTGCTTGTCTAGATCAACCTCAACACAGACTAGGGCTTCTGAAGTCTCAGTGAGAGCAATTGTTGCATCACGAATTCGCAAGATAGGACCAATGTTACCTGCTATTGAACGAAGCAAATCTTCATGATAGAGATTGGCTGGTAATGATGGGAAATCGATCCAAATTGGGACGACTGAAAGATCAACATCAAAATCAAAATCGTGTGACCATCTTAAAAATCTGAACAGAAACCCCTTGATATATAGGTTTGTTTGAAGGAGTAGCTTGAGAAAATCTGCTTCACCGCCAAGTCGAATCAGAATATGTCTAGGATTCATCCGGCTGATAATGAAATCCGAGCTTAGTTGTAGATGTTGCCGCAAACATGTTTTGATCTCCTGAATTGAAGGTCGCCCATACGAACACTTTGCAATGACTGCATTTTGAAGATGAAGATAGGATGCCTGAATTTCCTCTAGTGAGAAGAAAACGGCGGGCTCACCTTTGTCTGTGAACGCCGGGGGTTTCAACTGAAATGAAGTTTGAGGCCGAGTATGGGACTCCATCAGCATTTGAGCATAGGATTTCTGAGGAGCCGCAGCCACCACTTCCGAGCTGCCGGCTACAGTGCCTATTTGATGCATTAATCCCTCCCCCGCCGCCCCAGCCATGGCCGGCGAGGAAGAAGAAGCTACTTGTATCTCTCTCTCTTTCTCTCTCTCTCTCTCTCGGTCATGTTACCTTTGGTGGTAATACTAAAGGTAAAATCATAGGGTCAGGTAAGTTTGGTAAGTGTCTTTCATACAACATTAAAGATGTTTTACTTGTTAAAGGTCTTGCTTATAGTATTCTTAGCATCAGTCAACTGTGTGATAAGGGTCATAAAGTTATTTTTGACTCACATGCATGCACCATTTTTGAACCTAATTCAAAAACTATAAAATTCATTGGAAAAATAGCCAATAACATTTATATGGTTGATTTAGATAATGCTACACATATTAATCTGTGTCACACTGTAAATAAAGAGGATTTAGCCTGGATTTGGCATCGCAGGTTAGGTCATTCTAGTTATAGAACATTGCATAAACTGAATAAATTTACCATGGTCAAAGGTTTACCTGAAGTATCATTTAAAAAGAACAATAAAATCTGTGAAGCATGTACTCAAGGAAAGTATACTAGGAAGTCATTCAAGTCTAGAATAGAAAACATGTCTTCTAAACCTTTTGAGCTGATGCATATGGATACGTTTGGACCTACTAGATGAGTTAGTTGAACTGGTAGAAGATATGGATTTGTTATTGTAGATGACTTCACTAGGTATACTTGGGTATTCTTTTTGATTCACAAAAATGATGCTTTCAGTGAATTTCAGGAATTTGTCTACAGAATAAATCAGGATGGTAAGTATTCCATATCCAACATTTTGTCAGATAATGGTGGCGAGTTTAAGAACTCATAATTTGATGATTTTTGTAGGAATAATGGGATAACCCATAGATTTTCTTCACCAAGAACTCCAGAATACAATGGAGTGGTTGAAAAAAGAAATAGGACTCTAGTGGAGATGGCCCAGACAATGCTGGTGAAACGTA
Source organism: Amorphophallus konjac (assembly GCA_022559845.1). NCBI lineage: Eukaryota > Viridiplantae > Streptophyta > Magnoliopsida > Alismatales > Araceae > Amorphophallus > Amorphophallus konjac. The sequence goes on from CM040117.1 coordinate 152,768,563, forward strand.
AATTACCTAGAAGATTTTGGGCTGAAGCTGTGAACATCTCATGTTACATAATCAATAGGGCTTTGGTAAGACCTTCCACTCAGATGACTCCATATGAAATCCTAAAAGGTAACAAATCCTCACTGGCCCATTTCAGAGTCTTTGGATCAAAATATTTTATTCATGTCATTTCAAAGAGGGATCTTGATAAGTTTGAGGCCAAAAGGGAACCAAGAATTTTTCTGGGGTATTCTGATATTTCTAGAGCCTATAGGATCTATAATATTAAATCTCAAACCGTCGAAGAATCACCACACGTTGTGTTTGATGAAATATCTAATAAATCTGAAACTGATTTCTGCAGGAACAAAGATGATGGAGAAATTTTAGAAAATAAAGAAGAGCAGAATGCAGAACAAGCAGATGAAGGTGAGACTGAAGGACCTGGAGTTCAGGGGGAGGTAAATGTCAATTCAGGTAATTAGCTTACCACTATTAGAGTGCTCAGAGATCACCCATTAGAAATTGTTATTGGTAATCTACACGAACCCCCTTGGACTAGGTCTCATTTCATAATTGAAAATGAACTTAATTCTTTTGCTCTAGTCTCACAAATAAAACCTAAAAATATTGAAAGTGCCTTAAAAGATGAACATTGGATAAATGCAATGCATGATGAACTTAATCAGTTCAAAAGGAACAAAGTATGGCTCTTAGTTCCTAAACCTGCGCATGGCTCCATAATAGGCACACAAAGGGTTTTCAAGAATAAAACTAATGAACAGGGAAAAATTGTTAGAAATAAGGCTAGGCTAGTGGCATAGGGGTACAATCCAGAATTTGGGGTAGATTTTGAAGAATCATTTGCCCTTGTAGCCACGCTAGAAGCCAGTAGAATTCTTCTTGCATTTGTTTGTATCCTAGGAATAAAACTTCAGCAGATGGATGTTAAATCTGCATTCTTAAATGGTCTAATAAAAGAAGACGTTTTTGTCAAACAACCCCCTGGTTATGAATGTATTGACTTTCCTGATCATGTGTACAAGATTGATAAGGCATTGTATGGACTGAAGCAAGCTCCTAGAGCTTGGTACGACAGATTGAGCTCCTTCCTCACAGGTAAAGGTTTTTCAAGAGGTAGGATTGGCCAAACTCTATTTACTAAGGTAGATAACAAGGATATTCTTGTTGTTCAGATTTATGTAGATGACATAGTGTTTGGGTCAACTAAACCATCCATGTGTGAGGAATTCTCAAATTTAATGACTGATGAATTTGAGATGAGTTTACTGGGAGAACTAAAGTTTTTCCTTGGTTTACAGATTTGCCAAACATTAGAGGGAAGCTTCATTATTCAGGCAAAGTATATCATGGATCTGTTGAAGAATTACAAGCTGGAACACCTTAAGGCCATCACTGCACCAATAGGTACATAAACTAGTCTTGATGCTGACCCAGAAGGTAAATTGGTTGATTCCAAGATATATAGAGGTACGATTGGATCCTTGCTTTATCTTACTACATCTCAACCATATATTCAATTCTTTGTGTGTTTATGTGCTAGATTTCAGGCTAGTCCTAGGGAATCACATATGAGTGTAGTGAAAAGGATTTTTAGATATCTATCTAGCACCCTTGACTTAGGTCTATGGTATCTTGCTAGGTGTGAGTTTCAACTGGTAGCTTACATTGATGCAGACTATACATGGTGTAGAATAGATAGAAAAAGCACTAGTGGGTATTGTCAATACCTAGGTGGTTGTCTAGTGTCTTGGGCATCTAAGAAGCAACACAATGTTGCTCTTTCCACTGCTGAAGCTGAGTATATTGCAGTAGAAAATTGTGTAGCCCAGGTTCTGTGGATCAAACACTAGCTCATTGACTATCACATAAAACTTGGATGTATTCCTATTCTTTGTGACAATACTAGTGCTATATCCTTGACTAAGAATCATGTTCATCATTCCTGGACAAAGCACATTGAGATAAAACATCATTTCTTGAGAGATGAAGTAAGTAAGAATGAAATTGAAATGAATTTTTTAGAATCAGGAAAACATATTGCTGATATATTTACTAAACCTCTTGGCAATGAAAGATTTAAATTATTAAGTAGAGAACTAGGTTTATGTAAATTTCTAGCATGATAACTGACTGCTTGAGTGTTCTCACATGGAATAAATATTCTATGTTTTTGTTATCACGTTGCTAGTAGAAGTAGAATGAGGATGTTGTTGCATACAATGCATTGCATAAAGTCTATCTTGATCCCAAAGGTATATCAAATGGTATGTTGGGAGAAGGGCATATCTCTTCTATCTAGAAACACATGCTATGTGTAAAGGCGAGACCTCTGCCAAGTACCTTGGGTCAAGAGTGTGTCTTGGTCTTACATCCCATTATCTGTAGTCATGTTAGCCAAAAATTTTCATGTGCTTTAAATGTTGTGTCCAACAAAAGTGCACATAGACAGGGGGAGTTAATGTCAAAAATATTTTGTGTCCATCTCATTGTCTTACACATTAATAGGGGGAGTTTATGATAGGATGTTCAAAGGTTGAGTCAGATCAGGTTCAGGTTGCTGCATATAGGAAGATGTGAGTGTCTCTTGAAGAATGTCGACACCCTAAGTCGACACCTTTTTACATAAGTTTTGTCTATTAATTCCTATGTTTTTGATTCCTACTCTGACCTATTTCAGTCAACCAGAATTTTCACTACTCTTGAGTTAAATGATCTCAGTTGGGCCAGTGTCTTTACCCGTTTATCTCACTTGACTCCTTGACACTTGGCATCAATTTCTTGCTCACTAAAATGTCTTGCAAATCTTGTACTTTCTTCTGAACATGAATTAATTACAATCTGATCTTCAGTTCATTACTTTTTAGCTATTGAAATTAAAAGAATCTTTCATATAAAGTTCTATGATACACCATGAAAAATCGATGGTTTAAGTCAAATGAGTCAAAGAGTTTAAGGATTGAACTCAATGAAAAGGCTACAGTTCACACTCAGTAGTCCTCAACCACATCTAACATGATATGTTTTATAAAGTCTCTTAGAATCTGAAAGGTTAAAATTCATGATAAACTTGGTTGACAGACTTGGGCTAAGTATTGTTCTTAAACAAAAAGTTTTCTATAAAACCAAAGGGTAGCCATGTCAAAATAATGAGCCAACAACTCTATAGGCAGAGCAATGGCTGGGTGCACCGAGAAACTGGGTCCTTCATCAAAGAAATGAAGAAAACATATGTCATGAAGTGCTTTAGTTATCTCTGTTCAAAAATTAAAATAGAATGGTAAATTCTATTGAGTAACTAGGGGCACTGGCATCTAATCAACATGTACCTTTACGTCAAAAGGTATGGATTATACCTGACTGTTCTGAGAATTATGGGCAAAGTTAAAAGAAAAATCAAGTTGTAACCCTGAAGTGAAAAAATCAGAACTGTCAAGTTTGTTTAATCTCAATACATGTCATGAGTTACTCCTAAGAACTTCCATGAGTTTAAATGAGTAAGATGAAGGGAGATTGAACATAACATTTTCATGTACTTTTGGTTTATTTCTATTAACTATTAATGCAAAATTATTCAAAGAGTTTGATTACTGAACTCTACTTTCATCTTTCTTCAACCAAATATCTATCAGGGTTGCATGATATGAATTCTTGTCGAAAGCAGAATCTGAATTTCATATACTAATCTAATGAAGGTTGAATCAATTTGCCTGCTTAAATATTCCTGAACTTTCCCTACTTTGAAACTTTCTATCATCCTCTTGTCCAGCACTAATTGTTTCTGTCAATTTCTTTTTGCTGATGGCAAAGGAGGAGAGTAAGTGAAGCAAGTGAAGTTTGTCTCGTATTTGGTTTCTGTCTAGTATTTATGGGGGAGAGTAAGTCAAGTTTATGTCTGTCTGCCTAGTATAAGGTCAAATTGTATTTATGGGGAGAGAAAGCTGCTTGTGTGCTTGGTAAGTTCTGTCTGAAATATGAAGTGTGGTCTGGTCTCCATCTTGTATGAGGGAGAGTTGAGATACAGGGGGAGAGAAACTGATAAGGGACGTCAATGCATTTGAACTGTACATATTCTGACTCACAGTAATCTCAGTACTACTATGATAGTGTAACAGTGTTTCATCATCAAAAAGGGGGAGAATGTTGTGCTCCTCTAGTTTTGATGTTGGCAAAACTGTGATGAATTAATTTTGATACTGGCAACACTGTGATGATTTGAAGTTCTACTTAAGTCAGAATAGGTCTTGTTCATAATAAGGTCGATGCATCTTCCATCAGCATATAACATCAGGTCAATGCACATCCATGCATTTAGAAAGACAGGTCGATGCATATATGCATTCTAGTCTAGAAGGTCAATATAGTTGTAGAAGTCTTGCACTATCAGGTCAGTGCACTTTGTACATAGGTCGATGTTGCTAGGCACTATATGCTAGATGTTGCATCATCACGTCGATGTACACTATAGACAGGTCGATGCTACTGAGCCAGCGTTTGCAGTATAAGGTCGGTGCGATAAAGGTCATCGTTTTATAAGGTTGATGCACCTTGTGCATCTGCTTTGAAGTTAGGTCGATGCACTATGTATGCACAGCAATGTAGATATCGTCCTTCTGACTGAATGAGGTCTACTTGTGTAATACACAGGTCGATGTTCTTTTGACATATTGATGCATTCTTTCTTTACGTCAGTAAGGCAGGTCGATGCACTTTTGATTGTGCATCGATGCATGTGCATATATTCACACACAAATTCATATGATTTGTCTGTTCTTATGAAACATCTAAGGCTACAATTTCTTGATACTTACTACTTATTTCATGAGTCACATGATGCTGAGATTGTTAATAAATTTTTACCTTTGTTTTGGCAGGAAAAACAAAATCGTCAAGTAATAATTTAGATTCATGCTCGAACGCCTAAGATGCATAAAGGTATGAGAAGACAAGCCAAGTTCAAGTTCAGTGATAAGTTAATGGATAAAGCTTTCTTGTTGCGAAGCAACTTCATTAATCAACTGGAGGCAGTATTTTTGATTGTCACATGGGTTCGAAAGTGCAACTATTGAGGGCACGTGATCTGAGGTGATCTCCCAGTACTTTGGAGATTCCTAACGAAATAACTGTTCCACGTGGCTGCAACTTAAAGGATCTTCACCTCTTCATCCAACACGTAGCCAAGCTTTTTCCAAAAGCCTTGGGTGGGAGCGTTCGTTACACACGCCTAAATCAAATCTTGTGGGGACCACAAGAACTCTTCTTCGCGAGGATAAATAGAGGCTAGAGCTCAAGCGGCATGGTAAGAGAGAGAATCTGCATCTATATCTGAGAAGAAAATCAAGAGAGGGAAAAAGAGAAAAAGAGAAAGGGAGAGATCGAAGAGAGAAGGAGAAGCTAGGGAAGAGTGTGAGAGCCACTACGAGCCTGAAAATTTAAAGTGCAGAGAAGAGAGATAGAAAGTAGAGTATCAGCAGAGGAAGATAAATTCTTAGAGAAGAGAGAGCATGCAAAGTGTCTAAGTTGGTCTCGATGTCTGGATCAGATCCAGAGTCGAATTGATCCAGAAAAAAAGCTACAGCTATTTTGTTTTTACTATTTTCTCTATTTCATTTTTTGCATAGTTTCTAAATCATCTTTAAGCTATGTAATTAGCGGATCAAGTGTTGAGGCAACGGTGAGGAGTGTTCCTCGGACAACAAGCTGTGAGGCTCAGCGATTTGTGAGCTGTGAATCAGCAGTTTCTAAGCTATGTGTTCAGTGGAAGCCTCACTTGATCGAGTGAGGGGTGGATGTAGATCTCAGGATTGAGATCAAACCACCTTAAAATAGCTTTGCAGTGTATGTGTGATTGTTTGTGTACCGCCCCGAATCGTAAAGCCGGTCTAGTCGTAAAGACTCACGTCGGATTTCGATCGGAACGTCACAGTGGGACAACCCAAACGGTACAATTACGGTAGAGAATTTTACATAAACATTGAGACATCATTGTAGTGGAAATGAAATTACTCAAATCATTCAGCTTATAGTCAAAAGACTTCATCCACATAGGTCAAAATAATAATGAATAATTTAACAAGTCATTTATTACATAACTAAATTTCACACACATTTTTTTCTAACATAACTACCTAAGATAATGACTCGTAGTAAATCCAAACAACGGCTAGAACAACACGAGATCACTCATCGCTTTCTTCTACCACTTCTCCTGTAAATGTTCAACGGGGTGAGTCTACGAATAGACCCAGTAAGAGACTAAGCATAGTCCCCAGTCATAACATGGGTAAACATATCCAAAGTGATTTACGATATTTCATTTTATAAATCATTCTTAGGCATAATTTCAAATAGATAACATGAGATTAACACATTATAACCCAATTTCAAATTTATGATCATAAGTCATGCTATGAACATTTTACAAGTAAAACATGTACATTAAACTTTATTCTATCAATGAGAATTCAACATTTGCAAAAATTAACATATAATATAATTCGATTCATTCATCAATAGAATGATTCCAATACTAGGCGGAGTAAACTCTCACGCATAGTGAAAGGATCCAAATAGACTTAATCTGTCCTTTTCCAAGTCACTATTTGATATATCGGAGATTTATTAACAATAAACATTTACAGTGTAATAACAGTAAAATGCAATAGCAATTCAGTAGGCAATAACACTACTTCCAATATCAGTTTAATGAGCAGTAACAGTAGATTCAATATCGATTCAGTGAACAGTAATAACAATTCCAATATCAATTCAGTGAGCAGTAATAGTCGTTTCAATAACGACTCAGTGAACAGTAGTAGTAGTTTCAATATCAATTCAGTAAGAAGTAACAGTAGTTTCAATTTCAATTCAGTGAGTAGTAACAGTGGTAAATAGCCAAGACACAGTTCTCAAACCATCACTAGAAGGACAATCAATCGGTACTCGATCACCTAGGAAAAAATAGTGATGAGTCTTGGTTACTGCATAGAACCGGGAGAAGTTCTCTCCACCTTAACCAGTGGTACCTGTCCACCTCCAGAATTTCAATCCCCGTTACCCTCGGGGCCAGTACTATGTGAACTTTCCCATAAGGGCATTTCTATGGCTTGGTTCCAGTCTCCCCCTATGGTGGCAGTGTCCATTTGGCAGTAATAGCAGTACGATAATTATATATATACAACTCATATCCAATGGACACATGCCACTCAAATATCATGCTGTGAATATTAAGTATGAAATATGCCATTATTGAAAATCTCTTTTTTTCTAAAATTCTCAACTTATTCAAATATAATGACATATATATATATATATATATATATATCAAAAATTACTAATTCTGTTTATAGAGATAAGAATGTAGTGAAATTTCAGGGAATCAATACATTTATAGGAAATAGAAAATTATCATAATTTTACAGACAGTATTTATAATTTTTTTAGAACTATTTATATTCCATTTTACATAAAAAATTTCTAATTCTGTTCTCCGAACTCAGAATATATTATAATTTCAAACAGATAATACATTTACAGGAAAGATTAGAACGAAAAATTTCCATCATTTTTCAGACAGTAATTATAATTTTTTTAGAATTACTTATACTCCGACATGCATCATAAATTAACTAAATTTAGTTAATAAATTCATAAGACCCTTAAACTTTTACTGAAAATTACATTTGTATGTAAAACTACACAGAAAAGTTTTCATAATTTTTCATGAAGGAATTCACTTAGTTACATAATCATTTAAATTCTCCCATACATGGAAAATTAACTAAATTTAATGACAGTATTATAAAAATCACAATAATTTTTTCAACCATCATTTATAATCGAAATATCATTTCTACAACTTTTCATTATTTTTCATGTAGTAATTTATTTATTTTCAGAATTATTTAAATTATCTTATATATGAAAAATTAACTAAATACATTCACAATAGTCAAAAAATTACACAAAATTTTCAAAATCTTTTTCCAGACAGGAGTAGCATATAGGAAAACATTCACTATTTTTTATTTAGTATTTCGAATTTCTAGAATTTTATATCAGTTTCTAAAATTTACAACAATAACTTCTAAATAGAAGAATTCTTAAAATGACAAACATATACTAACAATTAACTTATAAACATCAAATATCACTTCTATAATTTTCTCAAAAAATTTCACAGAACATTGACATTTATTCAATTTTTAATTATTTATTCAAACCTTGAAAATTATACAAGTCAGGACTCAGTGATCAAAATAAGATGCAAATTTAACCAATAAGTCATAACACGCATGTAAGTCTTTTGATGAAGTTTCATAATTTTCTATGTAGTATGTCTATTTATCCCATAATTTTATTCTTCAAATAAAATATTAAAAATTTTGTAATCCCATCCCCAGATATCTAAAATTACTGATATTTACATAACATAGTACACTTAATGGAATAATCATACTGTAAAATTTTAAGATTTTTAGGAACAAGATATTTTATTTCTATACAATTCTCTATTTTTCTCTCATGCATTAAAAATTCATTAACAAAAATATCGTGATCCAAAAATGATGAAAATTATCCTACACATGGATCTTAGAATAACATGCATTTATAAAATTCGTGGTGATTTTATATCACCCCATTAACCCTGTTGTATAATTAAACTCCTTTAGGATAATATTAAAATATTTATAAATGTGAAGATAATTTGAATCAGATATGAAAATTTTTACAGAGGTCTTAGAACATTATATCCCATGATTCTGGAAAGTTTCTAAATTCACCATGCACCGATGCTAATTATAGTGCATTAAAGACTTGATTTATCCTTAATCACATGCTTTAATATTAATGATCTCTTGCTAATCCGACTAAGATATGATCACACATAATGAATCAACGATCTCTAGACTTAACTATCTATAGTGATGCTAATTACACACCTTAAACCATCTTAAATATACTAATTCATGCTAATCAAGATGATTAAATGCTAAATCCCTTACCTTAATGACGCTTTAACACCACCTTAATTAACCTTTTATCCTCTCCTGCTACACTTCACGTAGCCAGCTTGCAGAGGAGCAAATGAGGCCCTCTACTCAACTATTTATAGGGCATTTACTCTAATCCATCTTAGCCATTGATTTAAATCAATGGTGGAGATTAAACATTTAGTTTAGTATTATTTAATTAAAATTTGACATTCAAACTTCACCAACCCACTCATCCTATTCTTTTGACTAACGCATATATATATATATATATATATATATATTTATATACATAAGGCATGCGAAGATTTGACTAAATGAAGGAAAGTTATTTAAAGTAATGGGAAAGCATAATTAACAAAAAAAAATTTAATACATACATGCCGCAACGCGGCAGGAGGGGGGCTGGGGCGGCCGCCCCTGTCAACAGGCCGATTTTATTATTATTATTATTTTTACATTTTAACCTTATAAAATATTTTATTACAATTATATCTTTCTTCATTTTTTTAACAATTAATCCCCTAATTTTCTTTTTAAATTTGTGTTTTTTTTTTCACTTAACCTTTAAATTTCTTTCTTTCTCTTCTTTTATCATAGCTAAAATTTGTATAATAAGATGAATATTTTAAATATTTAGGCGTTATCAATTTTTTTATTTAAACAAATGTAATACTAAAGTGTAAATTTGTAAGGCATCACAGTTTGGCTCTTCATTGATTTGTATAGATGTATGGCTAGCAAGGATTGGCGTCCCGCCCCGACCCGCATCGACCCGCACGACCCGACCCGACCCGACCCAGGCGGGCGCCGGGTCGCACGGGCCGGGGGTGGTGGACGGGACGCACCGGACCGCTTTGTCCCGTGCGTCCAGCCACGTACCCGTGCGGTGCGAGGCGGGACCCGGCTCGGTACGAGCGGGTCGGGGCGGTTCGGCCATTTAACGGGCCGGAGGGGAGGTTCCTCCTCCATCAGTCCTAGCAGTGAGCGACGGTGCAGTGGCATTGGACAGCGGTCGATGGCGGTCAGAGCGGTGGACGGCGGCTTTGGGCGGCTCAGGGTGGCGATTAGAGGTAGGTAATTTTTTTTTGGTTAAATGATCTGTGGGGGGCCGCCGGATGTGGGAGAGGGGGGCGGTGGGGGGACGCAGCAGGAGGGGGAGGGGGGAGGTGGGGGGCGGTGGTGGCCGCCGGGGGTGGGAGAGGGGGGCGGTGGGGGGCCGCAGCAGGAGGGGGCGGGGGGGGCACCGGAGGTGGGAGAGGGGGGCGGTGGGGGGCCACAGCAGGAGGGGAAGGGGGGAGGTGGGAGAGGTGGGGGGGCGGTGGTGGCAGCCGGGGGTGGGAGAGGGGGGCGGTGGGGGCCGCAGCAGGAGGGGGCGGGGGGGGGGGGGGGGGGCGCCGGAGGTGGTGGGGGGGGGGGGCGCCGGAGGTGGTGGGAGAGGGGGGCAGTGGCGGGCAGTAGTAGGAGGGGGAGGGGGGCGCCGGAGGTGGGAGAGGGAGGGGGCTGTGGGGGCCAGGGGGGCGGTGGGGGGCCGTAGCAGGAGGGGGAGGGGGGTGGTGGGGGGCCGCAGGAGGTGGGAGAGGGAGGGGGGCGGTGGGGGCCAGGGGGGGGGGCGTGGGCACCATGAGAGGGGGAGGGTGAGAGGGGGAGGGGGGGCGTGGGCACCATGAGAGGGGGAGGGTGGGCGTCTGCACCGCCGCCGGTGGGGGGCGGGGAGCGTGAGGGGGGGGGGGGGTTATTTAATTTTTTTGGTTTTTTTAATCTAAAAAATATAGGAAAATATTTTATTTTATTATTTAATATTATTATTAATGTATTATTTAATTCATGTTATACAAATAATATAATTTTTTTTTAATTGATGTTGTATAAATATCATTTTGATGATGTATTATTTAATTCATTTTGTAGAATTAATATAAATAATATTTAATTCGTGTTGTAGAAATAAATTTATTTTTTGATGTGTTATTCAATTCATATTTAAATATTAGATTTAATTTAAATGTAATATTAAATATTAAATTTAGTATTGCATGTTGTAGAAATACTGATATTAATATCATTATTAGTTGTACATGTAAAATAATTTTAAATGCATAATGTATATTAGTTAATTTAATTGTATAATGTAATTTAATTTAATGTAAATATAAATTTAGTGTTGAATATTTTATAAAAAATTATAAAGTTAATTTATATGTATAATGTAAATTATTTAGAGATGTTTATAATTTATATGTGTCATGTAATTTAATTAGAGATGTAATTTTAAATATCAAATTAGTGATAAATAATTTTAAAGTTAATGTATATGTATTAATTATAAATATTAACATTATTTGTATGTTATAGAAATAATGATATTATTTTGAACTAAATTGTATTAAGATGTATTAAATATTGAATTTAGTGTTGCATGTTTACTTTTACATATTTAGTAATTCAAATAAATTTTTATGTATTATATATAATATGATGTTTAATTAAGCGGTGTAATATGTAATTTTTATATAATTAATTATGTGTAATTTAGTATGGATCTATTATCATAAAAAAATTCTAGATTCTAATATTTTTAAATATATATAACATTTAATCTTTCAAAATAAATTTATTAAAAAATTTGAAAAAAAAATCAAAAAAACACCCATCGAGAGCCCAATGGGGCGGAGCGGGTCGCTGTGCGACCCGCCCGACCCGACCCGTCCCGAGCCGAGACCGGGTCGGCCGGGTCAGACGGGTCGGCAAACCCTGATGGCTAGGACCGCTTTTGTCTGGAATGTGATGTTTCTGATATTTTCATTCATATAATGTGCATGAGTCATCAACCAAAGAGTATATAGAAAGGCTTGGCTGGAGAGATAGGTTAAGCCTATCCGGAGTGCCACACCTTGTGTGAGGAGATCCTGGATTAAACCTCCGCCCAATACTAAACTTGGTTGCTATTTTTCTTCTGCAATTTTGTGTGATAATTCATCTAGAATTATTGTTAGCCTGAATTAGATATACTCTCTGTTAATTCAGTTTCAATTGATTGCTCATTTCACAGCAGAGTTTTTATTCCACATTTATTCACTGTTGTATAATATAAATTTGGGGTAGATCTATTCACTCCCCCTCTAGATTTGTAGTTCATCCATTCTCGTCAGTCTTCATCGCTTTTTCCCTTGCCTGTCGATGCTGCCCCTTTCGGTGTCGACGCGATAGCCACGCCAGCCCCTAGTGGGTCTTGTGCATCGACACAACACCCTTCATGCGTCGACACGGTAGTTGATACCAGCCCCCTGCCCTGGCTTATGGAAGGCCTTATGCGTTGACGCATCTGAGCCTATGCATCGACGCAATGGCCCTTTGCAGGCCCGGTGTTTTTTAAAAAAATATATCATATACATATCGATAATAATAATGAGAATATAAAATTAATAAAAGGAAACGGTAAAGTGCATGGACAAAATAGCAAAATATTAATAACAAACAAATTAAGGAAAATAAACCAATAAAACAAAACAAAATAATAAAAATAAAGAAGCAAATAATAAACAAAATAACGAAGCAAGTGAACAAAACAAATAAAATAATAAAAATAATAAAACAAAACAAACCACAAAACAAAAATAAGAGAAATGATAACGATAATGTATAAAATTTGGTAATGATAAAAATTGAATGAAAGAAGAAACCCTTCATTAAAAAATTATCAAATACTTGATGTGAGGCTTCCTCCCTTAGACCCTATGCATGGGGATATTGATGAGGCCTCAGCGGGTCATGCTTGACCCTTGGGAATCATCCCATTATGGTCATGCCTGACCCTACTTTAGGGTCGATAGTCCGCCACATATTTCTATTGGGATTTAATCTTGAATATCAAACTTGCTGGGTTTTTGGCAGACATATCTTCACAAATTAGGACTCTTGTCCAGAGAGGGATCGGTCAATTAATGACCGGCTATATTCGGATGCTTGCCCCTCAATGATGAATGTTTCTTTTATTAAAGCTCAGAATTCTCATTCTTTTCTTTAATTAATATCAATTCAAGTACTGAAGGCCCCTTCTCCTAGTGTTCAATCAAAGGTTTTCTCCTATCTAAGGAGATGTAATTAACACCGTGACCTTTATGGTGCGGCAGGTTCTTAGTCCCAACCCGATACCAACAATCGTCTGGTAAGTCAAACGGAGCACACCCGTGATTTAAGACCCTCCCAGTCTTGAAATCTGAATAAACGTCACTTCAGTGACTGGCACGCCCACGCACTTAATAAAATGCTAAAAGATAAGGCAAACACTACAACCAAGATTGAGAGAATGAAAAGACCCGAATTTAGTGTGTTCCCTTAGGGAAAAGAACCCCCCGTGCTGCTATAAAAGAAGGGCTCCACCCTGAAGAGAAACCCCCCCCCCCACTGGCTGTTGTTCGAAGCTTCTTGTGGGTGATTTCCAGAGTTCCTGCTACCACTCCAGAATGTGAAGGAGAAGAGAGGAGGAGAGGGAGAGAATAAGTGCTATTTTGGGGAGGGAACGGAGTCAATGCTCCGCCCTCCCCCCCTTTCTTTTGACCTTTGCTATGTATAATTTTATTCCTTTTTTTTCCTTGTGTAACTATTTGTTTGCCTCCCAAACGAATTGGTCTTGGGATGATGTAGTTCTTTTATGCGATGAAATGAATTAAAGAAGCGACCTTTTGGGGTTTGAATGTGAATATTTTCTTTCTTGCATATTCCATTTCAATCCCCATCCCATAGCATAGCTATGATTTGGTTTTTTGTGTTCATCTATTTCGCTAATCAAAAAAAAATCTCATACCATAAGTAAGCTCAGAGGCAGCCCATCCAACTACAATGGATTGGGTATGGGTTTCTGTCGTCCTTTGGTCTATCGAATGAATATATGTATTTATATTCCGTTCTACTGTCCAATAAGGAACTAGCTTCAATGTACAATATCAATCTCATAGTCCCTTCCCAAATAATCCAAACAGGTCGTGACGATTCTTCCTTACCCAGATTTGTTATATGCATCTGATTTATATGCTTTCCATTTACTTGATATGTAGGCCCGCTTACTGTTCGATACACAAGATCCTTCAAGGAAGCGGCCATCTGCCTTCTCACCAATGTCAGTGGGTTGTTGAGGCTTTGGCCCGATCTCAAAACTTCTAAAACTTGTCTTCTCTTTGCTTTTCCCTTTACTTAATCCCAGATTATTGAGAAGCTATACCTCACTATCTTGGCTTCCATACCAACCACAGACGAGCACTTCGCCGTTTGTGCAATGCTCAGTGGAGCATGTTCCTTTCGAACCCCATGCTTCCATCCTTACTGAGCACGGTTCATTATAATCTTCAGTCCCCATTTGGGACATGGGTTTGCTAGTTCCCCAACATGACCCGTGGTCTCATGCATTGGGGCAAAACTGTGCTTCCTATGGTTCTATCAACAATTTCCACAATGAGCCTGTCTTTCAGGAAAGAGACTGTAATGCCCTGGATCTTGCCGGATCCTTTGTGAATCTGTTTAGATCTTCATTGGGTCTTTTGGATTGGTTTCGTTGAGTTTCGGTTCGTTTTTGTGGCTTCCGAGTTGAGTTTGACGAGCCGTGTGGGTTTTTCTCACGTACTAGTCACGGAACCCTACGGTGAGTTTGTTTGTCAATTCTCGAACTCATGGATGCTACAGCGACGATGTACTCTTCGAGCCGGTCGTTTCGGCTATTTTTTACGTATTTTTCTGAATTTGTGCATTTTCGGTGCATTTTTGGAATTTTCAGAAATTAGGAAAATTTCCTAATTTCTTTTCTTTTTATTTCCTTTTCCTCTCTCCTCCGTTCTCCTTCGCCGCCGCCGTCTCTCTCTCTTCCGTTCTCTCTCGTTTCGCCTCCTCGGCTCCGGCTGCAGACGGGGTGCCTAGAGGGGCGTGTTGGGGACGTGATGGAGCTGGCTAGGTGCGCGATGGGGCAAGGATCGGATCGATTCTGGCGCGATCCCGAATGGTGGATTCAAAACCGGTGAAATCGGTTCGCGAGTGGTTTTCGGCGTGGTTTAGTCCCTTCGGGGCACGGTTTCTTCGGTGGAGGTAGGGTGACTGATCCTCACTTATCCCTCTCCGTTTTCTCTGCCATTGCACGTCGTTCGGTAAGGAAACGGTCGAGTTTGGGCTTGTTTTGCATAAACATTGATTTTCGTGGTTTGTAGGGTTTACCGGAAAACGGCGACCGTTTGCGGTGTAGTTAGTTTTAAACTAACCGCTGGGATGTTAGGACCCCATCCACGTTAATTTTGTGTTGATTGGTGTTCATTCGAGGCCGATAGAAGTCCGGGAACCTCGGTGACCCATTTTGGGTCGATTTGATGAAATCGCCCGGATCTTGTGTTTTTGAGCTTGCATGTGGGGTTTTTAGCACCCTAGTGTTGTTTTCCAGCGTTTGGGTTTGTTTCCCCTGCGCTTCGGCGTGTATGGGGCGTGGAACGGGCCGATTTGGCCATTCCTATGTTTTCCCGCCGTGACCGATGTAGCGGTCGTTTCAGAGGCTGTTACTTGGCTCTGACGGCCCTACGATAGACCACCACTTCATTTGGCGTTCTTGAGAGTTTTGGCTTCTGGGTAAGTGACGGCCCTGGAGTGGCGCGTCACACCCATGTAACGCGCCTGAGCCTGTGCGTTACATAACTTTTGTCATTTTGTGTGCCGAGTATGGCGGTTCCTCTGACGGCCTTGTGGAGGTGCGTCAGAGGTGTGTAACGCGCCCATGGTTGGCCGTTACATGTCCTATGTTTGTGCTTTGACTGGGCATTGACCGTGTAAGGCGGTTGATGCGGCGGTCATGTTCCCGTGCGTCACAGCGTTGTAACGCGCCTAGTGTAGGCCGTTACAAGCTGTTTGGCTGAGGGCTGGGTGTTGTGCCGTTCTATGATGTAATAGTCGTGCCCTCGTGCGTCTTTTGAATGTAACTCGTCTGGTGTGTACCGTTACATGCCCCTGGCTGTTGTTTTGAACCTGTTGGTTCGTTCGTGGTATGTTGGCTCTGACGGCCCAGGTGGGGTGCGTCAGGTGTGTGTAACGCGCTCGGAGCTGGCCGTTACATGTTGTTTTTTGTGTTTTAGAGTTGATAGGGCAGTGTGAGTGACGGCTCTTCCCCTACTGTCGCTTGGAGTGTAATGGCCTAGGTCTAGACCGTCATATGCTTGTAACGGTCTAGGGGTGGCGCGTTACATGCCTTGTTCTCCGATTTTCGTTCCTTCGGTTTCTGCTTGTCTTGGCTTGGCCTTGTGGTCTGCCCGCTGTCCCGTGGATGTCTCCCAACATCCTATGAGGGCTAGGACTACGTTGTAAGGTAGCCAGGAGTCTTCTTGCTTGAGGTAGGATTTTCTATCCTACCTTTGCTTGTGTTTTGGTCTGGTTCCGGTCAACCTGGGGTGACCCAGTGGCTGACAGGTGACCTTTTATGTGGGTGTCTTGGCAGTTCTGTCCAGTCCGAGACACTGGTTTTGGATGTCACTTTACCTCGGTTTGTGTGTCCAGTTGTGTCTGAGGGTTTTTGGTGTTCCCTCAGGTCTCCGTGTGTTGTTTTCTATGGAGCATGGTTTTTCTGGCTTAGGATTAGACCGATTGGCAGCTTGTTCTGCTGTCTGTGACGATCTTGCCTTTGAGTCGTTCGACTCGGGATCGTTACGTGGTAGGTCTAGTTGCCTGGTCCTGAGTCTGTTGGCAGCGGTGGTACTGCCAGTGGTGCTTGGTGGTACGTGTGACAAGGCTTTCCTTAGACTGTCTGTACTCTAGCACTTGTGTTTTGGAGTCTGTGCCTTGTGAACCTCCACTAGTCGTAGCCTGTGATGTAGGCTTTTCTTAGTACGTCACCCACCGGGAGTGGTGGACGGGTAGTTTCCCGTTACACGGTTTTTAAGCTAGTTCCGTGGGCCTCGGCCAGCGGTAGCGTCCTACCGAGGGGAATACTACGTAGAGGCCTGGCCTAGGTACGGGTCAGTGTGTGCACACGTAGTCAGGGACTGGGGACTTGCGTCGACGGGCGTAGCCCTGACTAGTTTCTTGCAGTTGTGGTGCTGCGGTCTTGTGTCCGTGAGGTGCCGTTTTTCCTTGGAACGTCGTTGTTCCTTGGACCTGGTTCTTGGTGTGTCTAGTCTTCCCCGTGCTGCACACGGTCGGGTAGAAATGACACTTGTGGCGCAGTGTAAGACGTTAGTGGACACATCTGGCTGTTCTTCTAGTGTGAGGGTAGTCCTATCACTTGACCAGCGACTCTTGCGTTTCTCAGAGCCGGTGTTCTCCTTTTCGTGTCGGCTAGTCTTGGCCTTGTCAAGGATTTGCTACCCTGGGTGTGTGGTCTGTTCTTGGATGTGTTCAAGATGAGCCCGGGGTTGCGTGCACGATGTTCCAATCCTGTAGGCCATCGTGATTGTTTTAGCCATCTTTGCAGGTCTCCGTCTTAGACCTGGTGTCGGGTTGGCAGATCGGTAACTTCTGACTTTGTTGGATCAGAGTCGCCCTTCTGTTGTTGTTTGGAGTAGTTTGCGGTGTCGTGGTTAGTTCGGCCGCCACTTTGTCTGGCGCGGGTTCTTCCTCTTTCTTGCTTGTTCCCTACTCCTACCTCCCATCTGTTTACTACTGCATGTAGCGTAGTTTTACAGCTTTTTAGTGTAGCCTTTCCTGCTTTGCTGCACTTACTGTTTCTGTTGTTGCTTCCATTGCACTGTGCATTTTCCAGTGGGGATCCGCGTGACCCCTACTGAGTTTGTGTTTAGAGACTCACCCCTACTTTACAGGTGGGTTTCGCCGTCTGCCTCTGCTGTTCTTGGTGGAGCGCGTTGTTGTAGCTGCCAGCTGTACCTGTGTCGGGCTTCCCCCGACTTCTGTGTACATTGTTTCTGTCAGACTGTACTTATTGTCTTTCGTCTGGACTAGACTCTGGTGTATAATTGTAAAATTTGAATTATTAATGAAAATGTAATTTTATTTCTGCTACTTTAGCAAACCGTTCTAATGAAATTTAATTGCTTGCTGTTATATCTGTCATTTTAATGTACTACACGACACTCCTTTTTCCCTTCGGCGCTTTCCCACGCTTGGGCGGCCTCGCGGGTCCCATGCAGTACCACGTGTATCCGGTAGTCCTACCGGGTATATCTGGTATCCGGAATTCGGGTCGCCACAATTGGTATCAGAGCATTGTTGTGTGAAGTACATGGGAATTTCAGATATATAGTTTCCAGAGTCCTTAAGGTCCAGTACATTCCCTTGCTGGCTTAGGTGTTGCGATGGTTTATCGCGTTGTTTTCTATGTGTGGTCTTCTGCGTGCTCGGTTGGCACTATGCAAGATGGTTTTACTCTCGTCTGGATGTGACGAGGTGCTTCGTTCGGTTTTAGTGTTGATCTCGATCGTGTTGCACTTGGCAGTGTTTGTCGGATGGCATGAACCTGCAGTGCATTGTTCAAGCTGTTTCTGTGTTTTGCTCAGGTGGCTTATGACTTTTTAGTGTTGGTGTGATGGCCATGCACGTTCTTACGTTGCTTTGGTTGTCCCAGCTTGAGTCTGTTCAGCTCCTGAAGTGCTGTTGTTTCCGTTGTTTTGGTCATTGTGTTGCCTCGATTGAGAAGTTGCTCGAGCGAACCTAGGATTCTCTTCTCCTGGTAAGCTTCTGTTGTCGAGCTCGTTGCTTCTCATCCTTCTTTGGTGAAGTTTTTTCGAGGTGAGCCTTGGAATTGCTATCTTAGTGATGCCTTTGTCCTGTGTCTACTTAAGTGTGGACAGCTTTGTTTTGAGCCTGATCTGCTCTCTACTATATGGTTGCTTGGCTTTGGACTCCATGATGGTGTTAAGAGCTGCTGTGTACCATAGTTGTCGTGCTGTGTCTAATGGCCGATGTATCGTGAAGGCTCATTTATCATTTTCGGGACGTGAAGGTAAGCTGAGATTGATGCTTTCCTTGTGCTTTGTGCTAAAGCCGGTGCTCTTCTCTTGCTGCACTTAGGCTCCTTGTGATCGGTTGTTCGCTGGATCGGTACTCGTGGCATGTTAATTGCGATCTTTGTTGATTGCGAAGGCACTTGGTGTATGCTGAGGTGTGACTACCGAGGTTATTCTGTTGCCGTGTGCATTGTGTGTTGTAAGAGTACGCAGCGGAAGTGTGTGGATAGGCTACCCATGGGTTCAGAATCGTGTTTTCGAGTTTCTGGCCGGTCGAGCGAATTGTTCTTTCTCGTGGTGACTTTGTCTTGGCTTCTTGTGCCTTGACATTGTTGTTGCCGTGCCGTGTTGTGTCGGTTGCCCGTTTGCTGTTGGCATTGGCATTTGTGAGTATTGGGGAATTTGTCGGCATTCCTGCTGATTGAGTACCCCCTACTATGCATTTCTTTCTTCGTGTTGTGCTCTCGAGGCGTGTTTGTAGTCCTTGAGATGTGTTCCCCGAGATTGTTGTCGTTTGTCATTGTTGTGGGTCTCTCCTTGGTGAGCAGTCTGATGCATGACCCGTTCCCGTGTGGTCGTGTGCTCAGCTGTTTCTGTGCCTTGATGTGACCCTGCTTGCAGTTGTGTTCCTTGGTTCTATGTTCAGAACGGAATCGGAATCCTGTAGGTGCTGCCGTTGTCGTTTTGGCGCTGTTTCTCTATGATTTTATGTCTTTGTTTGGACCAAGTCGTGTCGGTTAGCTTGTTGTACTCTTCTTCCCTGGAGTTAGCTTGCGACTCGATCAGATGTAATATCTGAGTGAGGACTGACTTGTTTGTGCTTGTGGTCCAGTGTTGTCGTTGGCATCCGGTGTGCCAGGTGTTCCCTGTTGCCTTTGGCACTGGAGCCGATGATGTGGTCGAGCTGTCAGCTGTGAGGATTGTGTCTCCTTGTGTAAGCTGCCGCTTGCCGTGTTGTTGTTGTGTTTCTCGATTTGGATTGCCTGTTGTTGTGGCAGTCGTGTCTCCTATCTTGTGAGACGTAAACGACGTTGCCTTGTTTCGGAGGTGTCGGACTTGTGTTCGCTTGGGTGTCGTGCTCGATCCAGAGCATGTACTCGTGATGGTGGTCTGACATTATTCCTCTGAGCTGTGTTTCTCGAGATTTGCGTCGTTTATCGTGGTTGTGTTGCTGGGTTGTTCTCCCTTGCTTCTCCTTTGCTAGTCCTTAATTTCGAGAGTGAAATTTCTTAAAAGAGGGGAGGATGTAATACCCTGGATCTTGCCGGATCCTTTGTGAATCTGTTTAGATCTTCATTGGGTCTTTTGGATTGGTTTCGTTGAGTTTCGGTTCGCTTTTGTGGCTTCCGAGTTGAGTTTGACGAGCCATGTGGGTTTTTCTCACGTACTAGTTACAGAACCCTACGGTGAGTTTGTTTGTCAATTCTCGAACTCGTGGATGCTACAGCGACGATGTACTCTTCGAGCCAGTCGTTTTGGCTATTTTTTATGTATTTTTCTGAATTTGTGCATTTTCGGCACTTTTTCGGAATTTTCAGAAATTAGGAAAATTTCCTAATTTCTTTTCTTTTTATTTCCTTTTCCTCTCACCTCCCTTCTCATTCGCCGCCGCCGTCTCTCTTTCTTCCGTTCTCTCTCATTTTGCCTCCTCGGCTCCGACTGTAGACGGGGTGCCTAGAGGCGCGTGTTGGGGACGTGATGGAGCTGGCTAGGTGCGCGATGGGGCAAGGATCGGATCGACTCTGGCGCGATCCCAAATGGTGGATTCAAAGCCGGTGAAATCGGTTCGCGAGTGGTTATCGGTGTGGTTTAGTCCCTTCAGGGCACAGTTTCTTCGGTGGAGGTAGGGTGACTGATCCTCACTTCTCCCTCTCCGTTTTCCCTGCCATTGCACGTCGTTCGGCAAGGAAAAGGTCGAGTTTGGGCTTGTTTTGCCTAAACGTTGATTTTCATGGTTTGTAGGGTTTGCCAAAAAACGACGACCATTTGCGGTGTAGTTAGTTTTAAACTGACCGCTGGGATGTTAGGATCCCATCCACGTTAATTTCGTGTTGATTGGTGTTCATTCGAGGTCGGTAGAAGTCCGGGAACCTTGGTGACCCATTTTGGGTCGATTTCATGAAATCGCCCAGAACTTGTATTTTTGAGCTTGGATGTGGGGCTTTTAGCACCCTAGTGTTGTTTTCCATCGTTTGGGTTTGTTTCCCCTGCGCTTCGGCATGTATGGGGCGTGGAACGGGCCGATTTGGCCATTCCTATGTTTTCCCGCCGTGACCGATGTAGCGGTCGTTTTAGAGGCCGTTACTTGGCTCTGACGGCCCTACGATAGACTGCCACTTCGTTTGGCGTTCTTGAGAGTTTTGGCTTCTGGGTAAGTGACGGCCCTGGAGTTGCGCGTCACACCCATGTAACGTGCCTGAGCCTGTGTGTTACATGCCTTTTGTCGTTTTGTATGCAGCATATGGCGGTTCCTCAGACGGACTTGTGGAGGTGCGTCAGAGGTGTGTAACGCGCCCATGGTTGGCCGTTACATGTCCTATGTTCGTGCTTTGATTGGGCGTTGACCGTGTAAGGCGGTTGATGCGGCGGTCATGTTCCCGTGCGTCACAGCATTGTAACGCGCCTAGTGTAGGCCGTTACATGCTGTTTGGCTGAGGGCTGGGTGTTGTGCCGTTCTATGATGTAACGGCCGTGCCCCCGTGCATCTTTTGGATGTAACGCGTCTGGTGTGGACCGTTACATGCCCCTGGCCATTGTTTTGAACATGTTGGTTCGTTCGTGGTATGTTGGCTCTGACGGCCCAGGTGGGGTGCGTTTGGTGTGTGTAACGCGCCCGAAGCTGGCCGTTACATGTTATTTTCTGTGTTTTAGAGTTGATAGGGC
This sequence comes from Amorphophallus konjac, assembly GCA_022559845.1. Taxonomy (NCBI): domain Eukaryota; kingdom Viridiplantae; phylum Streptophyta; class Magnoliopsida; order Alismatales; family Araceae; genus Amorphophallus; species Amorphophallus konjac. The sequence continues at coordinate 152,790,362 of CM040117.1, forward strand.
GGTGTGAGTGACGGCTCTTCCCCGACCATCGCTTGGAGTGTAACGGCCTAGGTCTAGACCGTCATATGCTTGTAACAGTCTAGGGGTGGCGCGTTACATGCCTTGTGCTCCGATTTCCGTTCCATCGGTTTCTGCTTGTCTTGGCTTGGCCTTCTGGTCTGCCCGCTGTCCCGTGGATGTCTACCGACGTCCTATGAGGGCTAGGACTACGTTGTAAGGTAGCCAGGAGTCTTCTTGCTTGAGGTAGGATTTTCTATCCTACCTTTGCTTGTGTTTTGGTCTGGTTCCGGTCAACCCGGGGTGACCCAGTGGTTGACAGGTGACCTTGTATGTGGGTGTCTTGGCGGTTCTGTCCAGTCCGAGACAATGGTTCTGGATGCCTCGAGGTGTCGCTTTACCTCGGTTTGTGTGTCCAGTTGTGTCTGAGGGTTTTTGGTGTTCCCTCAGGTCTCCGTGTGTTGTTTTCTGCGGAGCGTGATTTTTCTGGCTTAGGATTAGACCGATTGGTAGCTTGTTCCACTGTCTGTGATGATCTTGCCTTTGAGTCGTTCGACTCGGGATCGTTACGTGGTAGGTCTAGTTGCCTGGTCCTGAGTCTGTTGGCAGCGGTGGTACTGCCAGTGGTGCTTGGTGGTACGTGCGACATGGCTTTCCTTAGACTGTCTGTACTCTAGCACTTGTGTTTTGGAGTCTGTGCCTTGTGAACCTCCACTAGTCGTAGCCTGTGACGTAGGTTTTTCTTAGTACGTCACCCACCGGGAGTGGTGGACGGGCAGTTTCCCGTTACACGGTTTTTAAGCTAGTTCCGTGGGCCCCGGCCAGCGGTAGCGTCCTACCGAGGGGAATACTAGCTAGAGGCCTGGCCTAGGTACGGGTCAGTGTGTGCACACGTAGTCAGGGACTGGGGACTTGCGTCGACGGGCGTAGCCCTGACTAGTTACTTGCAGTTGTAGTGCTGCGGTCTTGCGTCCGTGAGGTGCCATTTTTCCTTGGAACGTCGTTGTTCCTTGGACCTGGTTCTTGGTGTGTCTAGTCTCCCCCGTGCTGCACACGGTCGGGTAGACATGACACTTGTGACGCAGTGTAAGATGTATGTGGACGCATCTGGCTGTTCTTCTAGTGTGAGGGTACTCCTATCACTTGACCAGCGACTCTTGCGTTTCTCGGAGCCGGTGTTCTCCTTTTCATGTCGGCTAGTCTTGGCCTTGTCCAAGATTTGCTACCCTGGCTGTGTGGTCTGTTCTTGGCTGTGTTCAAGATGAGCCCGGGGTTGCGTGCACGATGTTCCAATCGTGTAGGCCGTCATGATTGTTTTAGCCGTCTTTGCAGGTCTCCGTCTTAGACCTGGTGTCAGGTTGGTAGATCGGTAACTTCTGACTTTGTTGGATCAGAGTTGCCCTTCTGCTGTTGTTTGGAGTAGTTTGGGGTGCCGAGGTTAGTTTGGCCGCCACTTTGTCTGGCGCGGGTTCTTCCCCTTTCTTGCTTGTTCCCTACTCCTACCTCTCGTCTGTTTACTACTGCCTGTAGCATAGTTTTACAGCTTTTTAGTGTAGCCTTTCCTGCTTTGCTGCACTTGCTATTTCTGTTGTTGCTTCCGTTGCACTGTGCATTTTCCAGTGGGGATCCGTGTGACCCCTACTGAGTTTTTGTTTAGAGACTCACCCCTACTTTTCAGGTGGGTTTCGCCGTCTGCCTCTGCTATTCCTGGTGGAGCGCGTTGTTGAAGCTGCCAGCTGTACCTGTGTCGGGCTTCCCCCGACTTCTGTGTACGTTGTTTCTGTCAGACTGTACTTGTTGTCTTTCGTCTGGACTAGGCTGTGGTGTATAATTGTAAAATTTGAATTATTAATGAAAATGTAATTTTATTTCTGCTACTTTAGCAAACCGTTCTAATGAAATTTAATTGCTTACTGTTATATCTATCAGTTCAATGTACTACACGACACTAGTTTTTCCCTTCGGCGCTTTCCCGCGCTTGGGAGGCCTCGCGGGTCCCATGCGGTACCACATGTATCCAGTAGTCCTACCGGGTATATCTGGTATCCGGAATCTAGGTCGCCACAGAGACACACTATGGTCTTGTACCGATTAGCTCGCTCTAACCCCCCTTGAATCCCCAGGGGCTTGCCTATCTATGGCATGGTCCTTGGAGGACTTTCCTCTAAATGATGGATATTAATGGCCATGGGATCAGCAGTAACGTAATGCAAACGACAGTTGGAAATACAACAATCCCTGGATCAGTAGAGATCCCCTTGTAGGCTAGTCCTCGGGGTTCTCTCTGCCCAATTTGGGGATATAGAGTAGCCAGTCTTGGCTTACTCTAATTGCAGGAGCCATCTCGGAATCTCCATGGATGTGCTTCCATTTTTCACCCCCAAATGCTCTGGTCTAGGGGAGCTGTTGCCCCCTCCGAAGAATTTGACAGAGTTGCAGCCATTACAAGGCTGATTAGCTTACATTCGTAGATTTATTTTTAATCTATCCGGACGATGCCAACCATTCCACAAGTTGATGATGAAAGATACGCCATTCTATTGGAGCCAAGAGTGTCAAAAGGCCTTCTACCAGCTGAAGGAATATCTGAAAACCCCACCAATGCTGGGGGCACCTGTCAAAGGGCGGCCGTTGATTCTATACATAGCCGCCACTGAATACTCACTGGGAGCAATGTTGGCCCATCACAATGAGGAGGGAAAAGAGTAGGCACTTTACTACCTCAATCGAAGATTTTTCAGGGCGAAAGGAAAATACACCCCGATCAAAAAGGTTTGCCTCACATTTATATTTGCAGTCAAAAATATGAGGCATTACATGTTATCACATGAAGTGCAACTAATATCAAGGGTTGATCCAATAAAATATATACTGTCCCAACCAGCTTTGAAATGATGACTTGGCAAATGGGCCGTCATATTGATGGAATATGATATCACATATGGGCCGCAAAAGGCCATCAAGGGCCAGGCCATAGCTGATTTCGTTGCAGCACATCCAATGCCTGAAGATTCTCCATTGATTACGGAGCTTCTAGATGATGAAACACTAGAAGTGGGCCAAGTCCGTCAAGTTGTATGCCAGCTTTACATTAAAGGGGTGTCCAGAATAGAAATATCTCAAACGGGGCAGACAAGGATAAGGGTCGGAGTAGGCATCGTCCTTAAGTCCCCAGAGGGAGAAGTGCTGCAAATTGTTGACATGTTTTCCCACCGTTGTTTCTTCTTACCTTACCTTTTCTAAATCAAAAATGTAAAGACAAGCAAAATGAAAGAAAGAAAGAAAGGGTGGGGAAGTGTGTGATCGTGATCACCACCAAGACATGAAGTACCTAGGAGTACGACGTACCTTGGAAAGGGAGAAAGCACTCGCCCAAAGTTTAGCGCTGATAGGTATAGATGGCCCTGGAAGAACCGCTCAGTGGACAGGACGGTCGCTTGACAGACCGCTCATAGCGCCGAAGAAGGAAGCGGGACGAAGACTGATCTGGCGACAGCACGGTTCCAAAACAGCTGCTTACAGGATCTGAACGGCGCTCAGAGGACCGCTCTTATCTGCAAACGGATGAAAGATGACCGTCCAAAGCGCTAGACTTCAAAGTTGTAGAACTTGATCCTCCGCCCCTTCCGGTCGGCCAGAGGGGATGGGCCTCGTGCTATGCTGATCTTGACTTGCAAAACAACGTGAAAGACAAGCAAACAACACCCAAAGTAGCCCTAAAATGTGTAGTAACTATAGAATGAAATGGAAAATCGACATAATCACTTGGAAGGGGCGATACCGGGGAGGTTTTTAAACCCCTATAGGGCGTCAAAAAGCAAATGGGAGGCTGTGAAATGACGTGAAGCAATGCAAAAATGTGGGAAGAAATGCGGAAAAGCAGGCATGCATTGAATGAACTAAAGACTAAACATCGTGACTAAAACTCAAATCAAATGACAACTCCCTTGAACTGGAGGCTTAGGAGGATGTAGAAAGCCTCCCTCTCTTGCTACAGTCCGCTCAAAAGTTCAGTAGAGCTTCGCCGTCGATGTTGGATCCCCCCTTTTCAAGCGTGGACTACGGGTCCTATTTATAGAGCCCTCAAAGTCCAATCTCGAAATTGGATTTTCCAGTAAAAATCAATCCGAGATGATAAAACATAATTCATAGATAAACCTTTTATCTTCTACTAGGTTCAAACGGCACCTCATTTGATTGAGAAACTGTGGAGAAAATGGTGGAGGAAGGTGGAGAATTAACCACTGATGGAGAGAGAAAACCCACATAATCCACAGGTTTCGAGCATGTAAACGGTCGCGCGATAGACCGCCCAGACCATTACACGGTCCATCCCTAGACCGTCCAATGCTATCGATGATAAATAAATAAAAATGTGAAATTATCCAATTATCCATCGAACTGACCGGCTGTCACGACGTTGGACTCTTGAGGATAAAACGGTCTACTGCTAGACCACTCAACAGTGGAACGGCCCAATACTAGACCATGTACAGCTGTCGGTGATAAATCCAGAAGAATAAGATAAATAGATAATTATCTGAAAAACCAACGAGCTCAAGACTCTGGGAACTGGACGGTCTAACGACAGGCCGTGTAAGGACTTGTCGGTGAAAATTTAGAAAATTAAATAAATATCCATTAAATCAATAAACGGTTCAAAGAAAATCGCCTAGTCACTGAACGGCCAGTCACTAGACTGCGTAAAGCCTGGGCGTTTGAAATTGACAAAATGTGATAAATGAGCCCATTTAACCCAAAACCAAACGAAATCGAGGCCCATTAAGCCCGAATCTGAGAGCAGACCAAGCCAGGGAGGGAGATACCCAAAAAACATGTCCAAAAGCGTGCCTGAAAATAGCCCAACGAGTAATGGACAATTCGAGACATCAACAAATGATGGTAAGAGGAATGACCCAACTCATAGGCAAAAAACGGGTGTCAACAGATGCCCCTCCTTAACGTCCTCTTTGCAGGGGAGCGAGCGGAGGTGAAGCGAAAGCGAAATGGAACATGGAGATGAAGCGGAAATGAAGCGGAGTGGACTGAAAAGCGGGCGTTAAGGTAAAAGACACCCGTTTCATTGCCAACGAGTGACAGGAATCTTTCGAAAAACTCTGAACCAAATACAAGGAACAATTGAACCAAAACAACACCAGTCTGGAGAAATTAACTAAACAGAAGAAAAACACACGATCAACCTCATGGGGGACACAATCTCTCGGACTAATGAGGAGACCGGAATAAGCAGCAAAAAGTAAAGAAATGGACTAAAACTCCATACGGGGACCTTCAGTCAATCAAACCAGGTGAACAGATGAGAGAAAACCTTCCAACTCTGAGTGGAATAGTTCCTTCTTACTCGAAACCATGAGCGTACAATTATCCATCACAAAAGAGATACTTTCAGACAAACCATGGGTCATGAATGCTCAAAAGATGCGTATGATGCATGCTGGGCTAAGATAAAAGAAATCATTAAAACAAATGCAAAGAAAGTCACAAAATAGAAAATACTCGCGAATAATATTGCTAGACTGGGGCAATCAGGGTCAAGACACTATCTGCAACCACGGCATGCGAGATAGAACCATCGTCCCCTAATTTTCCCAACCCTAACGGCCTATCCGATGATTAAACACACGAACCAAGATCATCATTATTTTTGTTATAGGGGAACATCAGATCCTGGAACACGTAGATAACCAACTGGTTTTCGAGATAATATAGCATAATACCGTATAGCAATGCAATAATGGATATAGGGATAGAAGGCCATACCTGACTTACCTGTACAGGCGAAATGACATTTTTGAAGCGGTGCTGCAAAGAATTTATGAATAGGGTTTTGCAATATTTCATCATGAAATAATCATTCAAGCCAAAAAAGAAATCAGCCATTTAATCACATAATGCAGTAAAGTGGGGCTCACAAAGCAATTTCATTATTCAGCACATGAACAGTCTACAAATAGGCCACTCAACCATCTAAACGGTTCAGCTGGGATCGCTCAGGCATTACAAATTTGAATATGAACGTGAAAATACACGGCCCATTACGAGGCCGTTCAATGAGCTGGACGGCCATCCCTTGGCCGCTCAAAGAAGCGCACCGTTAGAGCTTAAACGGTCACATGGTAGACCGACCAAACGTCACACGGTCTATCGATAGACAATGCAATCACTGGCGGTTTCAAAAAAATAAAACCCTTCTTCCTCCTCCTCCCTCCACACCGTAACCGATGGAGGAACCCACCCTCTGACGACGCCACCACCCCTCATCTCCCCTTCTCATTCTCAATCTTACTCTCCCCCTCATTTCCCCTTCTATGCGCTTCAAACGCCAGGCATTAGAGCGACGGATGGCTCGAGAAGAGGCCCAAGCACCGCCTCCGGAGACGGCACCACTGCCGGAGACGGCCACAGGAGGACCTCCAACGGCTACGATGGAGGCCGAAGGAACACTGGCAATCATCACCAGAGGGGAAGAAGGCGTCGATGACCCATCGGCGGCATCCACGGCGGCGGTGGAGAAGCCACCGAAGACGGACGAGGTAGGTTGCCTAAAACCCTCCCTATTTTTATTTTTAATCCATGCATGCAGTCTAGAAGGGTAGATTAGGGGTGTTGTGTAGTGGACAGCGGATCTAGAGGGGAGGGGTGAATAGATCAGCCCCACTTTTCGCAATGCGGCCCACTAAACAGCTAGTTAAAATGAAATACAGCGGAATAGAAACTAGCTTCCAAGTATGCTATGATTCACTTAACAAGATAAGCAAGATATATAATAATTCGATCCTAAGCATGCACCTAGAACGATTCAATCACACAAGCAAACCACACTAGACAGGATTTTTAAGGTGGTTCGGACTGAATCCTCAGCCCTACGTCCACCCCTCACCAAAACCCGGTGAGGCTTCACTTGTGCAGCGCACAGAACCGCAAATCGGAAACCACCGATTGCCTTCCTACTCACCACCTGGTAGGGACGTCAACCGCAAATTGGAACACCCTCCAATTGCCTTCCTACTAACCACCGGTAGGGACGAATCACACTTTCAATGTTTAAACAATAATGAAAATGAAACAAATGTGAATGAACTAAAACAAGAGATTGAGTTATGAGTGAAAATGAATTGGCCCTTGTATGGAATGTTGATCAGCAACAAGGCTCCTCTTGGCTTCAACTCAATCTTCTTGATTCACCCTTGATTGGATGAATGTTCTTCACGGAGTACTGTTCACGTGAACAGTACCTCTTCCTTAATTCTTCTCTCTTGATCTTCTCTTTGAACTTCTTTGAATGAATGAAGGAGATGATGAAGCTACCTTGAACCTTGATTGCTTCTTGAGCTTCTAGGAGTTTGAATGCTTGAAATATCACCTTGAATGAACTTGAAAGAACTTGAATGGATGAAGATGATTTTCCTTGAAGAACTTGAATCAAACCGGCTTCCTTGGATCACTTTGATAGCCTTGCTTTGATGTAATCTTCCTTGAAGATTGCTGGCTTTGATTTGAGCTTGATTCCCCTTTGATTGGATGAAGAACACCTTCACGAACTACTGTTCACGTGAACAGTAGCTCGTCTCCAAGCTCTCTTGCAGCCACCCTAGATCTCAGAAGAAGCTCCTTGAAGCATTAGGTTTTCCATCCCCTCAAGTGTTGGTTTTATAACCCTTGAATGGTCCATAGATGCCCCCTAGACCAGATCCACAAATCATGGAAGATTAGGTAAGATTTGATTAAACAAATCCATGGAAAGGGGCTAGCCACGAGGTGGATTTCGAGGTCAAACAAGGCTGCATCGGGGCTGGCGGTCGACCTAAGGCTCCTGGCGGTCGACCGCCACTGAAACACATACAACCGGGCGATCCCTGGGAAAACCGGTCGACCGCCACTGGCTGGAGGTCGACCGCCAGCTGCCAGACCTGCAGCTGGGCGGTCCCTGGCTGGGGCAGTCGACCACCCCTGTGCTGGCGGTCGACCGCCAGCTGGGCAGAGCCCGGGTCACCCCGGTTCGGTCCGTTGGCCGCACCAGCTCCGTCGCTTGAGTCCGTTAGCCGCCCGTTCATGTTTGTGGCATCGACCTTGATTGTCTTGAAGTTTTATTACTGAGTCTTCAAGCCAAATTTTGTTCCGGGGGCTCCGCCCCCGGAAACCCCCGCAAGGGGCGCTGTCCCCTTGACCCCCGCGACCTGACCGGGCAGGTCGATCCCCGCGACCTGACTGCGCAAGTCGATCCGCGTGCGAGGGCGCAACATTGAGCTTTCATGTGCATTTCTGTCATGAACAAAATATCACATTTGTCAGTCATAAGAGCGTGAAAAATAACAATGACTAATAGTGTTAAGCCATTATCAAAACCAAGAATACACAAAACTCATATGACTATAGAATGATGTCGAATGACCCATGTGACCACAGAATGACTCAAATGACCTCAGGGACACAACATTCTCCCCCTTTTTGATGATGGCAACATTGTGAGTCATTATGTGATATGAATGTCTAAAAAGGCACAAGTTATAACAAATGCAATATATGCAGCTCAAGATTCATGATAGTAGCATGTGAATGCAGATATGAATGTAGATATGAATGCTATGCTATGTGACATGTGCAGCTCAAGATCCATGAAGTAAAGCATGTGAATACACATATGACATAAGAATGTGATGAAATTATGCAAACCCCAGCACATACACACATGCGCACACAAAGGTTCTCTCCCTTGGACTCAATGCACTCTCCCCCTTTGGACAACACTTATGACATAGCTCTTAGCTCTAATGAAGGACTCACACAAAGAATTCTCCCCCTTTGCCAACAGCAAAAAGGAGTGATTAAGGAAATTGTTTGTGAGACCAGAGCTGAAAGGAGTGAAGAGCAAGTCATTATATGCAAAACTGAAGCATGCCATAAGCAACATATATGGTTCAAAGCTAATGAAATCCGAGATCATCAAAAGAGTTTGAAAAGCAGCTACATCCAAGATTTAATAGAAATGAACCAAAGGTGTATATCATGGCAGTGTTTAACCGTCCTTTGTCTTATATATCCATATTCAATAACCACTAAGGGAAGAACACAAGAACTAGTATTGAGGCTAAACAATCATGACTAAAGCATGAAATTGTATGATTGAAGCAAGAGGTTTCATATTTTGATTTCTAATATCTTTTGAATTTGAAGGCACATGACTCATATTGTACGAACAATCAAGTCTAGTACACGCCTCCTAGCCGTAAGAATACACGTTGTTTAGACGCCAGTATTCCTAGGTATTTGGCAAGACTGACTGTCATGCTGCAAGATGAACAGAGATAGCAAAGTCACGTCATGACATATCCAAACTCATTTCATTGATGAGAAGATATGTTTCTCAGCAATTATGCCATTGCTCTGCCTAGAGTCCAAAAGTTTTAAGATAGAGGTAACAGGGGCACATCATGACATATGCATTTGTCACTTGATTTGATGACATGACATGTTTCTCCGTGCAACAATATCATTGCTCTGTCAGAGTGATTTTCAGGAATTCCAGCTCATCAAGATGTTTAGAAACAATACTAAACTCTAGAGTATCACCAAGATTGCCATAAAGTCTGGATTTTCAGATTTCAGGATAGTCATGCAAAGCACAATATGCAATCGTTAGTTAAGGTCTATTAAATCCACATAACATAGATGATTTCAAAAGAAATATCAGAACTTCAAGGAAATCATTAAATCTGAACCATTGTCATTGAATGAACAATCATCAAGGCACATAATAGAAAGCTCTTACACCATATATTCGCTAGTCTCATGAGCTCATATTCAGACTGTGAGCCAAGAAATGTAGATTGCGAGAGGTTAAGAGATTCAACAAAACTCCCCCTAAGGATATGCAATGGATGCACGAAGGAGTGATGTTTGTAAGCTCATGTAATGATAACAGTCAAGAGGAGAATGACCTGAAACATGCAGGGGTTGTCATGAATTTGGCAGAAATGATGTGCATGACCCAACACATGGTTGTACACTTATTAAATGCAACAGAATGAATTGGAAGCATATGTATGAATGCTGCACAAGGACAACTCCCCCGTACTATATGGCCTATATGCGACATTGACGCATGGTACTTGGCGGAGGTGAAACCTCACGCATATTGAGTGCTTCGTGACAAGTATAACTTGCCCTTCCATACATCAACATTTGATATACCATTGCCATGCGAGAATGATGCTATGTGACACCATATGCAACACAAACCGTATAATGCATTAAGAACATGAACTCAATTCATTATTATGCATCTACAGGCAATGCGACACCATATGCAAGATGACATATAAACAATACATGGACAAATGCAACAACACACAACTAAATGAAACAAGATTATCATATCAAGGTTTGTTGGCCTGAGGTCGGCAAAGACCAAGCTCCCTTCTGAGTGTTGAAAACCTGTCATTACACAAGGGCTTGGTAAAGATATCAGCAATCTGATTCAATGTATCAACAAAATGCAGTTCAAAGTTTTTCTTACCGACCTCATCTCTAATGAAGTGATGTCTAATCTCAATATGCTTAGTCCTAGAGTGCTGGACTAAATTTTTGGCAAGGTTGATAGCACTAGTGTTATCACACAAAATCGGGACACAACCAAGATCCATCAAGTAGTCTTGGAGTTGGTGTTTAATCCACAACACTTGGGTGCCACAGCTCCCCGCAGTAACATATTCTGCCTCCGCGGTTGAGAGGGCAACCGAGTGTTGTTTCTTGGAGGCCCAAGAAACTAAACACCCGCCTAGAAACTGGCAATAGCCACTAGTACTCTTGCGATCCAGCTTGCATCCAGCGTAGTCCGCATCAGAATAAGATATAAGAGATAAATCACATGATGACGGATACCACAATCCCAAATCTTCAGTGCCGGCAAGATATCGAAGGATACGTTTGACGGCAGTCAAATGGGATTCTCTAGGACTAGCTTGAAATCTAGCACAAAGGTAAACACTAAACTGGATATCCGGTTGGGATGCAGTCAAGTAAAGCAAAGAACCAATCATACCTCTATAGACCTTTGCATCCACCAATTTACCATTTTCATCCGAATCCAGTGAAGTTGAGGTGCTCATAGGAGTTGCAATGATTTTACTGTTTGCCATGTCAAATCTTTTCAACAGCTCCTTAATGTATTTGGCTTGATTTATGAAGCATCCGTCTTCTCCTTGGTTGACCTGCAAACCGAGAAAGAATTGAAGTTCTCCCATTAGGCTCATCTCGAATTCACTAGTCATGAGGTTAGCAAATTCCTCACACATTTCAGATTTTGTAGAACCAAACACAATGTCATCAACATAAATTTGAATAATCAAGATGTTCTTACCTTGCTTCTTGGTGAAGAGTGTTTGATCTACCTTACCTCGTGTGTACCCTTTTTCAATGAGGAATGAGCTTAGCCTTTCATATCAAACTCTTGGTGCTTGCTTAAGTCCATAAAGCGCCCTGTCTAGCTTGTATACAAGATCTGCATTGTTAGAGTTCTCAAAGCCAGGGGGCTGCTCAACATAGACTTCTTCTTTGATCAAGCCATTCAAGAAAGCACTTTTGACATCCATTTGATAGAGCTTTATTCTAAGGGAGCATGCAAAGGTAAGTAAAATTCTGATGGCTTCGAGTCTAGCAACTGGGGCATAAGATTCATCAAAGTTGACCCCAAACTCTTGGTTATACCCTTGAGCCACCAATCTAGCTTTGTTTCGTATTATCTTGCCATCCTCACTTAGTTTATTTCTAAAGACCCATTTAGTGCCTATGACAGATTGTGATGATCGTCTAGGAACAAGATGCCAAACTTGGTTTCTTTCAAACTGGTTTAACTCTTCTTGCATGGAATTTATCCAGTTTTCATCTTTTAAAGCATCATCAATGTTTTTGGGTTCATGCTGCGAGACAAGAGCAAGTTGATCTAATTCTTCCACAATTTTAAAATGTGACCTTGTTCTAGGTGGGTCATTCAAGCTGCCAAGGACATTCTCCAAGGGATGATCCTTAAGGATTTTAATGTTTGTAGAATCGTTACCTTCTCCTGGAGCTTGATTCCTTGCACTGCTTGATTCAGCTCGGTCACCATCTTCTTTTATTTCTTCTTGTGGAGGATCACTCTTATCTTTTATGCTTAGGAATTCCCCATCTTCATCGTTTTTCCTGCAAGAGTTATCATTATTAGAATCATGATATTCATCAAAGGAAACGTGGGGTGATTCTTCCACAGTTTGACTTTTAATGTTATAAATTCTATATGCCCTAGATCTATCAGAATATCCGAGAAATATACCTTCATCGCTCTTGGGCTCGAATTTATCTAAATCTCTTTTGTCATTATTGTGAATGAAGCATTTTGAACCAAAAACTTTGATATGATGCAGAGAGGGCATTTTACCTTTGAGCAACTCATAGGGAGTCTTTTTGGTGTGAGACCTTACCATTGACCGGTTGATAATGTAACACGCCGTATTTACCGCTTCGGCCCAAAACTTCCTTGGAAGTTGCCGTTCGGCGGGCATTGTCCTTGCCATCTCTATGAGTGTTCGATTCCTTCTTTCAACAATCCCATTTTACTCGGGGGTTCTTGGTGAAGAGAATCGGTGTGAAATGCCTTCTGACCTGCAAAGATTATAGAAATCAGTATTCTCAAATTCACCACCATGATCAGATTAAATGTTGGAAATTTTAAACTCACCGTCCTGCTTTATCTTCAAATAGAGTGCCTGAAACTCATTAAAAGCATCATTTTTGTGTGTGAGGAAGAAAACCCATGTGAACCTAGAGAAATCATCCACCAAGACATATCCATATTTTCTACCACTTAAACTAGCAGTTCTGGTTGGACCAAACAAGTCCATATGAATTAGCTCGAGTGGTTTGGAAGACAAATATGAGGATCTAGCCTTGAAGGATTTTCTAGTTTGTTTACTAAGGGCACATGCATCACACAACTTGTTTTCTTGTTTAAAAGATAATTCAGGCAAACCTTTCACCATTGAATGCTTCAACAATTTATGTAGAACATTGTAGCTAGCATGTCCTAGTCTACGATGCCATAACCATGCAAGTTCAGATTTTGGTGCAGCAAGATAAAGATTTACATGAGCAGGATCATCTAAGTCAATCATGTAAACATTGTTGACTCTCTTACCAGAAAATTTTACCTTGTCAGATTTTGATTCAATGATCTTACATTCAAGAGAATCAAACAATACTTTGTGACCTTTATCACATAATTGACTTATGCTTAGTAGGTTATATTTCAAACCTTCAACTAACAACACGTTACAAATGGAGTTGGAGAGGTTCTTACCTACATTACCTGTTCCAATGATTTTTCCTTTGTTGTTCCCTCCAAATGTGACGTGTCCTCCTTCCTTTTCATGTGTCTTGAACAGCCGCTATCAAGGTACCACCTGTTATGCATGGCTGCAAGACATTCCTGCACAAAGAATTAAGCAATGGGGTTTGGAACCCAGCAAAACTTGGGTCCCACCAACTTCTTCAAGTTTTCAAAACATGATACCATCTCTTTTGGAATCCAAACCTTTCTAGCATTCATGTTTTCTTTGCTTAATGCAGGAATTTTCTTTTCAACTTTGACATTCATTTTTTGTTTGGAGGTTCTTTGTTGAACTTTGTGAAAGTTTAAAAAGGCTTGCTGCTTAAACCATTGAGGCCATTGGCTAGTTTTAGATTGAAAATGATTGTTTTGTCACCTAGGGGATTGGTGCACACAGAAATCACAATTACCCCACAAGTGAGGTGGTGTTGGCCTAAGTGATGGAGCACCCCAGTTATAGTGATACCTAGAAGGCTGAGCAGGTAAAGGCCAAGAATGTGTTGACCTATGCTGCTGGGAAGATTGGCCTTTCTTAGGCTTTTGGGTAGTTTTCTTGGGGGTTTTGGTGATTGCCTCTTCAATCTTTTCTTTCCCTTTCTCCTTTTGTTTTTGCTGATTTTGTGTGGGAGTTGTGTTCGAGGTGGAGGCTTCGGAAGATGAAACAAATGTGACAGTTTTGAGCCCAATTGGCCTTTTGTTTGTTGGTTCAAAACCCAACCCTTCCTTGTTGAAATTCATTCTAGTACCTAGCAATGCATCTAGGTTTTCTCTTCCATCCACAAATTTTTCTAAGGACTGTTATTTATCCTTCAACTCTTTTTCTATGTTTTCAATGTTTTGCAAAAGTTGAATGTTAACTTGTTTGCAGCTTCATATTTCTCATTGCTCAGTTTGCTATCCTTTTCATAGATTTGCATTTTGAGTTTCATGCTATCAATTTCATTTCTCAAGTCTTCATTTTGAATTTCTAAGTCAGCCATTTCTTTTCTTCCTTCCTCCAAATTTTCAATCATTTTCTTAAGATCTTCAATTTCAGTCTCAAGTATAGCATTCTTATGATTGGTTTCATGATCATGCACAAAAGAATTGATTTTCTTTTTCAATGATTTATTTTTCTTTTTGTACATGTTATATTTTTCCATCAATTGTATATATGCTTCCTCCCAATCATCAACAGTATAATCTTCAAATGAAGAAGTTACCTCGGTTTCTTCGTCACCTTTGGCCATAAGGCAAAGATCTCCTCTTTCCTTGTCCGAGGAGCTGGTTTCATCATCACTTTCTTCCTCGTTGCTCCAAGTGGACACCATGGCCTTGTTCTTCTTCTTGCCCTTCCATTTGTCAGCCTTTTTGAGTCTGTCAGGACAATCAGTCTTGTAATGCCCTGGTTTATTGCAAGAATAACAAATAATTTTGTCAGGTTTCTTGAAATTTTCAGAATTAGATTTGAAACCATTTCTTACCTTTGACCTTCCTCTCATGAAGCTCTTACCTTCCTTTCTCAGGAATTTCTTGAACTTACGTGTGAGCATGGCTACGTCATCCTCATCTCGCTCACTTTCCGAATCCTCACCTTCATCGGAAGAGCCTTGACGGCTGGGCCCTGCTTTAAGAGCTAGGGACTTCTTCTTAGGTGCCTCAGCCTCTTTGTTCTTGAGGTTAATCTCATAGGTCATTAATGACCCAATGAGTTCATCTACCTTGGTGGTTGCGAGATCTCTCGACTCTTCAACCACGGTAGCCTTTGTGTGCCATGCTGCAGTCAGTGATCTGAGAATCTTTCTTACAATTTCCTGTTCTGAATATTTCTTTCCCAAATCAGTCAAACTGTTAGTAAGCACAGTTAATCGAGCATACATATCTTGAATTGATTCATCAGGCTTCATGCGGAACATTTCATATTCAGAAACTAAAATGTTTGCTTTTGTTTCTCGTACCTGAGACGTTCCTTCGTAGATTACCTCTAACTTATCCCACATTAGTTTTGCAGATGCGCAGGTAGCCACTCTTGAGAATTCTACTGGATGGAGTGAGCATTGCATGATGTGTTTAGCATTCCAATTGATAGTGGATTACCGTATCTATTCTTTAGTCCACAAGTCCTCATTATCTGTAAGCTCATACGGACCTTTGCTGATCACTCACCAAAGTTCGTAGCCTTGGGCGTGAATAAACACCTGCATGCGATGTTTCCAATAAGGATAGTTAGTTCCAGTAAAGTAAGGAGGCCTATTCACAGCATGTCCTTCGGGTAGAAAACCCTTGGACGCTGATCCACCATTTCCCTCAAGGTCGTTGGACCCCATAATGAGAGATTAGGCTCTGATACCACTTGTTGTGTAGTGGACAGCGGATCTAGAGGGGAGGGGTGAATAGATCAGTCCCACTTTCCGCAATGCGGCCCTCTAAACAGCTAGTTAAAATGAAATACAGCGGAATAGAAACTAGCTTCCAAGTATGCTATGATTCACTTAGCAAGATAAGCAAGATATATAATAATTCCATCCTAAGCATGCACCTAGAACGATTCAATCACACAAGCAAACCACGCTAGACAGGATTTTTAAGGTGGTTCGGACTGAATCCTCAGCCCTACATCCACCCCTCACCAAAACCCGGTGAGGCTTCACTTGTGCAGCGCACAGAACTGTAAATCGGAAACCACCGATTGCCTTCCTACTCACCACCTGGTAGGGACGTCAACCGCAAATTGGAACACCCTCCAATTGCCTTCCTACTAACCACCGGTAGGGACGAATCACACTTTCAATGTTTAAACAATAATGAAAATGAAACAAATGTGAATGAACTAAAACAAGAGATTGAGTTATGAGTGAAAATGAATTGGCCCTTGTATGGAATGTTGATCAGCAACAAGGCTCCTCTTGGCTTCAACTCAATCTTCTTGATTCACCCTTGATTGGATGAATGTTCTTCACAGAGTACTGTTCACGTAAACAGTACCTCTTCCTTTAATTCTTCTCTCTTGATCTTCTCTTTGAACTTCTTTGAATGAATGAAGGAGATGATGAAGCTACCTTGAACCTTGATTGCTTCTTGAGCTTCTAGGAGTTTGAATGCTTGAAATATCACCTTGAATGAACTTGAAAGAACTTGAATGGATGAAGATGATTTCCCTTGAAGAACTTGAATCAAACCGGCTTCCTTGGATCACTTTGATAGCCTTGCTTTGATGTAATCTTCCTTGAAGATTGCTGGCTTTGATTTGAGCTTGATTCCCCTTTGATTGGATGAAGAACACCTTCACGAACTACTGTTCACGTGAACAGTAGCTCGTCTCCAAGCTCTCTTGCAGCCACCCTAGATCTCAGAAGAAGATCCTTGAAGCATTAGGTTTTCCATCCCCTCAAGTGTTGGTTTTATAACCCTTGAATGGTTCATAGATGCCCCCTAGACCAGATCCACAAATCATGGAAGATTAGGTAAGATTTGATTAAACAAATCCATGGAAAGGAGCTAGCCACGAGGTGGATTTCGAGGTCAAACAAGGCTGCATCGGGGCTGGCGGTCGACCTAAGGCTCCTGGCGGTCGACCGCCACTGAAACACATACAATCGGGCGATCCCTGGGAAAACCCGGTCGACCGCCACTGGCTGGCAGTCGACCGCCAGCTGCCAGACCTGCAGCTGGGCGGTCCCTGGCTGGGGCGGTCGACCGCCAGCTGGGCAGAGCCCGGGTCACCCCGGTTCGGTCCGTTGACTGCACCAGCTCCGTCGCTTGAGTCCGTTAGCCGCCCGTTCATGTTTGTGGCATCGACCTTGATTGTCTTGAAGTTTTATTACTGAGTCTTCAAGCCAAATTTTGTTCCGGGGGCTCCGCCCCCGGAAACCCCCGCAAGGGGCGCTGTCCCCTTGACCCCCGCGACCTGACCGCGCAAGTCGATCCGCGTGCGAGGGCGCATCATTGAGCTTTCATGTGCATTTCTGTCATGAACAAAATATCACATTTGTCAGTCATAAGAGCGTGAAAAATAACAATGACTAATAGTGTTAAGCCATTATCAAAACCAAGAATACACAAAACTCATATGACTATAGAATGATGTCGAATGACCCATGTGACCACAGAATGACTCAAATGACCTCAGGGACCCAACAAGGGGCTCATGACCCCTTTAGGGTTGGTTGGGAGGCTCGATGGGGACCTCACCGCTGGCAGGGAGAGGTTTGAACACCATCGGAGATGACGACCCTAGCACGGTCTTACAGTGACCGCATAGGAGAATTACGCGGTTCAAATAGAACCGCTCAAACACAACACGGCCCATGGATGGCCGTTCAAAATGAACTGAACTAACGTTATAACACGGTCTGAGGAGGACCGTGTGTATCTAGGACGGCCCACATTGGTCCGTTCAGAATATGAAACGCTCAAAACAGAACGGTCTCCACCAGACCGTGGAGATTTAGGACAGGCCACTTCGGTCCGCTTAGAACATGAAACATTAAAGAACAAAGCAATCTCCACCAGACCGTGGAAATTTAGAACGTTGTATATAGGTCCGTTCAAGACATAAAACATCTAAGAACAGAACGGTTATGACCAGACCGTTGATAACCACATGGTTGGACGATAAACCGTGCAAATCCAGATGACTAGGGGCTTGAAAAGGGGAAGACATGGCCAGATGGGGACCGTGTGATCATTGAACGGCCAAAAATGGCCCGTTCCAGGTAGACGCCAGATAGGAGAGCAGTCCTCCCAGGGCCGTTGATAGGGCAGAACGGTCCATGGGGGGCCATGAATTTTTGAGGGGGATTATTGGGATGGTTATAAGCCAACCGTGGAGTGAGTAGACGACCCATATTAGGCCGTTTAGAGTGATTTCTTCAATTAAAGAAAATGTAAGATCCTAAAATGAAATGTAACTATCCTAAATGTATGCAAGGAAAGCGGAGGACTCGAATCTCCTGGCTGTAGGTCCGAGCAGTGTATCTCGCACTGCCAGACTTTCAGCGGGAGAGGCTGACATCGATGGGTTTCGCTGAGTTCCTGAGCATGGAGGTCATCCGGCTAGACACGCCACTCCTCTATGCTCTGCACGATCGTTGGGATCCGGTGAGCCGGACGTTTCTTTTCCCGTGGGGCCACATGGTCCCCACGCTAGAGGATGTTGCGCGCATCACCGGATTATGCGTGCACGGGACACCGGTCAGCGGGATGACTTACCCCGACTACCAGGAGCCGGCCCAGGAGCTGCTGGGCTTGGAGTTGCTGCATCCAGAGCGTTAGTAGACGATGTTGACCAGGGCGAGGCTACAGGACAGCCTCGGACTATGGCGCTCAAGGATAGCGATAGGTAAGCTGCCCAGGTAGCACTTATAGTGATTGATAGAGTTGGCACGACGCAGGGTAGCAGCTGTAGCATGACTTGAGGTGAACCGGGTGCTGAGATGATTCTTGATGTTGTTCTTTGGATGACTCCTATTCGCGACGAGGGCTGACGTGATCAGCTTCCGGTTCCTACCGTGGCTCGAGGACCTAGGGCACGTCAGGGACTACGCCTGGGGAGCGGCAGTCCCCGCGTTCTTGTTTGACACCCTCAGCTCTACTAGCCGGCGGACGATGCTAGGGGGCTTCTCCCCTCTACTCCAGGTACGACTCTGACTCTTATGCAATTTGCTACATGATTCTTATAAGTACTATATGCTGACTTTTGGTGAAATGCAATGCAGGTGTGGGTCTACGTGTACCTACGTAGGCTGGGGCGAGGTGATGAGACATATCCAGAGCGGCTACCCATTGCCAGGCGGTGGACCGCTCCACGCGAGACGGGGTCCCTACGGAGACAGGTTCGGGGGATCTAGGATGATCTAGACACACTGCCTTTCACCTCGGTACGAGTCTAAACTCAAACTCTTTAATTAAATGCAATCTATGTGCTTATGATGCTAATGCAATTTTCCTATTTGGTGGACGGGTTTGGTGGACACCTCACACGAGCGAGGGGCACGAGGGTCAGCCGTTGGTTGTGGCGGCCCTTACCTACTCATACCGAGACGTTTGGCTTCACTGCATGAATGTAGTGGAGCTGCTCCACCACCGACTGGTGATGAGGACGACCGGCGTCCATCAGCCAGCGGTTGAGTTCCCGGCACTACAAAAGCCGGAGGAGCGTGTTGGGTGACACCCCCAAGGGTTAGCTACAGTGGTAGACTAGAGGGAGTGAGCTGTGGTCAGATAGCAGACTGGGCAGCGCACGGGCGGGTGGTGACTGCCCGGGTGGAGAGCGAGGAGGCCTACTACACGGCCTATGCCCGGCACTATAGGGACTAGGTGTTCCGTGGTGCTCGCCGACCGGTACGACTTCTAAACTCTAATTACTTTCTATTATGCTTTCTATATGATTATGCACTGATGTTTGGACTTCCTAAATGCAGATTGACCCCGAGGAGAGGATCGCAGAGTTACAAGGACTCCTCCATTCGACCATCCAAGAGCGGGACGAGGCACGACAGGCACTGACACTTCTAGTGAGTTTCCTTAAACCCTAAACTCTTAAAATATGCAAATGTTTATGATTATGCATGTGACAGACCTGGAGTTTTGGATGCAGTGAGCTGAGGGTGCCCAGCGCCAGGGGACCGACACACCTTCTTCCTCCTCACAGGCCCCTGCGGACTGCGCCGAGCGGGAGGTGGAGTTTGCACGGATGGTAGCGCGGGCCAAGGCGGCCGAGGTGGCACTCTATGAGAGGGTACTTACACTACACTTTCCTTATTAATTTATGCTTATAAAATGAAACTGGCTAATGATAATGCATGTATGCAGACGACCGAGCTGACAGCTGCCCTAGACGAGAGTACCCGACTGCGAGAGGAGCTCGAGCAGAGTCGAGCGACGGTGCAAGAGGAGGCAACCCGCCTCTTTGAGGAGGTGGCACAAAGTCGGCCAGAAGATATAGTCGAGACAGCGCTCCTCCGGGCGGAGCTAGAGCGTCTCCGGCCAGTGCCGATGAGCTGGTCCAAGTCCGAGCTGAGGCAGAGTGCTACTGGTCGGAGTGGGACCGTGCTCTGATCGAGGCGTCCATGCTGAGTGGGGAGTTGCAGGCCCACAAGGAGATTAGTCGGCAGTCAGAGCGTAGCGGGACTGCAAGTGGCAGCACTGACGGCACCCACAGCTCCGTCAGGAGTTACTTCACGGGTTCCTCCGGCTATCGAAGGAATGAGGAGGAGGAGCGGCGCCGACGTCACCGTGAGGAGGTGAGCTCGGTGATTCCTCCACCAGAGAAGAGGCATGAGGGCTCGGGTGACAGTGGTAGAGGCCAGGGAGAGGGAGCGACCTGATGTATTTTGACAGGACTTTTGTACACATGTGGACATGATAGTGATATGTTATGTTTTTTGTTTGATTTTTGTTGTTTACGACTAAATGTATGAATGGATGCAAATGCTTGTCTCTAACTAACTAACAACAACTCCTAACCCGACACGAGTGAGTGGGAGAGAGAGAGAGACGACACGAGTGAGTGAATTTGAGGGACGTCACAAGTGAGTGCGAGAGAGACGACACGTGACACGCGTTTGAGAGAGAGACACTAAATAACGAGTGGGAGAAAGAGACGCCAAATATCGAGTGGGAGAGAGAGACGCCGAATAACGAGTGGGAGAGAGAGACGCCGAATAGCGAGTGGGAGAGAGAGACGCCGAATAACGAGTGGGAGAGAGAGACGCCAAATAGCGAGTGGGAGAGAGAGACACCGAATAACGAGTGGGGGAGAGAGACACAAAATAGAGAGTGGGATTGGTGCAAGGAAGACAAAAAATGAAGCCTCAGGTTTCTAAATGGTCATCCATAGGACCACTCCAGTACCCTACACGGCCTTCCTTTAAACCGTCGAGAGCGATTCTGCCAGAACCTACAGATGCAACTAAATGGTCTAGTATTGTCTGTTCAAAGGGTAGAATGGTTCAGATTTGACCGTGTGTAGAACAGAACGGCCTCTCTGAGACCGTGCAAAATGCCAAGATTCGAACTGTGTAAAGAGTTGCTACACTGTCTCCATGAGACCATTCAATGATCAGAGCGGTCTATCGATAGACCGCGTACACGTACGCCCTGAGAGTCCGAACGGGATTGTCTTGGAGAGTCCTAACCCAAGAATAGGCGGCGCAACTCAGCCCAAACTCTATCTTAACCCAATCTAGGCTTATCCAACCTCAATTCTAGTGGGTTTAGGCCACTAAGCAAGTTCTATAAGTAAGAGGGGATTCCAAATTCATTTTTCACACATCAACCCTCTTTCAACCCTTGAAACCCTTCTCTATCTTCCTCTAATCACCATGAAGAGGGCCTTAGAAGGGAGCTCCATGGGAGAGGTGGCTTACCAAGGTCCAAAGCCGGATAGAAAGGAGCACAGCGTGCTACAATGGCTGACCACCATCCCGGCTCATTTGAGCTCCAGCCCCATGAGAGAGGTAAGTTGTTGGTCATTCAATTCAATTTCATTCAATTTTATACCATTTCCTTCATGTAGCTTATCTCTTCCTCTCTTTTCTCTTCGCCCTTTCTTCATTTCAACTTCTCCCTAGCCCGAGATGATACTCCACCTTGAAATGGATGGCTCCCATGATCCGCGAGTTACCCATATCTGTGACATCCATCCTTAGGTCCTGGCACCTCCACTCCCTTCTAGTGTTAGCCACGAGCTACCCCAAGCTTTCCCTAGATTGGCACAGCATTTCAACTTTGGTAGAGATATGGCACCCCCAGACCCATACTTTCATGTTCCCATCTTTTGAGGCCACTGTCCTTCTAGAGGAGGTGGAGACCTATTTGTCTTTCCCTAGGTCCAAGGTGGGTGAGGAGGATCTAGTCTGTCACACTGTTGCTCCTGTGAATCCTGCCCTTATCTTAAGAGAGTCCATACCTAGCGCCAAGGACATACGCACCATAGTAGGCCTTCACCAGATCCATCTGCTACCTCTTAGCCAGTGGGTGATAGCACATTACAAGAATAACTGCGGGTGGTATGAGGCCATAGGCAAGGCCGCTTCCATTTGTTTGTGCGGGGCCATACTCTTCCCCTCTACCGACCATGTCTTAGACGTTCCCATCCTTAGCACCATTAGTGGTATGTGACAGGGTCTTTTTATCTCCTAGGCCATCCTTGCTTGCTTATATTAAGGTCTTAGCTCAACTGCCCTTGGGGGTCCACTGTTTGGCTCTATGATTCTCCTAGAGTGCTGGATGGGAGTTAGGATGAAGTTCATTCCTAGGGAGGATGTCACCTCGGTCAGCAGGATCTTCGGGAGCCATCCCTTGCTCTTCATTGGCTGTTCTTTTGGGTTCTCTCAGGAGGTAGAGTGTAGGACGGCAGATAAGAAGACGAGGGACGAGTGGCACCTCTACATCAACACCTTGCCCCTGGACTTAATTCGTGATGCGCCTGTCTTTCCTCCACGGCACTACTCTTAGGCTTCATAGGAGGCCTGGATTGGACTTGAGGCTCGTGGGTGACACTGCTCTGGCGATGTACAGCCCGCACCGATGTTTCCTTCAGATCGGATTACACTTCCAGCACAACCCCATCTTCCTGCACTACAGGCGAGGAGGTTCGGGTCATAGGAGGACGAGCAGACGGTTAGGAGCGCCCTGATCATGTGGGAGGTTAGTAGGGTGCTCACCCTACTGGCGGAGGTGATAGGGCTCCAGGAGGCGTACCAGGCCTATGTGAGAGAGCTGAGGGAGATTAGGCCTCCCGAGGATGCCCGGCTGAGGATTGAGTGATTTTTTTTATTTTCATGATGTTGAGATAGAGATTTATGCTTAGAAATGTTTGCATTTGAATGAATAAAATGGACGATTGGATTGATTTGAGCTTGGCCTTTCTGGCATGTGATTGAATGAGTTTGAGATAGGATCAGGGTGAACAGGGCTAATCGAAGACCACTCAGTGAAATAAGCGGTTGGAGTCTAACTGCTCCGTGGAATTGAACGGCCTGATCTTGGCCGCGTAGAAGATCAAGCACAGGGTTAAGAACAAATACCTTCGGGGAGTGGAATGGTCTATCAATGGACCGTGGATAGAATAGAACGGTCAAGTGTGCGCTGTTGTGGTTTGTGAACGGTCTAGTAAGGACCGTTGATTCCTGAAAGTGCTAGAGATTGGAACGGTCTGAACAAAGCCGTGTGAAGTATAGAACGATCTGATGTTGGCCGTTGGAAGGGATAAAACGGCCGCCAGAGGACCGTTCAGTGATAGAAATGATGAACCTAGTCTTCAACCTGCCCCTACACACATATAAACAAGGAAACAAATTAAATCTGTTTTAGGCTTAACCCCTTGCCTTTAGCAAGTTAAGAAAAGACTAGTTCTTGATTTTTTGGTCAAGGGGGTAAGCCTTATTAAATAGGCAAATAACATAAAGGAACAATGAATGCAATGCATGCCATGAATGCAAATCATGATGATGAAAATATTTTTGTGGTTTTGAAGATATTTGATTTTTTGGGGTTTTGAAATATTTGATTTTTTTTATTTTTAGATTTTGAGTTTTAAAATATTAGATTTTTTGGATTATGAAATATTTGATTTTTTTGGATTTTGAAGTATTTGACTTTTTTACTTTTGAAATATTTGATTTTTTTTGGATTTTGAAATATTTGCTATTTTTTTATTTTGAAATATTTGATTTTTTTTGGAGATTTTGAAATATTTGATTTTTTTGGATTTTGAAGCCAGCTCAAACCCGACGACGGGAGACCTTCATATCTCATTTGGGGGGCTTTCCAAGTACAACGTGCGTTATGGGTGACTGCCCATGGCTGGGGTCCAATTCTGCTTAACGGTGCCTCTACCGAGGCCATACCCAGAGTACGATCCAGTCCTTAAAAAATAAAAGAGAGTTTAATAGGGAAGCCGACAATAGGTATAGGGGTTTTTAGGGCTTGAGTTCCTCCCACGATAGCCCCTTTTTCAAAGAATTTGGTCTGTTGCGCTGGGACTTTGTGTCCATCATCGAACCTTCATCCGCTCTAGGCATACATACGACCGGGCTCATGACGTCCCGCGGAGAAACTATGCTGCCACTCTTGCCATGCCTAGTTTCATTCTTTTGGGAGCTTTTAGACTTTTGAGCTTCGAGCTTTGGAATGAGCTTTTAGCTTTTGTCTTAATTTTGCCCCTTTTATTTTATTTCTTTTATTTCTTTTGCTTTTGGGAATGCGGAATCAAGTCGTAATGGACTGCCCCTATTTGAGACCTCTCTTTTATCGGAGTGTCTAGATCAGTTCACACCCCCTTATTCACCACTTGCCCCTATTTTCAATCGAATGAGGAGAAAAGCAAGGATTTTCACTTGCCCCTAAGCATGGCCAAGGGAGAAACATTGTTGCGAGAAAAGGAAAATCGGATCACGGGGGTCTTGTAGTGTGTGAATATTGAACGAGAGACCTCCCTTCATGATCAAGTAAAGGAACCCCCGCCACCGGGCTATTGCTGACTTGACTCTATGGATAAAAATGTTTTAAATACAACCCATTCCATGGATTAGACAATTCTTCGCCCTCCGCATTAACAAGACGATACGCATTACCAGGATAGATTTCTTTAATTACAAACGACCCTTCCCAATTGGGTTGCAACTTAGACTTAGGGCCTGCTGATCTAACAAATTTGTGTTTCAAAACCATGTTACCCACTTGAAATTTCCTTTAGATAACCTTCTTTTGAAAATACCGCGAAACACGCTTTTGATAAACAGAGACGTGATTGGCCGCGTTAAGTCTCTTCTCATCTAAGAGTTCAAGTTGGACTAGTAACGCCTCTCGACGCTCGTCGAGATTAAGTTCTTTGTCGAGCTGCACTCTTAGGGAATGGATCAAGATCTCGTACGGGAGTACCGCCTCCATCCCATAGGTGAGAGCAAAAGGGTTTTACCTTGTGGGAGTACGGACGGAGGTACGATAAGCCCATAGAGCTTCTATCAATTTGTCGGCCCAATCAGCAAATTTGTGCGACTCGCATGTTTTCTTAATGATTTTAAGAAGGGTTTTGTTTGTGACCTCGGCTTGGCCATTGCCTTGGGGGTAGTATGGTGATGAATGAATCAATGAAATATTAAAGTTCTTACAGAGGTCCTGGAGTTCTTGAGATACAAATTGAGGCCCGTTGTCGGTGACGATATCACTTGGCACTCCAAACCGTGAAATGATATTCTTGAGGATGAAGCGGCATACTGTGGTAGATTTGATTTCTGCATAAGCTTCAGCTTCCGTCCACTTGGTGAAGTACTCCGTAGCAGTCAGAATAAAAGATTTCTGTTTAACCTGAGCATTAGGATCACCTAGTGAGCCTTTAATATCAAAATCCCACATGGAGAATGGCCAAGGAGCAAGGTGGATGGAGAGAGAAAGCAGGAGCATGGATTTTATCGGCATGGAGTTGGCATTGAAGACACCTACGGACATAGGTGGAGTAGTCTTCTTCTAGGGTTGGCCAGTAATAGCCCTGCCTAAGAATCTTCTTCGCAAAAGCCTGACCGTTAACGTGCCCTCCACACTCGCTTACGTGAGCTGCTTCAACAACCTTCCAAGCCTCGTCGTCATCTAAACACCTCATCAAAACTCCATTGAGAGCTCTCCTATACAATTCTCCTACAATAATCGTGTATCTAGAGGCGACTCTTCTGATGGCCTTGCACTGCTCGGCATTGGCCGTCTCTGGGAAGGACCATTCCTTACAATACTGCTCTATTTCATGGTAGCACGGCAATTCCTCTTCTTCTATAATCTCATTAAGCTCAGTTAAAGAAACTTCCTTCAAATTATCCCTTTCAGCCTTCTTCTCCACAGATTTCCTAAGGTGGTCAAACTAGGGATCCTGAAGGGAAGGAGCGTCTAACCGCTAGACCACAATGATCTCAGTGGCGCGACTGAGAGGGAAAGAAAGGGAAGAAGCAAGAGATGGTAATGCATCGGCAAGAATGTTCTGAGAGCGAGGAGTGTGAATGTAGATGAGTTTACGGAACTGCCTAGCCAAGAGCGTGACCAAGTCTTGATAAGGCTTGAGCTTACGGTCACGGGTGCGGTAAGTTGAAAGAACTTGAGGCAGCACCAACTGAGAGTCTTCTATGATGTTTAGGTTTCACGCGCCCATGATGTAGGCGTGCTTCAGTCCGGCAAGGAGAGCCTCATGCTCGGCTATGTTATTCGTTGTAGGAAAAGAGAGCTGGTAAGTGATGGGGATGGTTACTCCTTCCGGAGTGAGGAGAACGGCGCCAATTCCACGGCCCTGAGAATTGAGAGCACCATCGAAATGAAGAGATCAAAAGGGGAGATGAGTAAGTACAGCTAGGTGCTCGTCAGGAAACTCGTCTTGGATTGAATCAATGCGAGGGATAGGAGAATGAGCGAGATGTTCAGCAATCGCATATCCCTTGATCACTTTCTGAATAATGAAGGTGATATCAAATTGAGAAAGAAAGCTCTGCCAGCGAGCTAATATGCTAGAAAGGACAGGTTTTTCTAAGAGGTAATGGATTGGGTCCATTCGAGAGATCAACTTAATTTCATGGGCAAGGAAGTAATGCTTGAGTTTCTGAGCTACCCATACTAATGCTGCGCAGGTCTTCTCCATGGCAGTATACTTAGACTCAGCAGGATTGAATAACCTCGAAAGGTAGTATGCTGCCCTTTCTCTTCCTTCATCATCCACTTGTGCCAGGATAGCTCCTAGGGAGTCATCAATAACAGAAATGTATAATATCAAGGGTTTCCCAGGGATAGGGGGTTCCAGAACAGGGGGATTAGATTGATAAACCTTAAGATCCTGGTAGGCCTTCTGACATTGCTCATTCCATTCAAATTTAGCTCCCGCCTTCAACAATTCATAGAACGGGCGGCATCTTTGCGAATGCTAGGATATGAACCTTCGTATAAATTGCAAACGCCCAATCAGACCTCTAAGTTCAGTGATATTCTTAGGCGGTGGCATTTCCATAACGGCCTTTGCCTTGTTCGGATCAATCTGAATCACCCGCTTGCTAACTATGAACCCTAGCAATTTCCCTGATGCAACTCCAAACACCCATTTCTTGGGGTTCATTTTCAGCTTATATTCCCTAGCCCTTTGCAACACCTTGGCTAAAATGGCGGGGTGCTCTTCCTTGGAACTCGATTTTACCAGGATATCATCCACGTAAGCTTCCATATACACATGCATCATGTCATGGAAGATAGCCATCATTGCCCGTTGGTACGTGGTATGTGGTACCTGCATTCTTCAATCCGAATGGCATAAGGACGTAGCCGTATGTGCCCAAGGGCGTGGTGAACGAGGTTTTCTCTTGGTCCTCGAGAGCAAGACGGATTTGATTATAGCCTGAATATCCATCCATAAATGAAATGGGTTTGTACCCAACCGTGTTGTCCACCAACACGTCAATGTGAGGAAGCGGGAAATCATCTTTTGGACATGCCTTATTTAAGTCCATCAAATCGATACAAATCCGAATCTTTCCATCCTTTTTCATCACTGGGACTATATTTGCCACCCATTGTGGATATAACACAACTCTAATAAACTTGGACTTGTGTAATTTATCAACCTCCTCCTTTATCCTTAAGGCCATTTGAGGGTGGAATCTTCTCGATTTTTGTTTGACGGGTGTTGCCCCTGGTTTAAGGATAAGTCTGTGTTCAACAAGAGTGGGGTCAAGACTCTGCATGTCCTCATAGGACCAGGCAAAAGAATCGCTATACTCCCTTAAAATCTTGATTAGCTCCTCTTCAACCTGAGGCGGGAGATTAGCGGAAATGATTACGGGCCTAGGGTCCTCTTCAGTTCCAAGATTGATATCTTTTGTGGCTTCATCCATAGCCGACGATGGTTCGTCAAATCTCTTCAAACCCAGCGCGTACAGATCAGCAGTGCCATCCACGTCACTTTCCTCATCATCGATAGGGTCCTGCTTGTCTATGATTTCATATACACCTAATCCGTCATTGCTCCATACCCCATCTACTTCCTCATCTTCCTCTAGGACAATGGCGGTCTCTACAAAATCAGGACACTTGAGAAGGGCATGACAACGCTGAGCAAGATCTTAGAGGAACCTATTTGGGATGGCTTTAGAGTGACGCGTCATCGGGCGTGTGGCAAGTGTGGACAGGTTGGAAACATCGGAACATGAACCTAACTCACTAGACTCAATTGACTCTATTTCTCTAATCTCAACAAGTCCTACATCTAACCTAGGGGACAGAAAAGCTACTGGAAAGGAACTAGGGGCTACGTGCCCCTGGGAAGAATGTGGACAGAACATAGCACAATTCTCCACCGAAATCTCCATTTTAAAATTGGCATTTTTTTTGGAGATCAGAGGAAATCATGCAGCAAGAGAGGTCAGAGGAGGAAGGAGGAGGAGGAAGTTGCATGGGAAATAGAGATGGGAAGAGACAATCGAAGAATGGGTCAGAAGAAGAAAATCACATTTCGTGAAGTTTGGTAGTGGGGGAGGGAGGAGTAAACAGAGTTGAGAAATCAATCCGTGGGTAGCTCCCACATGCACATGGCACAAACAGAATCTCAAATGGCCTTTTCGTAAGGTACGGGTCGACCAGGATTGGCGGTGAATGGGGAATAAACCCCAATCGCTGAAACAGGGAGGCAAAGCGAGAAGGAGGTGAAGAAAAAGTAACGATGGAGCTACCCTCTTCCCGCGTCCTCTGGTGCACTAGCTCTGCCGGAGGGCGCTTCACAAGCTACATCTCCACTTTCTTCGGACAAGCTTCTTCTTCATAAAATAACTTCTCAAAACAGCTAAAAAAATCTTCCATATCGCCCACCAGCTCCTTCAGCGGCGGTGCTGGGTCGGCAACAGCACAAGCGGCATTACTGTTCTCATCAACATAGGACGGCGGCCTCTTCAGAGTACTGGGCTACAATGGGCCTCTTACAAAATGATGATGGTAGTCCCGCGTTAGTGGCCCAGAGTCCCCTAGTATAGACAATGCTGACTCCCGGTAGCCAAGGCCTCTTCGACTCATCTTTCTGCCCCTGGAGACGGGGTTAGTCCGCCCCTGCAATTGTGCTCCGAGGCCCATGCCGGACTGATAGCATAGCTTCAAAATCATGTGCCATCCTTTGGAATCTATAATCTTGGACTTGATTTTGAGGTTAATTGGTGCAGTGGTGGGCTTGTGTGACGTGTATGCCCAAGGAAAGTTCAAGTCCATCACAGACAAAACTGGCTTGTTACTTGGCCATAATGTAGGCCAGATTTTATCAGCAATAGCCTCTACTATCTGGACTGTGGAGACACTCTTCACCTTGAGTATCCGCCCCTGAAATGGAAATTTGAGGCACTGATGGGCGGTCGAGGGTACTGCATTCAAACTATCAATCCGTGGACTACCCAGAGTAGCCTTAAACATTGGGTCTATGTCCAGCACATAAAATTCCACGTCCATTTTTAAAGGCCCTAGCTCGACCTGAACTGTCACAACCCCGTGGCAAGCTCTCCTGGAGTTATCATATGCCGCAATGGTTGTCGGTGTTGGCCTTAGAATGTCTTCAGATATGTTGCAGGCATGCAACGTGCTCAAGGGACAAACATTAATAGAAGCTCCCGTGTCCACTAGAGCTGAGTCAACGGCCACCTTGTTCAAAGAAATTGTAATGCATAGTGGCATCTGACGTGCCTCTGGGGGTGCTAGCTCTGACTCAAAAAATGAAATAGATGTCCCCTTTGTGATAGTGGCCAACACAGAAGGCAAACTGTCTACTGCCACGTCCTCGCTAACCATAACTTTCTGCAGAAAAACCCTCAGCGCATCTTGGTGTAGCGTGGACCTCTTAAGAAACTCCAAGATTGATATTTTCGCTGGCATTCTATCCAAGTGTTTCAACAAATCATATTTAGTGCCAGGCATGGGGTCATTTTCTTCTGCTTCAACTGTTGAGGAAGGAAATGGGGGGGTTGGGTGCAGGTGCACCAGTAGAGGGATAACTTCTGTGGAATAAACGCCCGCTTCGAAGGGCGCAGTTTCGTGCCGACACGGCATCAGATGGACTCCCGCTTGGCCCGGTAGGGTGTGTGGAAGGGATAGCAATGGGGTTGAAGATGGTGGAGGCTGGCTTGACGGGCCCTGGCAGAGTGGTGATGGGCAAAGGGTTAAATGGAGGGGTGACGATGGGGGTATGGCGGGTGCTAGTGCAAGAATTGGCGGAATGGTGAGTAAGGTGGTGGGTGCGATAGGTGACCTGGAGGGAAGGGAGGGTGGAGCAGTGGTCAAGGTGGTGGGCCGGAGAATGGAGGGAATAGAAGGCGCGGGGGAGTTGGTGTGGTGGAAGGCCAAGAGATGAGCGGGAGTCTCATTGTCATAAGACCACCCAGCATTAGGGGCTGGGCGGTGAACAACGTTTACTTGAGCCGGTGTCGGCGGCTACTGTTGAGGAGCGGGTTGGTGGTCTGGCATGGGATTTTGATGAATCCCGAGTTCAGGTGGTTGCTGTTGCTGCTGAGGTTGAGGTTGGGGTTGCTGAAACTACTGCTGTTGTGGCTCCGCCTGCTGTGGCCTTGCTTGACTTCTCTTCTCTTTGATTTCTTATATCAACCTATGCATCTGGGCCCAGTCAATCCTTTGCCCCTAATGCAAATCATACACTAAATCTTGAAACCGAAAGCATCTATCTACAGTGTGCCCGGGCTGTCGATGATATATGCAATATCTTGATTGATTGGCAGTTGGGTTCCAGTTCTAACGTTCCGGAGGGAGCTGTATGTCATCAGTGTACATTAAGGTAGAAAAGATGACTGGAAAGGTTTTGGGAAGTGGGGGATAATGGGCTCTTTTCAGACCCGGTCGAGCAGGCCCATAACCAGCAGGAGGAGGGACATTGTGGTATTGGGGTGGTTGCTGAGGTAGTTGTGGTGGTGGTGGTGGTTGTTGTGGCTATTGGGGAGCTTGGAAAGGGGGTCGGGGAGCTTGTGGAGTGGAGAACTGGGGGTTGCGTGGAGGTTGTTAGAAGGGGGGTGGAGCAGACTGGTTTGGGAACTGAACATCCTGGACCTGCTCATTAGTTTGAACTCCCTCAGTAACAGGGCCTTGGGATTTTCTTGTGGATTTGGATTTCTGGGCCTCAAATAGGGAATGGATGGGGGAGTCTTTGAACTGGGTCTGGATAAACCGGGCCCAACTGTACAACTGGTGCATATTTGATATGTCGTTCATCGCCAAAATGTTTCGGAATGTTGGGGTAGCATTTGAAATAAACAATTTAACCTTTTCTTCTTCCAGGATCTGCCCGGGCACACGGGAGGCCATCTGCCTCCATCTATCTACATAAGTGGAAAATTCTTTGTCTGGCTTCATGTTCTCTGCTACTAAGTAAGGGAAGGAATACTCCGGGCCCACCTGGGCTTGGAATCTTGTTATGAACTTCTGTTTGACAATCTTGAAACTTTCTGCCTCCTCCAAAGGCAAAGTATAAAACCATTCTAACACCACCCCATCCAATGACCGGTGGAAGAGATAAGCCATAAGGCGGTCATCATGTTGGAACGACGCCGATTCATACAAAAACTCCCTTATGTGAATGAACGGGTTGCCATTCCCGTCTTACTTACGATATGTAGGGAGCTCCAACTGAGGTGGGAAGAGAATGTCCCGGAAGTTAGGAATGGGGACTTCGGCGAGAGATTGCGGGCCGACCCGCTTATGGAGGAGGTCAATTTGCAGCTGCATGGCAGCCCATTTATCGAGAAGTTCCAATTCCCGGGAAGGAGGAGGCAAAGCAGGAAGAACAGAACCATTATATGGAGCTGAAGGATAAGCTGATGAAGGGGGAATCCCATAAGATTGATAATGGGCCAAGGAAGGGCCCATATCCACATCAGCCAACTAGGCGGCCCCTGGTTGCAGACTAATGAAATTAGCCGGGGCTACAAGGGCCTGCGGCACTAAATAGACAATGGTGTATGGATCAGAATAAGAATTCAAGGGGATCTGGGTCTTCCCCTTATCAAGAGGTTGTTGGGCCGAGGTAGAGGCTTGGCCCGCCTCCATGCTAGGAAACCGGAGGGTTCGAGGATGGAAAGGAGTGAGATCAATGGGCGCAACAGAAGCATCCCCTAAACCAACAATAGGAGATGAAGTGGTCACCGTAGACACGCCATGAGAGGGAACTGAAGACGGGGCATCCGGCCCCTGCAGAGCTTGTCGGAGGAGATTGAGCTGGGTAGGATCTAACTGGGCTATCATGTGAAGAATCTGATTGGCCGAGTTCTGAGAGGAAGAATCAGAAAGGGAGGGTTGGGCACCCTCAACAACAATGGTTGGGAGAGGAGGGGCAGTCCCCTCTCTCCCCTGCACATGGGTGACCCTAGGCGGGTCCTCCAGAAGTCCTTGAGGGAGAGAGTCCTCATGGGAGTGAGAGAAATTGTAAGAAGACATGGTGGGTGATGAATCAAATAAAGGATTGAAATTTGAATAGAAATCAGAGCTGCCCCTAGGAGAAGATCCTGAGGCTGTGAAGCAACTCCACATGCAACACCCACCGACACAAAGGAACAAACCTAAACGGCCTTCTAAACAACCAAACAATCAATCAAATGCACCAGAAAGAGAGGAGAGAAAACTGACCAACCAAGTTAAAATGATGCACGGCAAGTTTTAGGAGTTCTCCCTTTTAGAACTTTAGTGGATTAATCAAAATGACAATTCTCACAACCATAAGGTGCCTAACAAGGGTGGAATGGAAGACTTGGCTGACTTCTAAAGAGACTCTCTCTCTCACAGATGCAACCCTAGACTGGTGTAGTAAGGTACAACCTGCTCGACGTCTGTGTGGGAATCCACGGCTCACGGGGACTTACAGAAGTCCCGGGTAAGGTCACCTAGTCGGCTCCAAGGAATATGGAGACGAGAGGATCCCCTACCAAAGCAGGAATGCAACTAATATGGAAAATATGAATGAAACCTATGCGCACCGGGGTGCATGCAAAATCTAACCTAAATCTAACAAACAATGATCAATCAAGTATAACAAATGAAACAATGATCATGCAAAAATCATGTGACAAATAGGGGAGATCAGAACAGCACCAATCAAGTACGAAATAATATGGAATAACAATCAAATTGATGATCTCGGGTGCACTGTAGCAATAAAACACTATCTAATGGGAGACTGCTCAGGGTGGTAGACGGCTCGGGAAGGACCGTGCAGTGACAGGGAGTAATAATAAACAACAAAATAGTAAAGACACATAACCGAAATGGATGAGGAGAAGCGTACCTGAAGGAACGGTCAATAGAACGACCCTGCGACCTGCAAAACGGCCCTAAACAGACCGTGAAGAATCAGTAACCCACAAGTGTATAAAAGATGGTAACGTACCTAAGACTGGGTCAGAACGGTCTATCACCCGACCACGGGAGCGACGTGAGCGGCCCTGGGAGAACCGCGTACACCTCCGAGAATAGAAACCCAGATGGATGAAATAACAACCTAAAACAACTAAAATAAAACCCTAACCAAGCACAAAATGCAGATCAGACAAACAATAGCACTTTGGGCACTAGGAGTCCCACTGTGATCGCCAAAAAATGGGTTGTTGACATGTTTTTCCACCGTTCTTTCTTCTTACCTTGTCTTTTATAAATCAAAAATGTAAAGACAAGCAAAACGAAGGAAAGAAAGAAAGGGTGGTGAAGTGTGTGATCGTGATCGTCACCAAGACACGAAGTACCTAGGAGTACGACGTACCTTGGAAAAGGAGAAAGCACTCACCCAAAGTTCAGCGCTGACAGGTATAGACGACGTTGGAAGAACCACTCAGTGGACGGGACGGTCGCTCGACAGACCGCTCATAGCGCCGAAGAAGGAAGCGGGACGAAGACTGATCTGGCGACAGCACAGTTCCAAAATAGCCGCTTACAGGATTTGAACGGCGCTCATAAGATCGCTCTTATCTGCAAACGGACGGAAGACGACTGTCCAAAGCGCTATACTTCAAAGTTGTAGGACATGATCCTCCACCCCTTCCGGCTGGCCAGAGGGGATGGGCCTCATGCTACGCTGATGCTTACCTGCAAAACAACGTGAAAGACAAGCAAACAACATCCAAATTAGCTCTAAAACATGTAGTACCTATAGAAGGAAATGGAAAATCAACATAATGACTTGGAAGGGGTGATACCTGTGAGGTTTTTAAACCCCTATAGGGCGTCAAAAAATAAATGGGAGGGTGTGAAATGACGTGAAGTAATGCAAAAACGTGGGAAGAAATGGGGGAAAAGCAAGCATGCAATGAATGAACTAAAGACTAAACATCGTGACAAAAACTCAAATCAAATGACTACATCCATGAACCGGAGGTTTAGGAGGATGTACAAAGCCTCCCTCCCTGGCTACAGTTCGCTCAAAAGTTTGACAGAACTTCGCCGTCGATGTTGGATCCCCCCTTGTCAAGCTTGGACTCCGGGTCCTATTTATAGAGCCCTTAAAGTCCAATCTCGAAATTGGATTTTCCAGTGAAAATCAATCCAAGATGATAAAACCAAATTCGTAGATAAACCTTTTATCTTCCACCATGTTCAAATGGCACCTCATTTGGTTGAGAAACCACGGAGAAAATGGTGGAGGAAGGTGGAGAATTAACCACGGATGGAGAGAGAAAACCCACATAATCCACAGGT
The DNA here is from genome assembly GCA_022559845.1 of Amorphophallus konjac. Lineage (NCBI taxonomy): Eukaryota > Viridiplantae > Streptophyta > Magnoliopsida > Alismatales > Araceae > Amorphophallus > Amorphophallus konjac. Next base: position 152,825,409 of record CM040117.1, read on the forward strand.
TTCGAGCATGTAAACGGTCGCACGATAGACCACCAAGACCATTACACGGTCCCTAGACCGGCCAATGTTGTCGGTGATAAATAAAAAAAGTGAAATTATCCAATTACCCACCGAACTGACCGGCTGTCATGGCTGAAAACAGTCTACTGCTAGACCACTCAACAGTGGAACGGTCCAATACTAGACCGTGTACACCTGTCGATGATAAATCTAGAAGAATAAGATAAATAGATAATTATCTGAAAAACCAACGAGCTCAGGACTCTGGGAACTCGACGGTCTAACGACAGGCCGTGTAAAGACTTATCGATGGAAATTTAAAAAATTAAATAAATATCCATTAAATTAATAAACGGTTCAAAGAAAATCACCTAGTCACTGAACGGCTAGTCGCTAGACCGCGTAAAGCATGGGTGTTTGAAATTGACAAAATGAGATAAATGAGCCCATTTAACCTAAAACCAAATGAAATCGAGGCCCATTAATCCCGAATCTGAGAGCCGACCAAGCCAGGGAGGGAGATACCCATAAAAAAAGTCCAAAAGTATGCCTGAAAATAGCCCAACGAGTAATGGACAATTCGAAGCATCAACAAATGATGGTAAGAGGAATGACCCAAATCATAAGAAAAAAATGGGTGTCAACACATACATCATGCGCAATTAACAAGTCATGCACCAACAACGAGGTAGTATATGAAGCTCTAATTATTGGCCTTCAGATTGCTCTTCATATGGAGATCCAGATGCTGCAAGTATTCGGCGATTCAATGCTGATTATCAGGCAGATACAATGGCAGTTTGATGTCTGCAGGCCCAAATTACTTCCTTATTGCACCAACGCGAAGAAGCTCATGCAGCGATTCTACTTCATTGAAACAGGCCATGTCAGTCGGAATCAAAATGCTCAAGCAGATGCACTAGCAAAGCTAGCAACCTCGCTGGCAGTCCCGCCAGATGGATCTCTCAATATCACTGTGATAAACAGATGCCGGGTTCCTAGCATGATAGAGGAGCAAGGTGAAGAAGAATGTGAAGCTACAATAGTGAAAATAGTCAGCTTACCTGACTAGAGGGAACCTCTAATACAATGGTTTAACTACCAGTAGCTGCCCTGGCGAAGGGAAGAGAAGATCAAATTGATCAGAACAAAAGATTCTTATGAATTCAAGAATGGAACCTTATTCCAGATTATGGCGAATGCAAAAGAAAAGTACCTCTTCGATGTCTATCAATGGAGGAGGCTTGGATGGTCATGAAGGAGGTTCATGCCAGATCAGCTGGTGCCCATCAAGCCGGGCCGAAGATGAAGATTGAAATCAAGAAATTGGGATATTACTGTCCTACTATGTTCGATGACTACTGCAAGTATGCCAAGTCTTGTCATAAATGCCAGGAACATGCTATGGTCGCAAGAAGACCCCCGATACACCTTTATCTGATAGCACCTAGTTGGCCATTTACTCAATGGGGCACCGATGTTGTGGGCCCGCTACCCCCATCCTCATCAGGATGCAGATACATTCTAGCAGCAACAAATTACTTCTCCCCCTGGGCGGAGGCTATAGCTTTAAAAGAAGTGATGGGTGAAATCGTAGTCAGGTTTGTCCATCGAAACATTATATTTTGATTCGGTGTGCCTGATCGAATCATCTCTGACAATGGAAGCCATTTACGGAACAAGAAGGTCTACAAGCTGGTCGATAAATTCAAGATTGACTGAAGGACATCCACTCCGTACAACCCACAAGCAAATGGGTTGGCTGAAGCTTTCAACAAAACTCTCTACATACTTCCTGCCAAGACGGTCAGCTCTAGCAAGAAGGATTGGGAGGATAGGATGTATGAGGCACTGTGGGCGTACCGCACTGTGTACAAGACCCCGACGGGTTACTCACCGTTCTCGCTGGTGTACGACTCAGAAGCAGTCGTCTCGATAGAGCTGTAGATTTGTTGCAGATCACAATGCAGCATGAACTAGTCAAAGACGGCCTGGCAAATATAGAAAGAAAAATGGAGGAGCTCTTCGATTTAGATGGGCAACGGCTCAAAGCCTAGCAAAACATACAGGTCTACCAAGCCTGTATGGCACGCGCCTTAGACAAGCTTGTTAAAGAGCGTGAATTCAAGAAAGGAGGCCTTGTCATGGTCAAAAGAAAAGAAGTGATGGTAGCCAGTCCAAAAGGTAAATTAAATGAAAATTAGACATGACCTTATGTGGTCTAGAAAGTCTATGAAGGTGGAGCTTACGCCCTCGTCAACCATTGAGGGGAAGTTCAATTACCACCCCTCAATGGGAAGCACCAAAAGATATACTATGCGCCACTGCCTTAGTTTGGCGATCAGCTAAAACCCACATTCCACAATGAATAAGCCTGTACTTCAAGACTCTTATAATGAGTCGCTACCTCAGACCAATTTTTTGTCCCACCGAAATAGGTGATTCCTTCTTCGGCATTATACCAATGTCGATGATGCCACTTAACTCGGTGACTATGGCCTCTTCTGCTCATAGCCGAGGTGTTATGCATTTGACCTTACGTCTAAGTCAGCAACACCGGATTTTCTTGCGTCAGTACAATCCCAGTACCGATGATTTCATTAACTCGGCGCCCATGGCCCTGTGGTCTTAACCAAGGAATATGGCTTAGACCTTCTGTCTATGGCTAGATGAAACCTGAATCCTTGCGTTAGCATAAACCTAATGACAATGATATCATCATCAGTTCCACTATGATTTTCGCTAAGAGAATCAATACGGCCCAACGGCATAGACCTTCTATCTAAGATCGGCTTAAAGCTATCCTTGCGTTGCAATATACCCAATGCCAATGATTTCCATCAGGGTTGGTGCCTGAATTCTCTTTGGGGCCGACCGCTGAAACCACCAAAACCCAACGGCTTAGACGTTTCGTCTAAGACCAGCTTAAAAGCTATCCTTGCGTTGGCATATACCTAATGCTAATGATTTCACCTTGGTTGGTGCTTGACTTCTTGTCAGGACCAGTCACTAAAACCTAACGGCTTAGACCTTCCATCTACGACTGGCTTAAATGATTTCCTTGCATTGACATATACCCAATGCCATTGATTTCATCAGGGTTGGTGCTTGACTTCATGTTAGGGCCAACTACTAAAACCTAACGACTTAGATGTTCCGTCTAAGACTGGCTTAAACGCTTTATTGCGTTGGCATATACCTAGTGCCAACGATTTCATCAGGGTTGGTGCTTGACTTCTTATCGGGGCTAGCCACTAAAACCCAATGGCTTAGACTTTCCGTCTAAGACCAGCCTAAACGATTTCCTTGTGTTGGCATATGCCCAATACCAATAATTTCATCAGGGTTGGTGCTTGACTTCTTGTCGGGACCATCCGCAAAAACCTAACAGCGTGGATCATCCATCTAAGACCCACTTAAATGATTTCCTTGCATTGGCATATACCTAATGCCAATGATTTCATCAGGGTTGGTGCTTGACTTCTTGTCGGGGCTAGCCACTAAAACCTAATGGCTTAGACCTTCCATCTAAGATCGGCTTAGACCTTCCATCTAAGACCGGCTTAAATGATTTCTTGCATTGGCATATATCCAATGCCAACGATTTCACCTTGGTTGGTGCTTGAGTTCACGTCAGGACCAGCCGATAAAATCCAACAGCTTAGACCTTTCGTCTAAGATCGACTTAAATGATTTCCTTGAGTTGGCATATACCCAATGCCAATGATTTCATCAGGGTTGGTGCTTGACTTCTTGTCGGGACTAGCCACTAAAACCCAACGGCTTAGGCCTTCCGTCTAAGACCGGCTTAAATGATTTCCTTGCATTGGAATATACCCAACGCCAATGACTTCATCAGGGTTGGTGCTTGACTTCTTGTTGGGGCTAGCCGCTAATACCTAATGGCTTAGAATTTCCGTCTAAGGCCGGCTTAAATGCTTTCTTGCATTGGCATATACCCAATGCCAATTATTTCATCAGGGTTGGTGCTTGACTTCTTGTCGGGGCTAGCCGCTAAGACCTAATGGCTTAGACCTTCTATCTAAGACCGGCTTAAATGATTTCCTTGCGTTGGCATATACCCAATACCAATGATTTCATCATGGTTGGTGCTTGAATCCCCTCAAGTCTGGTCGTTGTCCAGTGATTGTATTCCGCAATGGAATAAAGCCAAACACCCATAATGCGTCATGCAATTCATATTAATGCCCATTGCATTTTCATGAGTGAGGTTGAACTCACTCTCTTATGCATTCCCCAACATAGAGTAATCCATTTACATTCACACTAAATCATGTATGCATCTTGCTTGCAAGTTGAACCCCCTGCATGGGCTAATCTCAGATTTCGGTAGACCAAATCCTAAGTGCGTCGACGCATGAGATAGGCCAGGTCGACGCACCTGTTTGCTAACCTGCCAACTGCCTTCTGGCAGCTTCCTCCTGATTACCCTTCCTCCTATGCTATGCGCATATGCGTGCTCCTACCACCCATGCATGCTTGTATGCTACGACCTACAGTATATCAAATGATGGGTTGAGGATGATTGGGTTATGCCCAGTTGGGTACTCGCACTATGTGCAAGTACATAACTCCGCGTTATACCAAGGTCACACTGCATAAGTGCATCGATAAAACCCTGCATGCTGCCATGTCGATGTTTACAATAGCATTCCCTGCACAAGCAAATCATGCATTGATGCATGCTATACACAAAGAAGAAACAAAAGAAAGAAAACTTAAAGAATAAATAAAGGAAATAAAAAAATAAAACCAATAGAATGAAGAGAAGAAAACTAGAGTCTAACACCTCCTAAACTTCCAAGATCAACCCATAGCATAAATGAACAAACAAATTAAAAATGAGCAATTAAAGAAGAGAAAGGCTGGAGTGGGCGCTGGCATCAGTTGCGTTGATGCAGCCTTCTATTTGCTTCTCTCGCGCGTTGACGGTGCCCTTCATGGTGTCGACGCGAAAGTCGCGCTAGCCCTAGTAGGCCTTGTGCGTCGACGCAATGCCTTGGCAGCTCCCCTGCGCCAACTCTTGTGTCGACGTGGCTTAAGCCGTGCGTCGACGCAGTGGCCTTTGGCCCATCCGGCACATCAAAAGAAATAAAGAAAAAGAAAGAAATGATAATAACAAAAAAATTAAATAAACACACATAAATAATAAATAATAAATAAGATAATAAAATAATAATAATGGTGGCATAAAACCAAATTAAAAGAAAATAATAATAATAATAATAATAATAATGCATAGAAAAGAAAAAGAAGAAAAGAAAAGAACTAACAAAACAAAGAATAATACTAATATAATAATAATAAAGCTCCCACCTCCTTTAGACCCTATGCATGGGGATATTAATGAGGCCTCTGTAGGTCATACTCGAGCCTTGGGGTCATCCCATCATGGTCATGCTTGATCTTGCTCTGGGCCCATAGCTCACTATGTCTAATATATTTCTGTTGGGATCTAATCCCGCATATCAAGCTTGCCACATTTTTGGCAGACATTTGGCTTATAAATTGGGACTCTCATCCAAATATGAATTGGTCAATTAATGACTGCCTTTGCTCAAATATTTACTCCTCAATGGGGGATGTTTCACTAAAATTCATAATTCTCATTCCTTTCTTTCATGAATATTAGTTTTAGGTCTGAGGGCCCCTTCTCTTGGCATTTAATCAAAGGTTTTATCCCCTCCGGGGAGATGTAATTAATGGTGTGACCTTTATGGCACGATGAGTTTTAGTCCAGACCCGATACCCACAATCGTCTGGTTAGTCATACGGAGCGCACCCATGGTCTCAGACCCTCCTAGTCCTGAGGACCGCATAAACTATCACCTCGGTGACTGGGACACCCACGCACTTAATAAAATTGAATAAACCAAGAAGGAAAAGAACGAATAAAATGATTAAAAAAGATGAATAGGTATCAGAGAGTGCGTCCATCATGCCCTTAGCCATCAGAGACAGGAGAGCTTCACAAGAGAAGTTAAATGGCGGGAAAGTGTTGAGCACCCAGGAGTGAGCGCAGCTCAAGAAGAGAAGCAAGAGAGTATGAGCAGAAAAGGAAGTAGAGAGAATGAGATAAGTTAACAGAGATCTTTCCACCTGTGAGCAGAAAAGGAAGAAGAGAGAAAGAGAAAAGCTGAGAGAGATCTTTCCACCTGCTGAAAGAAGAAGAGTGAGCTTCCTGTCTAAAACTGCCTTGCTTACATCATGAATCACTTCCAGATTCTAATCTGAAGCTACATTATGTTTGTTTGACTTCGTCATTCGTGTTTTTCTTTTGCCTTCCATTTCCTTTTCACTTCTAAAGATTTCAGTGTGTAAAAACATGTGCGTTTTAGCAAGGTTGTTCCGGATCCCTGTTTTGGGATTGTGTATGTGTTCTTGCTGGTCTCCTCCGTGTGTGTGCGAGGAGGATGTTCCTCACTGTCAAGCTGTGCGACAGCTGATGTATGTAGAGATATCCGCGCGTGTATGTGTTGTTCTTCTTGCACAAGAGTGAAGCCTCATCGGTTGGTGAGGGGTGGATATAGGCGTGCAAGGTTGCAGCCGAACCACCTTAAAATCTCTTTGAGCAGTGGTGTGTTTATGTGTACGATCAATTTCTTCTACCTCCATTCACTGGGATTCGAGCTGTCTCCATCTTTATGCTGCATAAGAAAGGACTGTAGTGTCTTTGCTCAAGGTTTCCACACACACACCTAAAGTAGTTTTCTGCGCATTCATTTGAAAGCGCTTGTTCACTATCCTGGGTAGGGATAGTTGTCAATTATTTGAGCCAGTTCACTTGTCACGCCCCGACGCGGAATATCGGGACGTATAATCGGGAATGAGCTAGCAAGAGAGAGATCTATCTAAAATAATACACAATGCTACAAGATGGAAATACTAAATGATCATTAACCAACCACAACTGATACAATAACCTCAAATTCAACTAAATACAACTGGAATTACAACCACTAAAACTCAACAACATAACTAAAACTACATGCTCTCCAAAACACAACTAGAAGTAAGATAACACACTGCTAACACACTAGAACTGACACACTCATGACATCACTCCTGCCCTTCCCCGTCGGTAAGCACGTCACCTGAAAAGCCTGGAAAGGGGGGAAACACAACTATGAGCTGATGCTCAGTAGGAAATAATAGGCAATTTACGTGATTAACAAGTTAATTACATTTTTATATGCAATACTAAGAAAGAAATAAATGATGATAACGATATAATGAAACAACATAACAACAAGATCTTGCAAGGTCAAGAAATATGTGATGTCAAGAATTAACAAGATAACAAGTACAAGAATTTACAACAGGAGATATAACAAGAGACAGTAGTAAAGAATTGGCCACAAGTAAGTAATATCAATTCATTCGCGATCAAGTAACAAGTAACAAGTGATGTTTGTCATAGACGCAACAAGCAAGCAAGTATTTCGGTGTAATGCCCCACCATGTCATTAGCATCCCATGGGCTCAGTAATTTTTCGGGCGCTCTCCCTAGGACCAGACCGGGCCCTTATGATGCGATGGCATTTATTTTTATGGGCCCAAAGTCCCACACGTCCAGACATTCAGTCAATTTTAATGGCCAATTAATCAGAGGAATTTTTGTCAAGAGTATAAGTTTTTAAGGACTAACATGTCCTTGGATTCCAGACAAAAACTCGGTTGATACGGTCACCTCGGTGCCACTTTACAAGAACTGGACCAGAACTCGGTCCACGGGGTCAAGAAAGAACGGTTGACAGTATACCGTTCAAGTGTGTAAGTAATCCATTCTACTGGAGTAATAGGGCCTAAAATAGCAACTTAACAATCAATTTAATCCTAATTACCAAGTTAATATATCAAGGATTATCCATTATCATTTGCATTAAACCAATTTTCCAAAGGATGATTCAAGATGATAAGGCAAAGAACGAACTTACACAGGAGTGAAATAGCATATATTAACAGCAATTTAGTTATACCATTAACCAATACTCATGTGGGTTTCTATTTAACCAATGTATGTGTTGAAATGAAAATGACAAACGGCATGATTTTACACCACGATAGAACGTAGGAACCAATGCAAATTGAATCATAAGGTTTCATGAATAGGTCACTAGTTCTTTCAGAATATAATTTTCAATTGGTCTAAGTTAAATGGGTCGATCCCCTAATGATCCGGATCGATCCTCGGGTCGAAGAACGACAAAAACTGGGTTTCTAGTACACGGGTCGACCCCTGGGGTCGACCCCTGTAAAAACGGGGTCTGCCAGATGCATGGGTCGACCCCTGGGGTCGACCCCCACAAATCCTGCAGAATGGGTTGACCCCTGGGGTCAACCCCCACACTCTGGCAGTATCCCCACACTCTGGCAGTATGGGTCGACCCCAGGGGTCGACCCTTGCTGGGTGCGGGGTGGGTCGACCCCTGGGGTCGACCCTCGGGCCTGCCAGGGCTCCCAGAAAACGGGTCGACCCCAGGGGTCGACCCCTGCAAGAACAAAAACGGTTTTAACCTCCGAAAAACGTATAAACTCACCCAATTGAGATCCAATTGAGTTGGGATCTTAACCACATGATCTAGGGTTATTAATATACATACTAGGGTCATAAAACAAGCGATTTGAAACACTAATTTCAACATAAATCAATTAAATCATAACATATTCTATGATGAACACATAAAAACCTAATTCTTGACATGCTTCTACTAAATCATGAAATTCTCTCAATATACATAACGAAATTTGGGACTTCGTATGTCAAAAGAAAGCTACCTTGATGCTGAATCCAACCATATATGATAATCTATATGTGGATCAAGTTATCTAACTCAAAATCAGCCCGCAATCAAGCTCTAACTCAAAGGTTCACAATATAAAACAGGTTCTGGACATGCTCTCACTAAAAATCAAAAATCTCCAAGCATGCTCAATGAAAATTGGGGCTTTCTATGTTAAATGAAAGCTAACAACAGGCTGATTACATCATATAAGTTAATTAGAGTTTGGCCTGTTAAACCTACCTCAATCGAAGAGAGAACTTAAAACCTAGAATGAAGAACGAACTGGATCACCCTTAACAAAACCCATGATAGCTCTCTAGATACCTGATAAAATTTGGGGCTTTTAGTCCCACTGGATAGATCTCGTCGAAAGGAACAAAATCATATATTCATGATCGAATTTTGGTTGAGAATTCCTACCTCAATTGAATAAACAAAGAAGGAAGAAGGAAGCCGATGGCCTACCGAGAAACCTCCACAAATCGAGCAAGATCTTCCTAGATATGAAACTTCAGCGAACCCCATAGCCACCAAAAGAAACTAGACTTGAAGATCTCTCTATCTATAGCTCACACAGCTTCTGGAGAGTTTTGAGCTGTGAGAAATCGACGGAACAAGAGACGTGTTAAAAACGGCACCGAAATGGTTGACTCAACCAAACTCGGCCGGCTGCGCCTCCTAGGGTTAGGTTTGTGTCGAATTGATTGAGGGCTATTAATCCTTAGCTCATGACCATTCATTTGCCACTGATTTGAGCTAATTTGGTCGAGTATTAAGTCCGAATTTTACGTTTTAAACTAAGGTTAGGTAAGGGTTAAAAGTGTGCACTTTTGGGCTTAATCTCCAATTAGATCTAACCACGGATTTATAATGGCTTAATGCCAGAAGGCAAAGTTGTTGTCTACATCGACCTTAACCTGTTTACTATTTTTATGGATTTTTATAAGGTAGTCAGATTTTCACTTATACTATTTCTAACGAATTAAATATTAATAAATCCGAAATTCAATTATTAATTCAATAAGAATTCAATTCTTAATTAATAAAAGCTTAATAAATATATTGGGCTCAAGTAAATAATTCGGGATCTTACACCCTTCCCTACTTAAAGGAATTTGGTCCTCCAAATTCACTGCACTAAAATTGAGAGTAGGGAATGAGATTGCTCACCTAGAATCGGTCGGGATACCGCTTCCGCATAGTCTCTTCAGACTCCCATGTAGCTTCTTCGGTCCCACGCCGACTCCACTGAATCTTGACCATCGGTATCGAACGATTTCGGAGTTGCTGTTGCTTCCGGTCCAGGATCTTGACAGGTCTTTCCTCATAGGTCAAATCTTCCTTCAGTTCAAAATCCACTTGCTGAATGATATGAGTGGGGTCGTACACCTATTTCCGTAACATAGACACATGGAAAATATTGTGTACGCCAGACAAATGCGCTGGTAAAGCCAGTCTGTATGCCACCTCTCCCACTCTATCTAGAATCTCGAATGGACCAATGTATCTCGGACTCAGCTTGCCATGAATGCCAAATCTTCGGATCCCTCTCGAAGGAGAGACCTTCAAGAACACATGCTCGCCAGCCTGAAATTCCAATGCTCTTCTCCTGTTGTCGGCATAACTCTTCTGTCTGGATTGGGCTACTTGTAACCGGTCTCAGATAATACGGATGTTCTGTGAAGATTCTGAGACAAGATCCGGTCCAAGCCACTGTTTCTCACCTACCTCGTCCCAACACAATGGGGAACGACAACTCCTACCATACAATGCTTCGAAAGGAACCATCTGTATACTAGATTGGTAACTGTTATTGTAGGCGAATTCAATTAATGCCGAATGCTCACTCCAATTACCACCGAAATCAATCATGCAAGCTCGCAGCATATCTTCCACTATCTGGTTGGTTCTTTCAGTCTGTCCATCTGTCTGCGGATGAAAAGCAATACTGAAATTCAGACGAGTACCAAGAGACTCTTGCAGTCCCTTCCAGAAATGTGAAGTAAATCTGGGGTCTCGATCAGACACAATGCTGACTAGAATACCATGGAGTCTCACCACTTCCTTCAAATACAAAGCAGCCAATACATCAATCGTCCACTTGGACTTAATTGGTAAGAAATGAGCTGACTTTGTCAATCGGCCGACAATCACCCATATCGCATCAAATCCACCACGAGTCTTAGGTAGACCCATAATGAAATCCATGCCAATGCTCTCCCACTTCCATTGGGGTATGTCGAGTGGTTTCAGTTTCCCTGCCGGTCTGAAATGTTCGGCCTTAACTTGTTGACATACCAAGCATCTACTCACAAAATCTGCAACTTCTCTTTTCATATTCGGCCACCAAAAGGATCTTTTCAAATCTCGGTACATCTTAGTGCCGCCAGGATGAATAGTATATCTGGATCTATGAGCTTCCTCCAGAATCTTGTTCTTTATTGCGGCTTCGTTAGGTACATAAGTTCTGCCCTTGAATAATAATCTTCCATCATCGGCCAACATGAAGTCAGGTCTGCTGCTCAAGCTTCCCTTGATCTCTACCAACTCGGGATCATTATCTTGTAAGGACTTGATTTCCATCAATAATTTGGGCTTAAGTTGGATCTGAGCAATCGTAACCCGATCATTGTCAATATTAAGATCCAGGCTGGACAATTGTTCCAGTAATCTCCATTCTTGTAACATGAGACTTGACAATCTAGCTACCGGCTTCCGGCTTAATGCATCTGCCACAACATTACCCTTGCCAGGATGATACTCAATCGAGAAGTCGAAGTCTTTCAAATACTCCAACCATCTGCGCTGTCGCATATTGAGTTCCTTCTGAGAAAATAAATATTTCAGACTCTTATGATCTGAAAACACCGTGAAGGTTTATCCATACAAGTAGTGCCTCTAAATCTTCAAAGCAAACACGATTGCTGCCAGTTCTAAATCATGAACATGATAATTCTCTTCGTGCTTCCTTAACTGCCTAGAAGAATAGGCAATCACCTTCCCATGATGCATGAGCACACAGCCTAAGCCAATACCTGATGCATCAGTATATACGACAAATCCTCCTTCACTAGAAGGTAAAGCCAATATAGGTGTAGTAGTCAAACACTCCTTCAAAGTCTGAAAGCTTCGCTGACAGTCATCTGACCAATCAAACTTGTTCTCCTTGCGGGTTAATCTTGTCATAGGTACCGCAATCTTAGAGAAATCCTGGATAAATCTTCTATAATAGCTTGCCAGGCCTAGAAAACTTCTAACTTCTGTCACACTGGTAGGCTGTTCCCAATTCTTCACTGCCTCAACCTTCGAAGAATCAACAGAAATACCATCCTTCGTAATGATATGTCCGAGAAAGGACACCTCTTGCAGCCAGAATTCACACTTACTGAACTTGGCATAAAGTTGATGATCTCTCAATAATTGTAATGCCATCCTCAGATGTTCAGCATGCTCCACTTCACTATTGGAATAGATCAAGATGTCATCAATAAAGACCACGACCCATTGATCAAGATAGGGCCAAAATGCATTGTTTATCAACTGCATGAAAGCTGCTGGAGCATTCATTAGACCAAAAGGCATAACGACAAATTCAAAATGACCATACCTGCTGCGGAAAGTTGATTTATAGATATCCTGTTACTTAATCCGCAACTGGTGATATCCAGATCGAAGATCGATCTTAGAGAAATATTGAGCTCCCGGTATCTGGTCAAATAACTCGTCAATTCTCGGCAATGGATATTTGTTCTTGATAGTCTGCTGGTTTATTTGCCGATAATCAATGCACAACCTCATCGAACCATCTTTCTTCCTGACGAATAATACAGGGGCTCCCCACGGAGAAGTACTAGGACGAATGAAGCCCTTCTCGAGTAATTCCATGAACTGTTGCTTTAACTCTCTCAGTTCCGCAGGAGACATACGATAAGGAGCCTTAGAAATAGGAGATGTGCTAGGAATAAGATCAATAGAAAAGATAACTTCCCGCTCAGGCGGAAGTCCAGGTAGTTCCTCTAGAAAGACATCAGGAAAATCTCGGACAACAGGAATGTCCTTGATCTCAATCTGCTGCTCAGGGGTTGCACAGACAAAGGCTAGAAAAGCCTCACATCCATGTCTCATCAGCTTATCAGCTCGAAGAGCCGAAATAAGTGACACAGAGTTGTGATGCTTAACACCCACAAAAGAAAGTCTCGGGTGCCTAGTAAAAGACACTGAGCTAGAACTGCAGTGAACACTAGCCTCATATCGAGCCAACCAATCTGCTCCTAGGATTACATCATAATCCTTCATGTCCATGCAGACTAAATCTGCTGGTAAGTTCTGTTCACCAATCATAACCGTACTAGAGGGATAGAAATACTAGATTGCTGATCTTGTACCAATAGGGGTTGATATTTCTAAGGGAGAATTCATCAAAACAGGTTCCACAGCTAAAGACTTAGCAAATCTATGAAAAATAAAGGAATGTGTTGCACTAGTATCGAAAAGAAAAAATGCTGGCTTGTCGAGTATAATAAGAGTACCTTCGACGAGTCCACCATCCTCGGTTATTCCCGCTTCCTCAGCATGCAGAGCTTGGAGCTTGCCTTGTGGTTTCTTGAAGACTTGCAGTTTTACCGGGGTAGCTTGCTCAGACATACGAGGGCAATCAGAGATACGGTGCTCCTTGCTTCCACATCGTAGGCATGCGCCTAGCTTGCGCCTGCAATCCTCCACCCTGTGTCCAGGATTATTACAAAACTTGCAAATGCCCAAGTATGGAATAATAGGGCCAGGCTTCTTATCTTCATGCTTCGGCATCTTTCCCTTCCATGATCCTGCTCCGGTCCACGAACTCGACCCACTCGCGGGCCTCTTCTTGATATACCCCGGTTTGACACTCCCGGAACCCGTAGGTCGTTCCTTCTTCATGCCTGTGCCACGGATCCTCTCCGTCATCTCAAGAGTATCCTCCAGAACTTGTGCTTTCCTTACCATCTCGGAATAAGTGGAAATCTCCAACTGTGCCAGTTGATTAATATAATGTAGCTTCAAACCATTGAGAAAACGCTTCGCCTTCATTTTCTCGGTGGAAGTAAGATGTGTAGCATAACGAGAAAGCCGTGCAAATTGAGCCTCATACTCTGCCACGGACAACCCTCGCTGTTTCAGGGCCGCGAACTCCGTCGCTTTCTTCTCTTGCACTCTATCAGAAAAATACTTATTGTTAAAGAATTCCTCAAACTCTTCCCATGTAACCTGCCGGTCACCGAGAGTCGCCTTGATAGAATCCCACCAAGTACGTGCATCACGTTCCAGTTGAAATGTGGACAAGAGGACACGCTCCTGGTTGGTGCATTGCATAACTTCAAAGATTCTCCCCATCTCATCTAGCCAGTGCTCGGCTTGGTCGGGGTCGATCGAACCAGCGAATCTAGGTGGATTCATCCCGTGGAAATTCCAGTATAAATCACCGGTGCCATGCTGTGCTGCTCCTGCCTAAGCTACCTGTTGAAGGGCCTGAGTAAGGCCTTGAACAGTGCGCTGCAGGTTCCTCCATTCAACGCGATCAGCTGCCATCTACACGAGGAATAGATTACTTAGGTTTAATCAAGATAAATAATTACACGATTAAGAAACGAACTTAACCCAAGTTTCTACCCATTCTCACCAGGTCAGGTCCTAGACTTTTACAAGGTTAGGGATCTAATGCACCTAGACACAACCAAAAACTCGGTATCTAGCGGAGATAATCGATCCGAAGACCACTCGCGCAAGTATGCGACCTTCCCGATAGGCGTAGCCTAACGTTCGGACATACCTTTTAATATACCGGTTATTGGGATGCAATGCAAGAAAACCTAAACTTAGGAAACCTAGGAATGTGAAACTTAGGGCTCTGATACCAACTAAACTGTCACATCCGGACGCGGAATATCGAGACGTACAGTCGGGAACGAGCTAGCAAGAGAGAGATCTATCTAAAATAATACACAATGCTATAAGATGGAATTACTAAATGATCATTAACCAACCACAACTGATACAATAACCTCAAATTCAACTAAATACAACTGGAATTACAACCACTAAAACTCAACAACATAACTAAAACTACATGCTCTCCAAAACACAACTAGAAGTAAGATAACACACTGCTAACACACTAGAACTGACACACTCTGACATCACTCCTGCCCTTCCCCGTCGGTAAGCACGCCACATGAAAATCCTGGAAAGGGGGGAAACACAACTATGAGCTGACGCTCAGTAGGAAATAACAGGCAATTTACGTGATTAACAAGTTAATTACATTTTTATATGTAATACTAAGAAAGAAAGAAATGACGATAACGATATAATGAAACAACGTAACAACAAGATCTTGCAAGGTCAAGAAATATGTGATGTCAAGAATTAACAAGATAACAAGTACAAGAATTTACAACAGGAGATATAACAAGAGACAGTAGTAAAGAATTGGCCACAAGTAAGTAATATCAATTCATTCGCGATCAAGTAACAAGTAACAAGTGATGTTTGTCATAGACGCAACAAGCAAGCAAGTATTTCGGTGTAATGCCCCACCATGTCATTAGTATCCCATGGGCTCAGTAATTTTTCGGGCGCTCTCCCCAGGACCAGAATGGGCCCTTATGATGTGATGGCATTTATTTTTATGGGCCCAAAGTCCTACACGTCCAGACATTCAGTCAATTTTAATGGCCAATTAATCAGAGGAATTTCTGTCAAAAGTATGAGTTTTTAAGGACTAACATGTCCTTGGATTCCAGACAAAAAATCGGTTGATACGGTCACTTCGGTGCCGCTTTACAAGAACTGGACCAGAACTCGGTCCACGGGGTCAATAAAGAATGGCTGACAGTATACCGTTCAAGTGTGTAAGTAATCCATTCTACTGGAGTAATAGGGCCTAAAACAGCAACTTAACAATCAATTTAATCCTAATTACCAAGTTAATATATCAAGGATTATCCATTATCATTTGCATTAAACCAATTTTCCAAAGGATGATTCAAGATGATAAGGCAAAGAACGAACTTACACAGGAGTGAAATAGCATATATTAACAGCAATTTAGTTATACCATTAACCAATACTCATGTGGGTTTCTATTTAACCAATGTATGTGTTGAAATGAAAATGACAAACGGCATGTTTTTACACCATGATAGAACGTAGGAACCAATGCAAATTGAAATCATAAGGTTTCATGAATAGGTCACTAGTTCTTTCAGAATATAATTTTCAATTGGTCTAAGTTAAATGGGTCGATCCCCTAATGATCCGGATCGATCCTCAGGTCGAAGAACGACAAAAACTGGGTTTCTCGTACACGGGTCGACCCCTGGGGTCGACCCCTGTAAAAACGGGGTCTGCCAGATGCATGGGTCGACCCCTGGGGTCGACCCCCACAAACCCCACACTCTGGCTATATGGGTCGACCCCAGGGGTCGACCCTTGCTGGGTGCTGGGTGGGTCGACCCCTGGGGTCGACCCTCAGGCCTGCCAGGGCTCCCAGAAAATGGGTCGACCCCAAGGGTCGACCCCTGCAAGAACAAAAACGGTTATAACCTCCGGAAAACGTATAAACTCACCCAATTGAGATCCAATTGAGTTGGGATCTTAACCACATGATCTAGGGTTATTAATATACATACTAGGGTCATAAAACAAGTGATTTGAAACACTAATTTCAACAGAAATCAACTAAATCTTAACCTATTCTATGATGAACACATAAAAACCTAATTCTTGACATGCTTCTACTAAATCATGAAATTCTCTCAATATACATAACGAAATTTGGGGCTTCTTATGTCAAAAGAAAGTTAACTTGATGCTGAATCCAACCATATATGATAAGCTATATGTGGATCAAGTTATCTAACTCAAAATCAGCTCGCAATCAAGCTCTAACTCAAAGGTTCACAATATAAAACAGGTTCTAGACATGCTCTCACTAAAAATCAAAATTCTCCAAGCATGCTCAATGAAAATTAGGGCTTTCTACGTTAAATGAAAGCTAACAACAGGCTGATTACATCATATAAGTTAATTAGAGTTTGGCCTGTTAAACCTACCTCAATCGAAGAGAGAACTTAAAACCTAGAATGAAGAACGAACTGGATCACCCTTCACAAAACCCACGATAGCTCTCTAGATACCTGATAAAAGTTGGGGCTTTCAGTCCCACTAGATAGATCTCGTCGAGAGGAACAAAATCATATATTCATGATCGAATTTTGGTTGAGAATTCCTACCTCAATTGAAGAAACAAAGAAGGAAGAAGGAAGCCGACGGCCTGCCGACACACCTCCACAAATCGAGCAAGATCTTCCTAGATATGAAACTTCAGCGAACCCCACAGCCACCAAAAGAAACTAGACTCGAAGAGCTTTCTATCCATAGCTCACACAGCTTTTGGAGAGTTCTGAGCTGTGAGAAATCGACGGAACAAGAGACGTGTTAAAAACGGCGCCGAAATGGTTGACTCAACCAAACTCGGCCGGCTGCGCCTCCTAGGGTTAGGTTTGTGTCGAATTGATTGAGGGCTATTAATCCTTAGCTCATGGCCGTTCATTTTCCACTGATTTGAGCTAATTTGGTCGAGTATTAAGCCCGAATGTTGCGTTTTAAACTAAGGTTAGGTAAGGGTTAAAAAGTGTGCACTTTTGGGCTTAATCTCCAATTAGATCTAACCACGGATTTATAATGACTTAATGCCAGAAGACAAAGTTGTTGTCTACATCGACCTTAACCCGTTTACTATTTTTATGGCTTTTTATAAAGTAGTCAGATTTTCACTTATACTATTTCTAACAAATTAAATATTAATAAATCCGAAATTCAATTATTAATTCAATAAGAATTCAATTCTTAATTAATAAAAGCTTAATAAATATATTGGGCTCAACTAAATAATTCGGGGTCTTACATCACTTCTTGCTTGTGAATTTTTTGGGGGGGTAAGATTTTTGAACTGATCTATTCGCCCCCCTCTAGATCCGTTCATATCATCCAACAGTTGGTATCAGAGCGGGTTCCCTAGAGATGTGGTCCAACAACCAATGAAGATCTGATGGGAATGCCCCTCACAACTTTATTGCTGAGGGTCACTCTATCAATCGACCCTCATTCTTTGATGGGGTAAATTATACATATTGGAAGAACCAGATGGAAGTTTTTCTTCGTTCCCAGCATCATCTGATCTGGTAGGTAGTAAGTCGGGGTCCTTTTGAACTACCTGAAGACGAGGACACCTGGACTATTGACCAGATCGTAAAGTCCATGGTTAACTAGAGCGCGTTGAACGTTATGCAATGTGATATCCATCGTGTAGAGTACTCTAGGGTGTCGACCTGCAAGTCAGTAAAAGAGATGTAGGATCAGCTGTAGCTTATCCATGAAGGAACCTCTGAGGTAAGGGCCACCAAGGCCAATATGCTAATTTCTGACTACGAAATGTTTAAGATGAAACCTGATGAATCCATTTTTGGGATGTATGCTAGACTTACCCAACTAATAATCTGTCTAAAATCAATGGGCAAATAATATTCTGATAGTGAACTGGTTAAACAGATACTGAGATCTCTCACACTAGCATGGCACACTAAGGCCACCGTGATTGAAGATTTGAAAGACCTATCAGTGATGACAATTGATGGACTGGTAGGATAGCTCATGACATATGACCTAAATTTGAGAAGAAGCGAGGAAGATCACAAGAAGAAGAAGCCAGTGGCTCTCAAAGTCTCTGAGAGCACAGATGAGTCTGACAAGGACGATGAAGACAGTTTACATGAAGATAGCCTAGGTGATCATGCTCTACTCAAGAGGCACTTTAAGAAATTCTTAAGGAGAAGAGGTAAATTCCAAAAAAAGA
The DNA here is from genome assembly GCA_022559845.1 of Amorphophallus konjac. NCBI lineage: Eukaryota > Viridiplantae > Streptophyta > Magnoliopsida > Alismatales > Araceae > Amorphophallus > Amorphophallus konjac. The sequence goes on from CM040117.1 coordinate 152,844,108, forward strand.
AATGGTCTTCACAGGTAAACAAAGTTTCCAACTTTAAACCTGATCAAATTAAAAAAAATGACTAAGTCATTTGTTACCAGTCCAAGAAACGAGGGCATATGCAAGGAGAATGCCCCGAGCTACTCAAAAAGATGACCAAGGCAAAAGGGAAGAAGCCCAGGGCTATGATCAGTCCCTGGAGTGATGATGAGGAGGAGGAGGAGGATTCTTCCACAGATGAAGATGATGACAACCGGTGCTTGATAGCTGATGACAATGATGAATAGGTAACCAGTCCAATTGAAAGTTTTTGAATAGAAGACTGGGAGAATGCTTATGTTGATCTACTTAAAAGCTATGAGGGTTACAATAAAGAAAATAAATATTTGAAAAAGAAAATTAATGCTACGGCTCATGACAACCCTGCTAATAAAAGCCTAGAAACTCTGAAAGTTGAAAATGAAAAACTAAGAAAACGGATTGAGGAATGTGGTTCTGACAGTTTAGAAATTAGAAATCTGAAAGTGGAGAATGAAAATCTCAGAAAACAACTAGATGAAGTCAAACTGAAGTGCCAGGAATATGAGAGAGAGAACAAACTCAGCCTTAAAAAATATGTAGCCATAAAAGCTGTGAATGCTGAGATTCAAAAAAACCTTGAAAAGGCTGAAGTTGACTTAAAAGACAAACAGACTACCCTGGAGAACATGGTATAGGGAAAATCTAACTTAGATGCTGTGCTAGGCACTCGAGCAAACTTTAACAGGGAAGGCTTGGGATTCAATCCCACAAAGAAAAATGAATTTGAAGTGAGAACTATATCATTTAACTTGGAGAAAGCCAAAGGCAAGCTGATAACTCCAAAATCTGTTCAGAAATCTATCCCAAAACCCATAGTCAACAAAAATTAGAACAGCTATAGTAAGGGAAAGAAAATCCAAAATAATAGGAACAATAACTTAGTTCTACCTGGATGTAGCCAGTCCCCATGTCGATACACCTTTGATCAACCAGGTCGACACACTAGGAAGCTGAGTCGACACAACTCAGCATTTGAACCCCGACGGAATCTAGCCCGACGACTTGCCTACAGAAATCAAAACAAAACTAGAAAAATTCAGAAATATCAACCAAATTTTGGAAGGAATGTTCAGTCTATTCCTGCCCACTACAGGCCAAATAGGAACCAGTCTGGGCCTAAGTTGAACAAGAACTATAATTTCCACTCTAATCAGAAAAAGAACAACTAGTTCAACAACAGATGGAACAATAAGAGAGAACTCAATTGCCAATCAAAAAAGGGTGTCCACCAAACCAAATACAACAAATTCAGAAATCAAGAATACAAGACCACAAGCTGATCCATATTATATCAAACTAGTATGCCATACTTGCAACAGATCAGGACACACAAGTAAACAATGCTGGTCTAAACAGAAAATCAAATCATTCAAGCAAGTATGGATTTCAAAATGTTTACTGCATGTTTTCAATAATGAATGTGGACCCAAATTTGCGTGGGTTCCAAAAGTTTCTGCTCTATTTGTCATGTGCAGGAATGCTTAGCAGTTGAGCATAACCAGTGGTATCTAGATAGTGGCTACTCCAGGTATATGACAAGAGAGAAGAAAAAGTTCAGCCGACTGATCAAGAAATAAGGAGGGCAAGTAAGGTTTGGAGGTAAAGATGAAGGTAAAATCATTGGCACAGGAACCATTGGTAAGAACTCGTCCAATCTTATTGAAAATGCCATGCTAGTAGAAGGCCTTAAGCATAATATGCTCTGCATAATTCAGCTGTACGACAAAGGCCACAATGTATTGTTTGATGCCAATGAGTGCAAGATTTTTGAATAGAATTCTGATTCTATGAAATTTGTAGGTTATAGGATAAATAATGTCTACATGGTAGACCTTAATAGTTCATTTTCTGAAAACCTCTATTTATCTACTAGTCAACTCAATGATGCATGAGTGTGGCATAGAAGGTTATAGGGCATGTTAGCTATGGTGTTCTACACAAACTGGCAAAACATGACATGGTGAAAGGATTGCCTAAGCCATCTTTCAAAAGAAACACTAAAAATTGTGAAGCATGCTCCCTACGAAAACAAACCCAAAAATCCTTCAAACTTAGAAATGAACCTTTGTCGTCCATGCCATTTGAGTTTCAACACATGGATCTATTTGGGCCGACTAGAACAGCCAGTCTCAATGGAAAGAGATTTGGCTATGTTTTAGTTGACGACTTTACTCACTTTACTTGGATCTTCTTCTTAACTCATAAAAATGATGCCTTCCCTGAATTTCAAAAGTTCTTCAGAAAAATAAAGCAAGAAGGTAAGTTCAGAATATCTACTATCTTATCTGACTATGAAGGAGAGTTTGAAAACTCCTCATTTTCTAAATTCTGTAATCAAGAAGGATTGATCCATAGATTTTCCTCTCCCAAGACCCTAGAGCAAAATGGCATTATGGAAAGGAGGAACCAGACAATTGTGGAGATTGCATGAACAATGCTGATTGAAAGTCAACTGCCAAGGAGATTCTGGACAGAGGCAGCAAACATTGTGTGTCATGTCATAAACATGGCCATGGTAAGGCCAAAGAGTAAGAAAACCCCCTATGAGATACTAAAAGGTATAAAACCCAACTTGGCTTACTTCAAAGTGTTTGGGTCAAAATGCTATACTCATAGCAATGATAAATCTTACCTTGACAAATTTGAAGTCAAGAGTGACATTGGAATATTTTTAGGGTATACTAAAACATCTAGAGCATATAGGGTTTTCAATACAAAAAATTAAACTATGGAAGAAACTCCACATGTAGTGTTTGCTGAGATCTCTGGAAAATCTGACTAAGATTCACACCAAACGTGATGGGCAATAATAATAGTGGTTGATGATAGGGAATTAAAGGATGATGTTGGAGAATTCTTGGAGTCCAAGGAGGAACCATGGCAAAACTACCAACCACAGGCTGAAGAGCAAGAAATAGGTCGGTCGACCAGAAATGAAATTCAGTCGACTGGAAAAGAAATTCAGTCGACCATGCCCGGTGAGTCCTCTATCAATATCAGAACCATAAAAGACCATCATGTTCAAAATATAATCGAAAGTTATCATGACCCACCTAGAACCAGATCTTATCATAGAGATGTAAATAATGAAGACCTCATTGCATTGGTGTCTCAAATTGAACCAAAAAATATTGAAGAAGCCTTAATGGATGAACACTGAATCAATGCCATGCATGAGGAACTTGGTCAGTTTGAAAGAAATAAGGTATGGAATCTGGTTCCCAGACCCGCAGACCAGCCCGTGATTGGGATTAGATGGGTCTTTAGGAATAAACCAAATGAAGATGGTGTAATAACCAGAAATAAAGCTAGGTTGGTAGCTAAAGGCTATAACCATGAGTTTGGTATAGACTTTGAAGAATCTTATGGTCCTATAGCCAGGATAGAAGCCATTAGAATTCTGCTAGCCATTGCATGTTCCCATAGAATAAAACTATAACAAATGGATGTGAAAAGTGCATCCTTGAATGGTTTGATTAAGGAGGAAGTTTATGTTAAACAACCCCCAAGTTTTAAACATACTAATCTTCCTAATCATGTCTTCAAGTTGAATAACGCTCTGTACGGGCTAAAGCAAGCTCCAAGAGCTTGGTACAATAGACTTAGCACATTCATGACAGGTAAAGGGTATAACAGAGGTAAGGTCGACCAAACTCTCTTCTCCAAGGTTTCAAATGATGATATCATTATAGTCCAGGTGTATGTTGATGATGTAGTGTTTGGTTCAACTAATCATAAAATGTGTAAGCAATTTGCTGAACTTATGACTAAAGAATTTGAAATGAGCCTTATCGGTGAACTCCAATTTTTTCTTGGACTGTAGGTCACACATACCAAGGATGGATTCTTCATAAGCCAGTTCAAGTATACTGTCACGCCCCGAGCCTTTATTACAGTGAAAGACTAACTCGGGGAACACAAACAGCCGGCATGGTAAGCCTCTTGCAAGCAAGAACATTCAGAGCGCAAGACAATCACACACATAAATGTAATTGCACAATATTTAATCAAACTCCAACTTTATTTCATAAATGATTAATAGTCAAATACAATTATTTTTCCACCATCTTTCACTCTACTAGACTCAAGAAATACGAAATTACATTGACTCGATCTAAACAATGTAGACTTCCTAAGTCTTCGCTCATTCTTTATTCACTCTCGGATCCGCTACTTGAACCTTCCAAATCCGAACCCGAATCACTTCCATCTCCTGAAAAGATTGGAAATAGGTAATGAGCACACTTGTCCAGTAGGTATCTTCGCATCAACATGAAGGCACTATTAAAGTAATTAACATTTTTGCTCTAAAGAATAAGGAAAAATCATGCAATGCGATGATCACACGATTAAACCAAAGTAATCCGATAATCATGCAAGATAGAATGAGAGCAAGTATGATCTAGCAAGAATGTGACAAGAACATGATATTGGCCTTTCATGAACAAGAATGTATCGAGAATGTACTAGCAAGCCACATAATCATCACTCCAGTATCTTTTTCTTATGAGCAAGTACTTCACGAATTTCTATGGAATATCAAGCAAGAAAGTCGTGTACAAGAATCAATCATGCTGCATCGTGTTGTGAATTTTCACTTCACGAGCCGTGGATAATTCACTTATTTATAAAGAATGTACTCCCAACGTAATGCGACGCCAGTTGCATCATACCCCATGGTTTATAAAGTAGTATGTTTCCGACAATCAGCCGAGGGGACTAGCATAGAGCTCTTGAACACAATCAGTGCTCGATCGCATCTTCAAGTATAAATCAAGCTTTTTTTTCCACGCATGACAATAAAGTATGGCCAAGAATATAAGTTCAAATAAATTCAAGATAATAAGAATCAATGAACGAACGCTTCAATTTGAATATTAGGAATCAAGAATGACATTAAACAAGGTTATGCTCATAAAATAAATCGGTAGCATAACGGTATATTTCTTAACTTTCAGTCATTATATTAAGTCTATTAAGCAATATGTTAAGTTCTAGATTATCAAGGGTCATCTAGAAACCTTGAAACATCAACCCTTGGGTCAACCTCGGGTTAAGTACTCAAGCAATGTAACGGTCGTGTACCGGGCCGTTACATGATGTGACGGTCTAGTTCTGGGCCGTAACATTAGTCTTTATCTAGAACTAATAAAATATACTCAGTGAAGTGTGACGGTCGTATAGTGGGCCGTTAGGTGCTCCTGACGGTCCAGTATAGGTCCGTTACATAGCTAGAACCAGAAAACATCGATAGTGTAATCTAATCAAATGGGTTTTAATGGTACAATCAACTCGGCGTCCTAGTCGGAATCCCAAGCTCGCGGAGAATTACGGAGGTACTGAAACAAGATTTCCTAGTCCATTGGAAGGAATTTCCAATAGAGAGCTCCTCATGTCCAAGAATAATGTTCTTATAGTGCAAAGTGAACTAATGGACAACATACCGGAATATGCGCCATATACTTAAGGAAAATGACTCTATATATAGAGGAAAAGTATGTAACAACGTGAAAGCAAGATAAACTCCGTCAATACAACATTGGAAATTCATGTTTTTAATTACAAAACTATAAAGTTTTGGCACATAAAATTAACATAACTTAAAATAGTTCAAGATGCCTAGATCATGCAGATTTCAATATGAATTAGTAAGAAGACTTAAAATCATAATAACAGGTCAAACCTTAGCTAACTAGGCTTAATTGTAGGTTAATTTAACTGGTTACTATTCTGTCATGGGCTGACAGAACACAGAGTCTAAAGGTCTAACAGGAGAGCGTCATAGTGCTTGTGACGGTCTATCGAGGGGCCGTTACAGTAATGTAACGCTCCTGTCCTGGTGTGTAAGACCCCAAATTCCTTAGAAATTTATTTAGAAAGTTATTCGTAATTATTTAGAATTTATTTGAAGTTATTCGAATTAATGAGAATTATCCAAATTAATTAGATTAATTAATTAATTCATAGAATAAGTCATTTTTCAACTATTTTCTAAAAATCCCCAAAAATCACATCTTGTAGAACTAATTTTGTTTAGCAACTTCGTCTTCTACATTTAAGCCTAATAAAATCATTTATTATGCCAAATTAGTGAACTTAGTCTTCCGAACTTAACATTTAATTAATTACGGAATAGTATAAGTAAAAATTCGACTACCTCAGAAAAATCTGTAAAAATAGTAAATAGATTAATATTGATGTAGATAACAACTTTTCCTTCTGGCTTTAAGCCATGGTAAATCCGTGGTAAGATCTATTTAGAATTCAAACCCAAATGTACACACTTTTGACTCATACCTAACCCTTAGATTAAAACGCAAAATTCGACCTGATTACTCCACCAAATGATCTGAAATCAGGGGTAATTGGAAGGCCACAATGTAAGGAACATTTATCCTCAATCAATTTGAGGTAAACTTAGCTCCAAAACGTGCTGCCGACATAGTTTGGTCAAGTCTAGGATTTCGGCGCCGTTTCTAAACACGCGGCTTGCAGCAGCGAATACTCCCAATTCTGAAGGCTCCAGAAGCTCTATGAGCTATCAAAATGAAGCCCTACAGGTCTTCTTTCTTTTGGCTGATGTGGGGTTCGCTGAAATTTCGGATCTGAGGAGATCTAGTTCGATTTGTGGAGGTCGGTCAGTAGGCCGTTGGCTTCTCTTCATCCTTCTTTGATCCATCGATTGAGGTAGGAATTCTCAACCAAATCTTGATCATGAGTATAGCAAATTGTTCTTCTCATCGAGCTCTATCCATTGGTGGCAAAAGCCCCAATTTTCATTAGGTATCCGTGGAGAAATCGAGCTTTTTGTGAGGTGCTGTCCAAGTGTTCTTCATCCTAGGGTTCTGAGTTTTCTCTCTCCGATTTGAGGTAGGATCTAACAACCAAACTTTAATTAATTCACATGAAGTAATCAACATATTATTATCTTTCATTTAACTTAGAAAGCCCCAAATTCCATTAAGCATGCATCATGAATTTCGAAGTTTTGTAAAAATATATCTAGAACATGTTTCATATAGAATTCCTTAAGCCAGAGCTTGATTACGGGCTCATTTTGAGTCATATAACTTGATCTTAACGTAGCATATAGTATATGGTTGGATTTGTAATCGAGTTAGCTTTCTATTGACACCAAAATCCCTAAATTTGGTTTTGTATATCGAGAGTATTTGTCAATTTAGTGGAGGTATGTCCTGAACTAGGTCTACTTGTGTTCTTCATAGAATAGGTTGTGATTCTTGTGATTTCTGATGAAATTAGTGTTTCCAAATTGTAGTTTTATGACCCTAGAAGGTCCATTAACATTCTTAGATCATATGGTTTTAATTTCAACTCATTTGGACCCCATTTGGATGAGATTTCACGTTTTCCGGAAGAGCAGCCGTTGCTGTTCTTGCAGGGGTCGACCCCAGGGGTCGACCCATGCGGCCCAGCGCGAGGGTCGACCCCAGGGGTCGACCCATACAGCTCCCAGACCCCAATTTTTCAGGAGTCGACCCCAGGGGTCGACCCGTGCACCAGAAATCCTGTTTTCATCGTTTTTCGACCCGAAAATGGATCCGAATCAATGGGGAATCAACCCGTTTAACTTAGACCCATTGAAATTATATGTTTGAAGAACTTTTGATCTATTCATGTACCCCTCTTGATTTCAAATTTGGATTGATTCCTACATGCAAACTTAGCATAAAAACGCACCGTTTACCATCTTCATTTCAATGCATACAAGATTAAATAGAAACTCACTTAATTAATGATTAATGGTGTAACTAAATCTCTGTTAATGCATTCTTTTTCACTCCTGTGAGAGCTTGTTCTTTACCTTGATAACTTGTTCTAGCTTGTTGGCACTTTGGCTAATACAAATGATAATGGTTAATCATGATATCTTAACTTGGTGATTAGGATTAACATGTTGATTAGCTTGTTTGATTGCTGCTGTTTTACAGTAGTGCAGCATGATTAACTCTTGTTGTGACTTGATTTCAATCTCCTTGATGATTATACTTACCTTGAAATTCTGGAAATGAATCTCTTTCCTACTTGATGTTGTTATTGCTACTTAGCTTAAACCTTGGAATTCTGGCCATAAACTATGGAAGTCTAGATTCGTGGGATCTTTGATCCAAAAGAAATCAATGCCTGGCAAACAAATAAGGGCTCGGTCTAGTCCTGGGAAGAGCGCCCGAACACTACGTGTACCCCCGGGGAGGTGAATGACTAGGTGTGGCATTTGGCACCAGTACTTGACATGTGTTAAATCTAGGACTGTCCACTACTCACTACTCTCTCCACTACTCTCTATATTACTCGCTACTACGTTTCACTTTCCACTCTTTACTGTTCTATACTCTACTTGTGGTTACTCTACTTGTTGATTACTTGGACGTGGAAATGAAAATACATGCGTGCTTGACATGACTTGAATTGACTTGATATGGCCAACTTCTTATCGTTATCTCCTGTAGTAAATTCTTGTCTTACCATTCTATTCATTATATTTCTTGACCTTGCAAGATCTTTAAATTCCGTTTCATGATATTATCGTTATCTTTTTATTGTTTTATCATTTGTAGCATGACATTTTAAAATGTAATTAAACTGTTAATCACTTATACCCGTCTGTTATTTCCTACTGAGCGTCAGCTCATAGTTGTGTTTTCTCCCTTTCCAGGCTTTTCAGGTGACGCGCTTACCGATGGGGAAGGGCAGGAGTAATGTCTTGAGTGTATCAGTTCTAGTGTGTTAGTAGTGTGTTAGAGTATTAAGTCTCAGTCTTGTTATTGAGTTTTAGTGGTTGATTATTCCAGTTGTATTAAGTTAAACTTGAGGTTATTGTATCAGTTGTGGTTTGTTAATGATCATTTAGTATTTCCATCTTGTAGCACTTGTGTATCATTTTTGATTTAGTTCCCTCTCTTGCTAGCGTGTCCCTAACTGTACGTCCCGATACTTCCGCCTTGTTCGGGGCGTGACAGTTTAGTTGGTATCAGAGCCCTAGGTTTCACATTCCTAGGTTTCCTAAGTTGTAGATTTTCTTGCATTGCATCCCAATAATCGGTATATCAAAAGGTGTTGTCCGAACGTTAGGCTATTGCCTATCGGGAAGGTCGCACACTTGCGCGAGTGGTCTTCGGACCGATTACCTCCGTCAGGTACCGAGTTTTTGGTCGTGTCTAGGTGCACTAGATCCCTAACCTTGTAAAAGTTTAAGACCTGACCTGTGAGATTGGGTAGAAACTTGGGTTAAGATCGTTTCTTAATCGTGTAACTATTTATCTTGATTAAACCTAAGTAATCTATTTCTCGTGTAGATGGCAGCTGATCGTGCTGAATGGAGGAACCTGCAACGTACGGTTCAAGGCCTTACTCAGGCCCTTCAGCAAGTAGCTCAGGCAGGAGCGGCACAGCATGGCACCGGTGATCTATACCGGAACTTCCGCGGAATGAATCCGCCTAGATTCGCTGGTTCGACTGACCCTGACCAAGCCGAGCACTGGCTAGATGAGATGGGGAGAATCTTTGAAGTTATGCAATGCACCAACCAGGAGCGTGTCCTTTTGTCCACCTTTCAATTGGAACATGATGCACGTACTTGGTGGGATTCTATCAAGGCAACTCTCGGTGATCGGCAAGTTATGTGGGAAGAGTTCGAGGAATTCTTCAACAGCAAGTATTTTTCTGATAGAGTGCAAGAGAAGAAAGCGGCAGAGTTCGCGGCCTTGAAACAGCGAGGTTTGTCCGTGGCAGAGTATGAGGCTCAATTTGCATGGCTTTCTCGATATGCTACACATCTCATTTCTACCGAGAAGATGAAGGCGAAGCGCTTTCTCAATGGTTTAAAGCTTCATTATATCAACCAGTTGGCACCGATGGAGATTTCCACTTATTCTGAGATGGTAAGGAAAGCGCAAGTTCTGGAGGATACTCTTGAGATGACGGAGAGAATCCGTGGGAAAGGCACCAAGAAAGAATTACCTACGGGTTCCAGGAGTGTCAAACCCGGGTATACCAAGAAGAGGCATGTTAGTGGACCTGGTTCGTGGAGCGGGTCCGGATCGTGGAAAGGCAAGATGCCGACGCATGAAGATAAGAAGCCTGGCCCTATTGTTCCATTCAAGGGCGTGTGCAACTATTGTGATCGTCCGGGTCACAAGATAGAGGAGTGCTGGCGCAAGCAAGGCGCCTGTTTGCGATGTGGAAGCAAGGAGCATCGTATCCCCAATTGTCCTCTCATATCGGAACAAGCTACACCGGCAAAACCACTAGTCTTCAAGAAACCACAAGGCAAGCTTCAAGCTTTACATGCAGATGAAACTGGGATTTCTGATGATGGCGGACTCGTCGAAGGTACCCTTACTATAATCGATAAGCCCGCATTTGCTCTCTTTGATACTGGTGCAACACATTCTTTTATTTCACGGAGATTTGCTAAGTTATTAGCTGTGGAACCTGTTTTGATGAATACTCCGTTAGAGATTTCAACCCCTATTGGCACTAGATCATCAATCCAGTATTTCTATCCTTCTAGTAAGGTTATGATTGGTGAACAGAACTTTCCAGCAGATTTGGTCTGCATGGATATGAAGGATTATGATGTAATCCTAGGAGCAGATTGGTTGGCCAAGTATGAGGCCAATGTTCACTGTAGTTCTAGCTCCGTGACTTTTACTAGACATTCTGGTTTATCTTTTACGGGAGTCAAGCACCATAACTCCGTACCGCTCTTCTCGGCTCTTCGAGCTGATAAGCTTTTGAGGCATGGGTGTGAGGCTTTTCTAGCCTTTGTTTGTGCAATCCCTGAGCAACAGATTGAGATCAAGGACATTCCTGTTGTCTGAGATTTTCCTGATGTCTTTCCAGAGGAATTACCAGGACTTCCGCCTGAACGGGAAGTTATCTTTTCTATTGATCTTATTCCTGGCACAGCTCCTATTTCTAAGGCTCCTTATCGTATGTCTCCTGCGGAACTAAGGGAACTGAAGCAGCAACAGATGGAATTACTTGAGAAGGGTTTTATTCGTCCTAGTACTTCTCCGTGGGGAGCCCCTGTGTTATTCGTCAGGAAGAAAGATGGTTCGATGAGGTTGTGCATTGATTATCGGCAAATAAACCAGCAGACTGTCAAGAACAAATATCCCTTGCCGAGGATTGACGAGTTATTTGACCAGATAGCGGGAGCTCAATATTTTTCTAAGATCGATCTTCGATCTGGATATCACCAGTTGCGGATTAAGGAAGAGGATATTTATAAAACGGCTTTCCGCAGCAGGTATGGTCATTTTGAATTTGTCGTTATGCCTTTTGGCCTAACGAATGCTCCAGCAGCTTTCATGCAGTTGATGAACGACATATTTCGGCCCTATCTTGATCAATGGGTCGTAGTCTTTATTGATGACATCCTGATTTATTCTAAGAATGAGGAGGAGCATGCTGAGCATCTGAGAATGGCATTGCAACTATTGAAAGATCATCAGCTATATGCTAAGTTCAGTAAGTGTGAGTTCTGGCTACAAGAAGTGTCCTTTCTCGGACATATTATCACCAAGGAAGGTATTTCTGTTGATCCTTCGAAGATTGAGGCAGTGAAGAATTGGGAACAGCCTACTAGTGCAACTGAAGTTAGAAGTTTCCTAGGCCTGGCAGGCTATTACCGAAGATTTATTCAAGATTTCTCTAAGATTGCGGTACCTCTTACAAGATTAACCCGCAAGGAGAATAAGTTTGGTTGGTCAGATGATTGTCAGCGAAGCTTTCAGACTCTGAAGGAGTGTTTGACTACTGCACCTGTTTTGGCTTTACCTTCTGGTGAAGGAGGATTTGTTGTTTATACTGATACTTCAGGTATTGGCTTAGGCTGTGTACTCATGCAGCATGGGAAGGTGATTGCCTATTCCTCTAGGCAGTTGAGGAAGCACGAAGATAATTATCCTGTTCATGATTTGGAACTTGCTGCAGTCGTGTTTGCTTTGAAGATATGGAGGCATTACTTGTATGGAGAAACCTTTACAGTATTTTCAGATCATAAGAGTTTGAAGTATTTATTTTCTCAAAAGGAACTCAACATGAGGCAGCGGAGATGGTTGGAGTACTTGAAAGACTTCGACTTCTCGATTGAGTATCATCCTGGCAAAGGTAATGTTGTGGCAGATGCATTAAGCCGGAAGCCGGTAGCTAGATTGTCAAGTCTCATGTTACAAGAATGGAGATTGTTGGAACAATTATCTAGTCTGGATCTCAATATTGACAATGATTGGATCTTGATTGCTCAGATTCAACTTAAACCTGAATTATTGATAGAGATCAAGTCCTTGCAAGATAATGATCCCGAGTTGGTAGAGATCAGGGGAAACTTGAGCAGCAGACCTGACTTCCTGTTGGCCGATGATGGTAGATTATTATTTAAAGGCAGAACTTGTGTTCCGGATGAGGCTACAATAAAGAACAGAATTCTTGAGGAAGCTCATAGATCCAGATATACCATTCATCCTGGAGGCACTAAGATGTACCGAGATTTGAAAAGGTCCTTTTGGTGGCCGAATATGAAAAGAGAAGTTGCAGATTTTGTGAGCAGATGTTTGGTATGTCAGCAAGTTAAGGCCGAACATTTCAGACCAGCAGGGAAATTGAAACCACTCGACATACCCCAATGGAAGTGGGAAAGTATTGGCATGGATTTCATTATGGGTCTACCTAGGACTCGTGGTGGATTTGATGCGATATGGGTGATTGTGGATCGATTGACAAAGTCGGCTCATTTCTTACCAATTAAGTCCAAGTGGACGATTGATGTATTGGCTGCTTTGTATATAAAGGAAGTGGTGAGATTGCATGGTATTCCAGTGAATATAGTATCTGATCGAGACCCCAGATTTACTTCACATTTCTGCAAGGGACTGCAAGAGTCTTTGGGTACTCGTCTGAATTTCAGTACTGCTTTTCATCCACAGACAGATGGACAGACTGAAAGAACCAATCAGATAGTGGAAGATATGTTGCGAGCTTGCATGATTGATTTCGGTGGTAATTGGAGTGAGCATTTGGCATTAATTGAATTTGCCTACAATAACAGCTATCAGTCTAGTATTCAGATGGCTCCTTTTGAAGCACTATATGGTAGAAGTTGTCGTTCCCCGTTGTGTTGGGACGAGGTAGGTGAGAAATAGTGGCTTGGACCAGATCTTGTTTCAGAATCATCACAGAACATCCGTGTTATCCGAGACAGGTTACAAGTAGCCCAGTCGAGACAGAAGAGTTATGCCGACAACAGGAGAAGAGCATTGGAATTTCAGGTTGGCGAGCATGTGTTCTTAAAGGTCTCTCCGACGAGAGGGATCCGAAGATTTGGCATTCATGGCAAGCTGAGTCCGAGGTACATTGGTCCATTCGAGATTCTAGATAGAGTGGGAGAGGTGGCATACAGACTGGCTTTACCACCGCATTTGTCTGGCGTACATAATATTTTCCATGTGTCTATGTTACGGAAATATGTGTACGATTCCACTCATATCATTCAGCAAGTGGATTTTGAACTGAAGGAAGATTTGACCTATGAGGAAAGACCTGTCAAGATTCTGGACCGGAAGCAACAACAACTCCGGAATCGTTCGATACCGATGGTCAAGATTCAGTGGAGTCGGCGTGGGACCGAAGAAGCTACATGGGAATCTGAAGAGACTATGCGAAAGCGGTATCCCGATCTATTCTAGGTGAGCGATCTTTTTCTACTTTCAGTTTTAGTGCAGTGAATTTGGAGGACCAAATTCCTTTAAGTAGGGGAGGGTGTAAGACCCCAAATTCCTTAGAAATTTATTTAGAAAGTTATTCGCAATTATTTAGAATTTATTTGAAGTTATTCGAATTAATGAGAATTATCCAAATTAATTAGATTAATTAATTAATTAATAGAATAAGTCATTTTTCAACTATTTTCTAAAAATCCCCAAAAATCACATCTTGTAGAACTAATTTTGTTTAGCAACTTCGTCTTCTACATTTAAGCCTAATAAAATCATTTATTATGCCAAATTAGTGAACTTAGTCTTCCGAACTTAACATTTAATTAATTACGGAATAGTATAAGTAAAAATTCGACTACCTCAGAAAAATCTGTAAAAATAGTAAATAGATTAATATTGATGTAGATAACAACTTTTCCTTCTGGCTTTAAGCCATGGTAAATCCGTGGTAAGATCTATTTAGAATTCAAACCCAAATGTGCACACTTTTGACTCATACCTAACCCTTAGATTAAAACGCGAAATTCGACCTGATTACTCCACCAAATGATCTGAAATCAGGGGCAATTGGAAGGTCACAATGTAAGGAACATTTACCCTCAATCAATTTGAGGTAAACTTAGCCCCAAAACGTGATGCCGACATAGTTTGGTCAAGTCTAGGATTTCAGCGCCGTTTCTAAACACGCGGCTTGCAGCAGCGAATACTCCCAATTCTGAAGGCTTCAAAAGCTCTATGAGCTATCAAAATGAAGCCCTACGGGTCTTCTTTCTTTTGGCTGCTGTGGGGTTCGCTAAAATTTTGGATCTGAGGAGATCTAGTTCGATTTGTGGAGGTCGGTCAGTAGGCCGTTGGCTTCTCTTCATCCTTCTTTGATCCATCGATTGAGGTAGGAATTCTCAACCAAATCTTGATCATGAGTATAGAAAATTGTTCCTCTCATCGAGCTCTATCTATTGGTGGCAAAAGCCCCAATTTTCATTAGGTATCCGTGGAGAAATCGAGCTTTTTGTGAGGTGTTGTCCAAGTGTTCTTCATCCTAGGGTTCCGAGTTTTCTCTCTCCGATTTGAGGTAGGATCTAACAACCAAACTTTAATTAATTCACATGAAGTAATCAGCATATTATTATCTTTCATTTAACTTAGAAAGCCCCAAATTCCATTAAGCATGCATCATGAATTTCGAAGTTTTGTAAAAATATATCTAGAACATGTTTCATATAGAATTCCTTAAGCCAGAGCTTGATTACGGGCTCATTTTGAGTCATATAACTTGATCTTAATGTAGCATATAGTATATGGTTGGATTCGTAATCGAGTTAGCTTTCTATTGACACCAAAATCCCTAAATTTGGTTTTGTATATCGAGAGTATTTGTCAATTTAGTGGAGGTATGTCCTGAACTAGGTCTACTTGTGTTCTTCATAGAATAGGTTGTGATTCTTGTGATTTCTGATAAAATTAGTGTTTCCAAATTGTAGTTTTATGACCCTAGAAGGTCCATTAACATTCTTAGATCATATGGTTTTAATTTCAACTCATTTGGACCCCATTTGGATGAGATTTCACGTTTTCCGGAAGAGCAGCCGTTGCTGTTCTTGCAGGGGTCGACCCCAGGGGTCGACCCGTCTTCTGGGTGCCCTGGCAGGCCCGAGGGTCGACCCCAGGGGTCGACCCATGCGGCCCAGCGCGAGGGTAGACCCATACAGCTCCCAGACCCCAGTTTTTCAGGGGTCGTCCCCAGGGGTCGACCCGTACACCAGAAATCCTGTTTTCATCATTTTTCGACCCGAAAATGGATCCGAATCAATGGGGAATCAACCCGTTTAACTTAGACCCATTGAAATTATATGTTTGAAGAACTTTTGATCTATTCATGTACCCCTCTTGATTTCAAATTTGGATTGATTCCTACATGCAAACTTAGCATAAAAACGCACCGTTTACCATCTTCATTTCAATGCATACAAGATTAAATAGAAACTCACTTAATTAATGATTAATGGTGTAACTAAATCTCTGTTAATGCATTCTTTTTCACTCCTGTGAGAGCTTGTTCTTTACCTTGATAACTTGTTCTAGCTTGTTGGCACTTTGGCTAATACAAATGATAATGGTTAATCATGATATCTTAACTTGGTGATTAGGATTAACATGTTGATTAGCTTGTTTGATTGCTGCTGTTTTACAGTAGTGCAGCATGATTAACTCTTGTTGTGACTTGATTTCAATCTCCTTGATGATTATACTTACCTTGAAATTCTAGAAATGAATCTCTTTCCTACTTGATGTTGTTATTACTACTTAGCTTAAACCTGGGAATTCTGGCCATAAACTGTGGAAGTCTAGATTCGTGGGATCGTTGATCCAAAAGAAATCAATGCCTGGCAAACAAATAAGGGCTCGGTCTGGTCCTGGGAAGAGCGCCCGAAAACTACGTGTACCCCCGGGGAGGTGAATGACTAGGTGTGGCATTTGGCACCAGTACTTGACATGTGTTAAATCTAGGACTGTCCACTACTCACTACTCTCTCCACTACTCTCTATATTACTCGCTACTACGTTTCACTTTCCACTCTTTACTGTTCTATACTCTACATGTGGTTACTCTACTTGTTGATTACTTGGACGTGGAAATGAAAATACATGCGTGCTTGACATGACTTGAATTGACTTGATATGGCCAACTTCTTATCGTTATCTCCTGTAGTAAATTCTTGTCTTACCATTCTATTCATTATATTTCTTGACCTTGCAAGATCTTTAAATTCCGTTTCGTGATATTATCGTTATCTTTTTATTATTTTATCATTTGTAGCATGACATTTTAAAATGTAATTAAACTGTTAATCACTTATACCCGTCTGTTATTTCCTACTGAGCGTCAGCTCATAGTTGTGTTTTCCCCCTTTCCAGGCTTTTCAGGTGACGCGCTTACCGATGGGGAAGGGCAGGAGTGATGTCTTGAGTGTATCAGTTCTAGTGTGTTAGTAGTGTGTTATCTTTCTTCTAGTTGTGTTTGGAGAGTATTAAGTCTCAGTCTTGTTATTGAGTTTTAGTGGTTGATTATTCCAGTTGTATTAAGTTAAACTTGAGGTTATTGTATCAGTTGTGGTTTGTTAATGATCATTTAGTATTTCCATCTTGTAGCACTTGTGTATCATTTTTGATTTAGTTCCCTCTCTTGCTAGCGTGTCCCTAACTGTACGTCCCGATACTTCCGCCTTGTTCGGGGCGTGACATGGTGCGTTAGAGACAACAGTGAAATAAAAACATAACAGAGTGTGTAACGGTCGGTCGTAAGGCCATTATATCATGTGACGGTCCTACCCTGATCCGTCAGAGCCTTTGTTGACAGGAATAATTAACAATGACCTAAGTTCAACTTGCATCATGTCTGAAAATCATACATATAATTTCCCACATGATAGAATGAAGGCTAAACGAATATCATGCATGGGTTCTCTGTGAATTTCACAAGGACGTTTCGTTTTAATTTAATCAGGGCTAAGAATATAGATATATGCATGTCTCTACTAAAACATGAAATTCATGAGCTAACGTGCATGTAATCAAGCAAAATCAGAGGGCTTTTATCCCTAACATGTTGTTTTTACCGTTCATGAGATAACCTACCTCTTCTAAGACTTTTAAACTTCGAATTTGATGCTAGGTGCTACCCTTTGATCCTTGCTCTTCTTGTGGTAAATCAGCAACTTGGGAAGCTTCAATCTTCTTGGTTGCTTGGTCTCCTAGCACGAAATTTGGAGAGCTATTAGTCTAAAGTATACTAAACAAAAGCTTCAAAAGAACTTACCCGAAATTATGATTCCTTATCTTGATTCTTCACGAGCCAAAAGTAAGGGTCGCTCAATTCAGAACTAGGTCCTATTTATAGAGTTTTGGCTAGGGTTTGAAGATTAGATCGTTTCTAGAGTCCTTGTTAAAGCTTAGATCAACTTCTAAGAGTCATTAACACCTCTATTAGTCTTCCTATCTCGATCACTAAGAGATAAGTTAGCAAAAATCTAATCTTTTGGCTTGTTTTTCACTTCACGGAACTACAGGATGTAACGGTCGTCCATAGGTGCGTTACATGGCTGTGGCGGTCGCCCGATAGACCGTTACACTCAACGTGTATAGAGTTTCATTTTAATAAAACTCGTTTGATAACTATCTATATAATTATTTTATAAAAATAGTGTTTATCCTTAAAATACGTGAATAAGCTAAGTACCCTTCTAGAATGTGGGCCAAACTTAATGGGCTTGGCCTTTAAACTTTTTGGATAATAATTAGATAGACTAGGTTAATTATTTCAATCCAATTGGGCTTTATAAGGTCTTATTAATTCAATAATCTCTTTAAATATATTTAGGCCTTTATATAAATTCCAAAAAATTATTTTATAATTCAAAAATTATTTATATAAATTCTGGGGCACTACACCCTCCCCCACTTAGAAGAATTTGGTCCCCAAATTCAATACATGGATTGTGGAGAGTGTACTTACAGTTAAATAGTTCTAGGAATCTTTTCCGCATGGCTGCCTCGGTTTCCCATGTTGCTTCGTATGGCCATGTTTGCTTCCATTGAATCTTGACCATAGGAATAACGTTATTTCTTAATTGACGCACTTCTTGTTCCAGAATCTTTATTGGCGTTTGTTTGTACGTCATGTCCTTCTGAATTTTCAGATTGTCATAAGTGATAATGTGGCCAGGGTCATATACATATTTCTTCAGCATAGAGACCTGAAATACGTCATGAACTCCTGCTAGTTGTGGAGGTAAAGCTAGTTTGTAAGCCACTTCACCAATCCTTTCAAAAATTTTAAATGGGCCAATAAATCTAGGAGTTAGCCTATCCTTTAATGCCAAATCTTCGAATACCACGACCTGGAGAAACCTTCAGATATACATGATCTCCAACCTGAAATTCCAAGTCACGTCTTCAATTAACGGCATAAGACTTTTACCTATCTAGTGCCATTTTCATTCTTTCTTGAATGAGCTTTATTTTCTCTGTATAGTCCATTATAAGGTCGGGGCGTAGAAATTACTTTTCCCCTATTTCATTCCAACATATTGGTGATCTACAGCTTTTTCCATACAGAGCTTCAAAAAGGTGCCATTTGTATGCTTGCTTGATAACTGTTATTATATGCAAATTCTACCAGACGCAAGTGATCATGCCAACTTCCTCCAAAATCAATGACACAAGCTCTGAGCATGTCTTCTACCACCTGATTTGTTCTTTCTATTTGACCATCAGTTTGTGGATGAAAAGCTGTGCTGAAATTCAATCTAGTCCCTAGTGAATGTTGTAGACCTTTCCAGAACTGTGATGTGAATCGAGGATCTTTATCATATATAATAGTGACCGGGACACCATGTAATCTTACAATCTCTCTTATGTATATTGCTGCTAGAATATCCACAGACCATCGACTCTTGATTGGTATGAAATGCGCGGATTTAGTCAATCGGTTTATGATTACCCATATTCCATCGTGTCCACCTCTGGTCTTGGGTAAACCCATAATAAAGTCCATCCCTATACTCTCCCATTTCCATTCAGGAATATTCAAAGGATGCAATTTACTTGCGGGTCTAAAATGTTCGGCTTTTACTTGTTGATAAGTGAGACAACGAGACACGAAATCAGCTATTTCTCTCTTCATATTGGGCCACCAGAAATTTCTTTTGAGATCTTGATACATCTTTGTTCCTCCTGGATGAATTGTGTATTTGGAATTATGCGCTTCATCTAGGATCAATTTCATCGTAGCCTCATGATCTGGTACACATATTCGGCCCTTAAATAATAATCTTCCGTCATTGGAAATAGAAAATTTTGTCCTTTGTTCAACATTGGCCTTAATTTCAAGTAATATAGGGTCATCATTTTGCAGCTTGACCAGATCTTCTATCAATGTAGGTTGAGCTCAGATATTAGCTATGAAACAATCTTTTTCCTTTATGTTAATATCTAAGTTCAACTGAGCAAATTGAGGAACAAGGTTAGTTACACTTATCATAAGACTTGATAGCATACCCATTGGTTTTCTACTGAGTGCATCTGCTACAGCATTAGCTTTGCCAGGATGATACTGAATAGCAAAATCGAAGTCTTTCAGGTATTCTAACCACCTCCTCTGCCTCATGTTAAGCTCTTTTTGAGAGAATAAGTATTTCAAGCTCTTGTGATCTGAGTAGACCGTAAACTTTTCTCCATAAAGATAATGACGCCAAATTTTTAAGGTAAAAATAACTGCTGCCAATTCTAAATCATGCACAGGATAGTTTTCCTCATGATGTTTCAATTGTCTTGAAGAATAACAGATTACTTTTCCATTATGCATGAGAACGCATCCTAAGCCAATGCTAGACGCATCCGTATACACTTCGAATCCACCACCCTCCATTGGTAGTGATAAAATAGGAGCTGTAGTAAGATGATTCTTAATAGTTTGGAAACTCTTCTCACATTCCTTTGACCAGACAAAAGGAGTTTCTTTTCTTGTAAGCCTAGTTAAAGGAACCGCAATTTTTGAGAAGTCTTTAATGAATCTCCTATAATAACCAGCTAGACCCAGAAAGCTTCTTACTTCAGATACAGTCGTTGGCCGACTCCAATTCTTGACAGCTTCTACCTTAGAAGGATCCACATCAATACCTTCTTTTGAAATAATGTGGCCTAGGAATGAGACTTCCTTGTGCCAGAATTCACACTTATTGAGTTTGGGACAAAGCTTGTGTTCTCTAAGTGTTTGTAAAGCTATTTTCAAATGTTGTTCATGTTCTTTATTTGTGTTGGAAAATATTAAGATATCATCAATGAAGACGACGATGAACTGGTCCATATATGGCTGGAAGACATTGTTTATAAGTTGCATAAATGTTATTGGGGCATTAGTTAATCCAAACGGCATTACTACGAATTCATAGTGGCCATAACAACTTCAAAAAGTCGATTTATAAATGTCCTCTTCTTTAATTCTAAGCTGATGGTAACCTGACCTGAGGTCAATCTTAGAGAAATATTCTGCTCCTGAAAGTTGATCGAAGAGCTCATCAATACGCAGCAACGGATACTTATTTTTAATTGTAAGTTGATTCAATCGCCGGTAATCGATGCATAGCCTGAGAGAACCATCCCAATCTACACAATGAGCCATTTGTAAGATAAGGTACCTGGGAGAAAATAACAACTTGTTATTTGTCATGAAATTAGAATGAACAAAATAAATCTTAAAGCTAATTAATTATCTTATCCCGGGCTCTACCCACTTCTCACATGGGTATGAAAACTTCTTCCTTAGTTCATAGGTAGGGGCCCGTAAACCTTGGACTTATCCTATGACATGATTCATTCTTCCTAAGTCCTGAGACTTAGGCTCTGATACCAACTTAACTGTCACGCCCCGAGCCTTTATTATAGCAGAAGACTAACTCGGGGAGCGCGAACTGCCGGCATGGTAAGCCTCTTGCAAGCAAGAACGATCAGAGCGCAAGTCAATCACACACATAAATGCAATTGCACAATATTTAATCAAACTCCAACTTTATTTCATAAATGATTAATAGTCAAATACAATTATTTTTCCATCATCTTTCACTCTACTAGACTCAAGAAATACGAAATTACATTGACTCGATCTAAACAATGTAGACTTCCTAAGTCTTCGCTCATTCTTTATTCACTCTCGGATCCGCTACTTGAACCTTCTGAATCCGAACCCGAATCACTTCCATCTCCTGAAAAGATTGGAAATAGGTAATGAGCACACTTGCCCAGTAGGTATCTTCGCATCAACATGAAGGCACTATTAAAGTAATTAACATTTTTGCTGTAAAGAATAAGGCAAAATCATGCAATGTGATGATCACGCGATTAAACTAAAGTAATACAATAATCATGTAAGATAGAATGAGAGCAAGTATCAACTAGCAAGAATGTGACAAGAACATGATATTGGCCTTTCATGAACAAGAATGTATCGAGAATGTACTAGCAAGCCACATAATCATCACTCCTATATCTTTTTCTTATGAGCAAGTACTTTGTGAATTTCTGTGGAATATCAAGCAAGAAAGTCATGTACAAGAATCAATCATGTTGCATCGTGTTATAAATTTTCACTTCACGAGCCGTGGATAATTCACTTATTTATAAAGAAAGTACTCCCAGCGTAATGCGACGCCAGTAGCATCATACCACATGGTTTATAAAATAGTATGTTTCTGACAATCAGCCGAGGGGACTAGCATAGAGCCCTTGAACACAATCAGTGCTCGATCACATCTTCAAGTATAAATCAAGCTTTTTTTTCCACGCATGACAATAAAGTATGGCCAAGAATATAAGTTCAAATAAATTCAAGATAATAAGAATCAATGAATGAACGCTTCAATTTGAATACGAGGAATCAAGAATGACATTAAACAAGGTTATGCTCATAAAATAAATCGGTAGCATAACAGTATATTTCTTAACTTTCATTCATTATATTAAGTCTATTAAGCAATATGATAAGTTCTAAATTATCAAGGGTCATTTAGAAACCATGAAATATCAACCCTTGGGTCAACCTCGGGTTAAGTACTCAAGCAGTGTGACGGTCATGTACTGGGCCGTTACATGATGTGACGGTCTAGTTCTGGGCCGTTACATTAGTCTGAATCTAGAACTAATAAAATATACTCAGTGAAGTGTGACGGTCGTATAGTTGGCCGTTAGGTGCTCTTGATGGTCCAGTATAGGTTCGTTACATAGCTAGAACTAGAAAACATCTATAGTGTAATCTAATCAAATGGGTTTTAATGGTACAACCAACTTGGCGTCCTAGTGGGAATCCCAGGCTCGCGGAGAATTATGGAGGCCTTGAAACAAATTTCCTAGTCCATTGGAAGGAATATCCAATAGAGAGGTCCTCATGTCCAAGAATAATGTTCCTATAGTGCAAAGTGAACTAATGGACAACAAACCGGAATATGCGCCATGTACTTAAGGAAAATGACTCTATAGATAGAGGAAAAATATGTAACAACGTGAGAGCAAGATAAACTCCGTCAATACAACATTGGACAATCATGTTTTTAATTACAAAACTATAAAGTTTTGGCACATAAAATTAACATAACTTAAAATAGTTTAAGATGCCTAGATCATGCAGATTTCAATATGAATTAGTAAGAAGACTTAAAATCATAATAACAGGTCAAAACTTAGCTAACTAGGCTTAATTATAGGTTAATTTAACAAGGTTACTATTATGTCATGGGCTGACAGAACACAGAGTCTAACGGTCTAACAGGAGAGCGTCACAATGCTTGTGACGGTCTATCGAGGGGCCGTTAAAGTAATGTAACGCTCCTATCCTGATGCGTTAGAGACAACAATGAAATAAAAACATAACAGAGTGTGTGACGGTCGGTCGTAAGGCCGTTATATCATGTGACGGTCCTACCCTGATCCGTCAGAGCCTCTGTTGACAGGAATAAATTAACAATGACCTAAGTTCAACTTGCATCATGTCTAAAAATCATACATATAATTTCCCACATCATAGAATGAAGGCTAAACGAGTATCATGCATGGGTTCTCTGTGAATTTCACAAGAAAGTTTCCTTTTAATTTAGTTAGGGCTAAGAATATAGATATATGCATGTCTCTACTAAAACATGAAATTCGTGAGCTAACGTGCATGTAATCAAGCAAAATCAGAGGACTTTTATCCCTAACATGTTGTTTTTGCCGTTCATGAGATAACCTACCTCTTCTAAGACTTTTAAACTTCGAATTTGATGCTAGGTGCTACCCTTTGATCCTTGCTCTTCTTGTGGTAAATCAGCAACTTGGGAAGCTTCAATCTCCTTGGTTGCTTGGTCTCCTAGCACGGAATTTGGAGAGCTATTAGTCTAAAGTATACTAAACAAAAGCTTCAAAATTACTTACCCGAAATTATGACTCCTTACCTTGATTCTTCATGAGCCAAAAGTAAGGGTCGCTCAGTTCAGAAATAGGTCATATTTATAGGGTTTTGGCTAGGGTTTGAAGATTAGATCGTTTCTAGAGTCCTTGTTAAAGTTTAGATCAACTTCTAAGAGTCCTTAACACCTCTATTAGTCTTCCTATCTCAATCCCTAAGAGATAAGTTAGCAAAAATCTAATCTTTTGGCTTGTTTTTCACTTCACGGAACTACATGATGTAACGGTCATCCATAGGTGCGTTACATGGCTATGGCGGTCGCCCGATAGACCGTTACACTCAACGTGTATAGAGTTTCATTTTAATAAAACTCTTTTGATAACTATCCATATAATTATTTTATAAAAATAGTGTTTATCCTTAAAATACGTGAATAAGCTAAGTACCCTTCTAGAATGTGGGCCAAACTAAATGTGCTTGGCCTTTGAACCTTTTGGATAATAATTAGATAGACTAGGTTAATTATTTCAATCCAATTGGGCTTTATAAGGTCTTATTAATTCAATAATCCCTTTAAATATATTTAGGCCTTTATAAAAATTTCAAAAAAATATTTTATAATTCAAAAATTATTTATATAAATTCTGGGGAACTACATATACATTGGAAATTCTGAAGAAGTTCGGTATGAAAGATGCCAAGCATATATCCACGCCCATGGGAACAAGTACATCCCTAGATGTAGATGAGAGAGGTAAACCTATCGATCCAAAAACACACCGAGGTATGATCAGATCCCTTTTGTACCTCACTGCCTCTAGGCCAGACATACAGTTTAGTGTATGCTTTTCTGCTAAGTTTCAAGCAAATCCCAAAGAGTCTCATTTGATTCCTGTCAAAAGAATTTTGAGATATCTTGCTAGCACACCTGATTTAGGGCTGTGGTATCCTGCATCATGTCATTTTGATTTAATTTCATATTCAGATGATGATTATGCTGGGTGTAAGCTTGATAGAAAAAGCACTAGTGGCTATTACTAATTTTTGGGTGGGTGCTTGATTTCTTGGGCTCCCAAGAAGTAACACTCGGTTGCACTCTCAACTACAGAAGCAAAATATGTGGTTGCAGGGAGTTGTGGGACCCATGTTGTCACGCCCTGAGCGCGGAAGGAACCCGGTATGCATGACGAGTTATATCATTCATGTCAATCAGAACATAAGTATATTCGACAAATAGACAGAGCGCGCAAAAGTAGAGATAAACCAAATCCTTTATTCATAATATCTATCAAGGTGCTTCTATTACATAATCTCAATGAAAGAGTACTAAAGGACAACCTCGACTCAATAAAAAGAAAATTACAACGATTGACTCAATAAAGTAAAAAGACACGACTGGATAGACGCTTTAATAGTCGGGTGGCTCTATGCTCTTCACTCATATATGTTCCCTTCCGAGTGATCTTCGTCATCGGAATTACCTGAAAAATATGGGAAACACTAGGGTGAGTGAATGCTCAATAGGAATTATATCTTAAGTACAAGCATTGCTTTAAGTAATTACATGTTACATGAATGCAAGTCTCGCTATACATGTACTCATGATAATGACAAGAGAGAGTAGAGTATCAAGAGTTAACGAACTAGCAAGATTTTAAGATAATAATGTATCAAGATGGTCAAGCAAGTAAACATGTCAAGTCATATCAAGTGAATTGGCTATCATAATATCAAGCAAGTAAATACCCCTTTCGGGCCACGCAAGTCATGTCAAGTCAAATCAAGTACAAGTTGTGGAATGTCAATCTAGCAAGTCATGCACTTCGATGCAATACCACACCGTGATCAATATAGCTTCCATGGGCACAAGTATTTTCGGGTGCTCCTCCCAGGACCAGATCGAGCCCTATATGCACAAGCATTGAGTCATGTATATTTTTAGACATCCACTATAGTTATAGCCAATGTAGAGTTCCAAAGGATAAACTATTATAGGATGATAAGGTAGATTTTACGAATGAAGGAGTTCAAGGGCTAAACTTTGAACAAGAATGACTCATAATTAATCCTCACAAAAATCAAGACATAGCGTAAATCTGGGTAAATGGCGCCCACACAGTCGCCACCAATTACAGAAATAGCGCCCACAAGCGTGGTCGCTAATTCATGTAAATAGTACAAGCTCGATGAAATAGTGCCTAGGCTCAGCTCGCTATATCAGGGAAATAATGGCACTGGACATGTCGCCAATTCCTTCTGGCTCCCAGGTCAATGTCGCCAATTAATAACAGTGAACAAACTTCTCAAAGAGGCCAAGAACATCACTCTAAGAGGGCTAATGCATCATGTTTCTTCACAGTGACATGACATAGAAAGGTTTCAAGGTTTTTAGGGTACAACCTGCTCGGCGCTCTAGAGGGAATCCAAGACTTTGTGTAGACTTACAGAGGTCTCTATGATGAAATCACCAGTCCGAAGAAAAGAATATCCCGCGGAGGGTTCAAACATCACTGAGAATTGAGTGTGTAATCGATGAAATTAAAATAGGGACTCTATCTACGGAATGTGAGATGAGAGTGCCAAGTAACACACGATATGGGCCAGAAACACGATAAAATTGTGAATCTGGAAATAGCGCATGTACAGAAGTCGCTATTTAATGAAATAGCACCCTTCTGAAAGGTCGCTCAATCATAATTTACAACAGAATTTTCATGAATATAATGGAAATTAACGACACTATATAAGGGCATTAATTACAGAATTTTGTAGAAATTTAATATTCAAGATTTCAAATAGCGATTGGGCACAGTGGCGTTCATTCTTTAAATGATGCCCTATCCTTGGTCGTGTATTCATAATTTTCAGTATATGGTCAATTTACTGGTTAAATACAAATTAGCACCCTTGCATGAGGGTGTTCTTTATTTAAATAGCGACTAAGGAAATGTCATCCTTTCTTTGTCTGCTGATACGCATCGGGCAGGTACAACCATAGACACATGATAATTTCAGTTTACCAAAACAAGAAAGTGATGACATGAACATGTAGAGAAAAATATCATGAATCTAAAAATATATTCATGCATTAATCTTTACATCAGGTTACTTAGTTATCTATTTTTAAGCATGTAGTATTTATTAAATACCAAAAGATTAAGCGACTGGGCATAAGGTCGCTCATTAATTGACGCCATGGACACTATCGCTATTCCAAAAGAATTAGCGACTGTGCGTGGGGTCGTTCATTCAATTAGCGCCCATGACAGGGTCCCTATTTACTGAAATGCAGTAAAAACTATGATACTGAAACTGAAAACATGGTATCAAATCATGTGACCTATATGCATGATTATTACTATGTTTAACAGGTTGCACTTTATAGCTTGAGAACACCTGCCTTGTTTGGTGGATGAAGAATGATGAACAGAAAAGAAAAAAGAATAATCAGCAACTACAACGACTGCACTCTCTCCTGGTCGTGAAGAAGAGGCAGCAGCACAGTAGAGGGAGAAGAGAAACTCTTCCCAACAACTGCAGTCGAGCAATGATAGAAACGACAGTAAAAGAATAATATCTATATGATGATGTAGAAGATTAAAATAGTAGCAGGAAGAAGATGACTCCTTCATCCAATAGCTGTGGCAACGGCAACAGCAACCACGCCCACGCGAAGGAAGAAGAGGAAGAAGCACGGCAGCAATGGAAGAAAAGAAGAAGAACTTCTTTACGTCGCAGACCGTACTCTAGCAATTTGAAGAAAAGAGCACAGCTGTAATAGGAGCTCATCGATGGAGAGGTTTATTTATAGAGATGAAGATTTCTGACTTCTAACGGGACTTAAGTTTCCCTATGAGAATCCTAACAGGTTTAAAATTTCAAAGTTAGTCTTCCTGTTACTATATCCATAGTCGCAATCCTGTTTGGAGTTCAAAACCCTAAGCCATGCATGTTCGAACGTGAGTGAAAGGTTTGCTTGTGCAATCCATCCTTCTACTATACATATATACGCATATGACCCCCTTCACGTGAATGAGGTTATGGGCTTAAGGCACACTTATACACACACACACACACACACACACACACACACACACACACACACACACACAGAGATATATATATATATTTCTCAAGGCCCTTTAAGGTTAAATCCCTTTCGGTTTTCTTCATTTCGGTTGTTGATGACTTAGTCTATTTTGGAGGATTTAGTTATTTTAGAAATTTTATTCCCATTATTAAATCTGGGTTGCTACACAGGTGCTATGGATAAAGCACCAACTCCAGGACTACTATGTAGATCTTGGAAGTGTACCCATCATGTGTGATAACA
This sequence comes from Amorphophallus konjac, assembly GCA_022559845.1. NCBI lineage: Eukaryota > Viridiplantae > Streptophyta > Magnoliopsida > Alismatales > Araceae > Amorphophallus > Amorphophallus konjac. The sequence goes on from CM040117.1 coordinate 152,872,177, forward strand.
CCAGTGCCATTAATTTGACAAAAAACTCCATCCATCATTCAAGAACAAAGCACACAGAAATAAGGCATCACTTCCTTAGAGATGAGGTAAACAAGAAAAATTTTGAACTGCATTTTATTGAAATTAAAAGGTAAATTGTTAATATTTTTATAAAACCTCTAAACACTAAAAGGTTTTCGACTCTAAGGAGAGAATTAGGTCTATATAGACCTCCCACATCTTGATCTTGTCAGGCTCAGGTCTGGCAAGTCCTATGAGTCACATATCATTCTTGTTAGGGGGCGTTCTTGGTGCATATCTGTCTTTGTCTGTACTAACTGTGTATACTTGACCCATTGGTATATAAATTGGTGACTTGTGGAAGGGCAGACTAGTTCTATCTAAAAGCTTTCACTATGCATGAAAACATATTCCGCCAGGTACCAGGGGTCTGTATATATAGCTGTCAAGGGTCCTTAGGTGGAGAAAATAAGGGAGAGTTAGCCATAGTGTCACATTCTCAGGTTGTATACCTTGATCTGTGTGTTTCCTGTGAGACAGGTTTCATTGAAAAATATGTTGAATGTATTATTCCCTAGGTCTAAGAGTGGCAAATTTGTGTCTGCTGGAAAGGTTGTGGCTGAGTCGACAGATATGATCCAAGTCGACTGACTTTAGTCAAAAATTCCTGCACACCTTCAAATATCTATCGACCTAATGTCTTGTCTGCTCTAATCTTGCATGATATGCCGCTATCCATCTGTGAACATATGTTATCCTTTCTGAGTCCTTCTCTTGATCCATCAAAATTCTACTGTATTTTTTTTCAAAACCTCCCTGAGTACTGAGCTTGGATTTAGGAGGAGATCTATGTCTGATCACTTGCTGCATAACTCAGAGAAAATTGAAACAAGAGTCTTCCTTTATAAAGCTCTGTGCATGCCCATAATAATCTGAAGGTTTAGGGTTAATAATTCCATGAGTACAATGCTAAAAGGCTTGGAAGTGACTGTACACAGGTTTAATGAACTTAAACTAGCCTTAGAAAGTTATGTCCTACAACCTTCTCTAAACTTGAAAGTCTGAAGTTCAGAGGCAAATTTAGGGTGTACTTTAAACTAAGTGTGTGTCTTAAATATTGGAACAGTCTAAAAATCCCCAAGGGCAGTTCTTGACAGAGCAATGACAATGGTTCATTGTGAAACCATGTCTCTTTACCTCTGAAGTTAAAAGGATTGTGTCATGAGGTGCCAAAGTTAACTCTGTCTGAAATTTTGACAAGTACAAAGGCAGAGCAATGGCATAACCCACTGAGAAATATTGCTCACTCATCAAAGAAGTGAGACGAACTATGTCATGAAGTGACATGCTACCTCTATTCTGAATGAAGCAAGACAGTCAGTCACACCGAGTAACTGGGGATACTGACGTCTAAACAACGTGTATCCTCATGATAAAAGGTGTGTGCTAGACTTGACTGCTCTTAAAAATGACAGGCAAAAGGAACATTAGGAAAAAGGTTGTTTAAAAAAAATGTTGAACCCTGCAAGATAAAATCAGATATGTCATACAATGTTTAATCTCCATACTAGTTGAAGTTAATCTTCAAGAAGCCACTGGCAATATAAGTAAGGGCAGAGAAGAAGTGCAGGGCAATAATTTAATTCGACTGGTTTATGTTCGTTAAGTCTATATAAAGTGCCCCTACGTGAGCTTTTGAGATGTCCTCTAGGCTTATTAGCCTTAAACCGATTAGACATAAATAAGGGCCTTTTTCATGAGAAGCTTTCTGATAGAAGAATTTGAAAACATGTTCTCTGATTTTGTGAGAATTGCCTTATGAATTTGAGCACAGAATTTTGTTTGCTCTGGTAGAATATGCATGTCATTTGAAAACTCTATTGTTGTTTCTTTCTCTACTCTAAACTAGCAGAAATAGTTCCCTCACTTGTGTCTTACTCTTTTCCAGACTTGGCCCCATCTCACTATTTTGTTGATGTCTCCTCACCTCATCTTTTGATGATGTCAAAAGGGGAGAAGAGTGTCGAGTCATCTCACCCTCTCAAGTGGGTTGTGTAGAGTTAGTCTCTCAAGTAGGCTGTGTTGAGTCAGTCTCAGTCTATTCAGCCATAAGTCTGTGTATGTTTTGTCTGCTTTAGTGTCGTTCAGACAACTCTTAGTGTTGTTCAACAACTATTTACACTATCTTCCACTAAGTAAAATGCACAATGGCTCATAGTTGCCATCATCAAAAAGGGGGAGATGTTGTGTTATATGTTTTGATGATGTATAACTATGACTAATGAATTGTATGAAGAATTCTGAAATGCTCATTAAGTTTTGATTCTCAGGAAATTCAGTCGACCAAGTGAAGTATCAAGCTGACAAAACAAGGAAAAATCAGTCGACTGAGTTAAAGTTCAGTCGACTGATATGTGTCCAAGTCGACAGACTTTCAAGTTTAGTGTAAAGATCTTCTTGCAGACAGGCAATTGAGTCGACATAAGAAGGAAATTAGGCCGACTCAGGTAACTGGCCGGTTGACCGACATAAAGTGTCTGATCGACCAAATTTTGCAGATTTGAAAGACAACAACCTATGAAGAAAGGGCCAAAGACCTTGTGTTTAAAGCTAACTGAGACAAGTCCAAGCCGTCAGACAAAAGAGCTAAGTCAACTTATGATGTGGCACAGCCCAAGGTTGACTAAATATGAGTTGATGACCCTAGGACCTAGACCCGCAAGCATACAAGCACTCCAATGATTCTCACGATAGCGGCTCACTCACACGGGACACGCGATCACCCAGTGGGGCCGGGGGATGATGGTGAGGGTCCGAGGCGAGACCCAATGATTCTAAGTGACTTAGTTGGCTTAGGCTGACCCCCAAAGGGCCTGGGATTCCCAACTTCGTGGACGGCTGGCCCGCATGGCGGGGTTTGGGTGGCACTCACTCTCGATCCGCGGTGGACACCTTCAAAGTAGCAAACAAGATCAGGCTCTCTTCTCACCATCCGACGGGCATACAAAGCAATACTAAATTTGTAGAATAGCGGCAATCAAGGATGGTATCATGTGCTCACCTGATCGGTGTGAAAACACCGATCCCGCTCGGAGACGAGGGCGCGCCGGGAAGCGAGGGTATACACCCGATCGCTGCGGCGGTGTCGCTTGACCTGAAAATTAAAGAAGTACATCACTACGCCTCTCGCAGGAGGGGTGATCTTGGGGTGGGTATTAAACTTATTACAATCAAAACTACCTCCACGCAGGGAGGGGCCTTCAGCCGGCCAAGCGGGGTGGGGAATTATGAAAGAAAAGCCCGACTTCCAAGCTCCACCGGTCCTGCCAATCTTCAGATTCTCTGGATAGGGTGTCGGTGATGACGCCACCACGGACTCCACGAACCTCAGATCTTGATAAAACTTGTGCCAAAAGTTTTTCAATGGACCAAGGATGATTTCTGAATTTTTGGGAAGGCTCTGGAACTCGGGGCTGATCGGGCCGGCGACTGGAATAGGACAGCAACGTTCTGTCTCTGGGTGGTGCAGAACTGGTGCAGTCTGTTGCAGAAGGCTCTGCGGATTCTCCCAAACTTCACTTGAGACAAAGCTAGTGGTGACGCGATCGTGGTAGGAATAGCTTCGAGTAGGAGTTGACAGGGCCCTAATCGGAGGTCGGAGAAGAGAATGGTGTCCGGATAAGTGGGGATAGGTCAAACCTGGACCCACAGGGGGCAGACTGCACACTCCGGCGAAGAAAATCGTAACTGGGAGCTCCGGTGGTTGATTAAGGTCCTTATTCTTGGAGATGAAAGCTAACTGGACGTAGTTCCTGCCCTCCAAAAATGGCGCCCAAACCTGTCTCGAGCTGGTCGTGGTGGCTTCAGCCTTCAGCTTCAGGTCTTCAGACAGGGACAACAAGCGCAGTCGGACAAGATCTGCTCCTCCGAACAGCTCCGACCTCAAAAGCCGGCGAGATGACCACCGTTGGAAAGCTGACTCGTAGACGATTCCAGAAATGTAAGCCTTGCCACTTTAATCTTTGAGGGGAGGTCATGGCTGCTTCTGCAAGTCACTGTAACTCTGCTGCCTGCAACAAATATAGAATAAGGTGAAGAAGAGGGTGTGGGGGAGGGGGTGGCCAAGAGGGTATGGGGTGGAAGGGTTGAATATTGGCTGTGGGAAGGAGATGGGAGGTGTTTAGGGGTTGTGAAGGCTATGGAGATGAAGGTGGGGGGGGGGGGGGGCGAAATGGGCTGGAGAGGCTGTGAGATGTGTGGAGGGGAAGGTGGAGCTTCTAGGTGTGCAATGGGAGAGCAAGGGGAGAGGGGGGCGAATGTGGCTTGGGTAGGGGAAGGGGAGGGCGACCTAGGGTGATGGGGGAGGTGGGGGAGGTGAGGGGGCACAACCCTAATGGAGGGAAGTTTGAATTTGGCCTAGGGAAGGGCCGCTTCAGCCTTGGGGGGTGGAAAAGGTGCTTGGGGGAGGTAATGGGGTAGGTGGTGGTTGGAGGGTGGAGTAGAGATTGGTGGAGGCTTTCTTGGGAATAAGGGGGAGTTAATGGGGTGGTGGGTGGTTGGGAAGGGGATTGAATGAGGGGAGGGGAGTTAAGAGGTAGGTGGGAGAGGGGAGAGAGAGAATGGGGCGCAGCCCCCTTGTGGGAGAGAGAAGGAGAGAGAGAGATAGATAATGAGAGATATAGAGGGATTTGGAATGCTTTCTTCAATATTCATCAAAAGTGATTACATGGAGAGAGATGGGGCCTATTTATAGGCAACCATTCTTTACATGACCAAAATGACCCTGGCATTAAGACAAACGACCCAACAAGTCCTAGACTCAATCCATTAGGCCCAAACTAAGGTACTAAGGCCCAATTAAACAAAATAAGAGAAATAGACTAGAGCAACATGACTCAATAAAAGAAAGTACATAAGATAAGACTCAATAAAAGGGAAAATACATAAGATGAAACTTAGGAAATGAAGATAACAAGTGTAGATCATAGTCAATCCACATCAAGAGTGTGCCGGCGACCCAAGCCAAAGGGAGTGTCGTGAGATGTCCTCATCAAATCCCCCGGGGTGGGGAGAACTCGACCTCGTCGAGTATGGGTCTGCCTGGCTATAGTAACGCTCCAGAATATCGGGGTCCAAGTGCAGCAGGTCCTCCCGACTGACCCAAGTATCCTCTGTCGGGGAGCGGTTCTTCCACCTAACCAGGTAGCGCTGATACACCTTGTGCCTAGTAATGATACTCTGCTCATCCAGTATTGCCTCTACCTGCTCTCGTCGGTCTCTCAAGCTATGAAGTGGAGTCCCACCGGGTGTGTCTCTCTCAAGGGGGGGTAAAGGCTCGAGCTCCTCACTGGGTTCCACCGCGGGGCCCTTGTAGGGTACCAGGTCCGCCACATTGAAGGTAGCGTGTACCCCAAAACCCTCAGGTAGGTCTAGCTCATAAGCATTACTACCAAATCATCTTAGAACTCGAAAGGGTCCCGAACCTCGTGCCCACAACTTGGAGGTAGGCTCCGGAAGGAGCCGCTCCAACCTCACCATCACCGAGTCTCCCACTTGGAACTCATAGTGGCGTCGTCGAGCATCTACCTGCCTTTTGTAAGCCTCATTGCTCTTTCCTATACGCTTGCGTGAATGCGTATGCCATGTACTACTATGCGGTGTTGGTGTGAAAAGTATGGTGTGCAAAGGTGGACCGGGACAGCCAAATGTAGACCAATCATATTATGATGCCATGAAGACTGTGACAGACTTAGGAGGGCCAGGACATCCATAGATGAACCTTTTATGCATGAGTATGACAAATGTCGGGGGACCCAGACATCCATGTATGCTCCTTTCATGCCTAAGACTCATGATGAATGGAGGTGGAACATTACATCCAAATATGGACCACTCATGTTTCCGACTTAACATGTGGGTGATATGAATGAATGTACCCGACTTATGAATCATGCCAAGTGGTTCGAGGTGCCAAGTCACATGTTTTTCTAACCCGAAAATGACTTTGATGTGTTGGGGTATGGTTTGGCATTGGAGTTTCCATTCAAAAGGGTCGAAGGGATCAAGGAAGGTGGACATCATGGGGAGAGGCACCTCCTTGTTCCTTAGGTGTAGATCTTCCTTGGTCATAGCTACCCTTGTGCCGCCCGGGACTTGGGAGAGGTGAGCTTGTCCCAACATGGTGGGTGAGGGTAGGATGGAGTGGGTGATAAGTGATGTGGGTGGATCACATGGGTTCTCGGGTTCCCATTGGGAGGGGTCAAAAGGAGCAACATAAGTGTACCAGGGGGAAAGGGGCTCTAAGTTCATCTCAACATCCTCAAGGTCCTCACAATATGGTGTTGGATCATCCTCATCTAATGAAATGATTGGGACAAAGTTCTTAGTGGGTGGATCGGCTATGAAGGGAGGTTTTGGCTTTCTACCCGATATAATAAACTCCAAATTGAGGAGAAGGTCGGGCTCATCGGGTGTAGGGAGGAATAGGAGGAGGTCGCTAGTGTAGCAACCAATGGTGCAAACCGAGGTGATAGACCCGACACAAAGGTGTAGGAGGTCAAGGCTCCTAGATTGGTGGGCCATGGGGGTCAACAAGCCGGTCAACTCAAATTGCCAAGATAAGCCCTTGAGAAGGTCTCCTAGTGTCTCAACTTGATAAGATGATTGGATGGTGGTGCAACAGGAGTTGAAGGGCACTATGGGGAGGTGTCGCTCCAAGGAAGGGTAGGCCATGATCGGGTGAGCTGGGCTCTCTTTTAACCATCTAGCCAATGTCCCACTTATGATGAGTTCACTCCCTACTAGAGGAGAGGGCATAGAGTGCAAAGCTTTGTCCTCATCTTGGGCATGTGTTTCTTTCAAAGTGGGGGTTGGATCCACGGTGTTCACCACTATGGGGTCGGGTGTTAGGATTATGGGTTCTTCTACAAAGGAGGTGGGTAGGTACGTTGTGGGTGGGGTGATGATGATCGGGGCATGGTGCATCTGGGGTGGTGAACGAGGTTGGACTTGGAGTGGGGTTGGAAGTAGTGGTGGCCTAGGTTGGGATAGGATTGGGGTTGGAAGAGGAAGGTGGGGTGGGTGTGGAGGCTTGGTTTGATTGGTTTTAGGAGGTGTGTCCTTTTTAGGGGGTGAAGGAGAGGCAGTGGTGGGAGAGGAGGGAAGTGGTGAGAATTGAGTGATCGGGGTCTTGGGTTGGCCGGGTGGGAATGAAGGAATTGAAGGGTTCCTTGAGCTTTGGTGATCTGAATAGGAAGGGGACACATATCTAGCCCTAAGGTGTTCCTTCATATTTTCCCAAGTGGTGATGGGATCTTCCCTTCTAAGTATCCTTAACCCGACAATTTGCAACCAATGAGTTTCTGCCCGTTTGGTAAGTTGCATTTTGGCAAATCGGACTTTCTCATCCTCGGACATGGGGTACCAAGTTAAGTAATGGTCCATTGAGACTTCCCAATCTAAATAGTCAATAGGATGAGTTCCATCAAAGATGGGGGGTGGGGGAGGAGCCCTACTATCATCCGCCCTTGGGGAGGGCCCATTTTCTCCTATTTGGTCGAGTCCACCCGATAGGTTATCAAGCCGCTCATTGGCATAGGTCAAGGTCCTCATGAGATAACTAACATGGTCAGGGAGGTCATGTGAGTTAGTGGTAGGCATGCCTTGGGGGTTGGGATTTATAGTGGTATTGGAAGAGAATGGATTGACTTGATAATGAGCTCCACTACGAGTGGTCATGCAAAGTTGGGTGGGCTATGCAAGGGTGTACGGATGCACCTATGACTGAATAAGTGTGACCCAAGACTAGACTTGTAAGGACAATCCTATGACCGCTCTGATACCACTTGATGTGGCACAACCCAAGGTTGACTAAGTATGAGTTGATGACCCTAGGACCTAGACCCACAAGCATACAAGCACTCCAATGATTCTCACGATAGCGGCTCACTCACACGGCACACGCGATCACCTGATGGGGCCGGGGGATGATGGTGAGGGTCCGAGGCGAGACCCAATGATTCTAAGTGACTTAGTTGGCTTAGGCTGACCCCCAAAGGGCTTGGGATTCCCAACTTAGTGGGCGGCTGGCCCGCATGGTGGGGTTTGGGTGGCACTCACTCCCGATCCACGGTGGACACCTTCAAAGTAGCAAACAAGATCGGGCTCTCTTCTCACCGTCCGATGGGCATACAAAGCAATACTAAATTTGTAGAATAGCGGCAATCAAGGATGGTATCATGTGCTCACCTGATTGGTGTGAAAACACCGATCCCGCTCGGAGACGAGGGCGCGCCGGGAAGCGAGGGTATACACCCGATCGCTGCGGCGGTGTCGCTTGACCTGAAAATTTAAGAAGTACAGCACTACGCCTCTCGCAGGAGGGGTGATCTTGGGGTGAGGATTAAACTTATTACAATCAAAACTACCTCCATGCAGGGAGGGGCCTTCAGCCGGCCAAGTGGGGTGGGGGAATTATGAAAGAAAAGCCCGACTTCCAAGCTCCACCGGTTCTGCCAATCTTCAGATTCTCTGGATAGGGTGTCGGTGATGACGCCACCACGGACTCCACAAAACTCAGATCTTGATCAAACTTGTGCCAAAATTTTTTCAACGGACAAGGATGATGTCTGAATTTTTGGGAAGGCTCTGGAACTGGGGGCTGATCGGGCCGGCGACTGGAACAGGACAGCAACATTCTGTCTCTGGCTGGTGCAGAACTGGTGTAGTCTGTTGCAGAAGGCTCTGCGGATACTCCCAAATTCCAATTGAGAGGAAACTAGTGGTGACGCGATCGTGGTTGGAGCAGCTTCGAGCAAGAGTTGACGGGGCCCCAATCGAAGGTCGGAGAAGAGAATGGTGGCCGCATAAGTGGGGACAGGTCAAACCTGGACCCACAGGGGGCAGACTGCACACTCCGGCGAAGAAAATCGTAACTGGGAGCTCCGGTGGCCTATTGAGGTCCTTTTTCTTAGAGATGAAAGCTAACTGGACGTAGTTCCTGCCCTCCGAAAATGGCGCCCAAACCTATCTCGATCTGGTCGTGGTGCCTTCAGCTTTCAGCTTCAGGTCTTCAGACAGGGACAACAAGCGCAGTCCGACAAGATCTGCTCCTCCGAACAGCTCCGACCTCGGAAGCCGGAGAGACCACCACCGTTGGAAAGTTGACTCGTAGGCGATTCCAGAAATGTAAGCCTTGCCACTTGAATCCTTGAGGGGAGGTCGTGGCTGCTTCTGCAAGTCACTGTAACTCTGCTGCCTGCAACAGATATAGAATATGGTGAAGAAGAGGGTGTGGGGGAGGGGGTGGCCAAGAGGGTATGGGGTGGAAGGGTTGAATATTGGCTGTGGGAAGGAGATGGGAGGTGTTTAGGGGTTGTGAAGGCTATGGAGTTGAAGGTGGAGGGGGGGGGGGCGAAATGGGCTGGAGAGGCTGTGAGATGAGTGGAGGGGAAGGTGGAGCTTCTAGGTGTGCAATGGGAGAGCAAGGGGAGAGGGGGGCGAATGTGGCTTGGGTAGGGGAAGGGGAGGGCGACCTAGGGTGATGGGGGAGGTGAGGGGGCACATCCCTAATGGAGGGAAGTTTGAATTTGGCCTAGGGAAGGGCCGCTTCAGCCTTGGGGGGTGGAAAAGGTGCTTGGGGAAGGGAATGGGGTAGGTGGTGGTTGGAGGGTGGAGTAGAGATTGGTGGAGGCTTTCTTGGGAATAAGGGGGAGTTAATGGGGTGGTGGGTGGTTGGGAAGGGGATTGAATGAGGGGAGGGGAGTTAAGAGGTAGGTGGGAGAGGGGAGAGAGAGAGAGAATGGGGCGCAACCCCCTTGTGGGAGAGAGAAGGAGAGAGAGAGATAGATAATGATAGATATAGAGGGATTTGGAATGCTTTCTTCAATATTCATCAAAAGTGATTACATGGAGAGAGATGGGGCCTATTTATAGGCAACCACTCTTTACATGACCAAAATGACCCTGACATTAAGACAAAAGACCCAACAAGTCCTAGACTCAATCCATTAGGCCCAAACTAAGGTACTAAGGCCCAATTAAACAAAATAAGAGAAATAGACTAGAACAACATGACTCAATAAAATAAAGTACATAAGATAAGACTCAATAAAAGGGAAAATATATAAGATGAAACTTAGGAAATGAAGATAACAAGTGTAGATTATAGTCAATCCACATCAAGAGTGTGCAGGTGACCCGAGCCAAAGGGAGTGTCGTGAGATGTCCTCATCAACTTAGCAGTGAGCATGTTGAAGATATTACATGTTGGCCAATTAGTTAACTGAAAAGGAAATATCAGTCGACTGAGTTCCAACTTAGTTGATAGATATGCAAGTCAGTCAACTGAATTTGGGAAAATCAGTCGACTTGTTTTATAGATGTGTTGACCAACTTGGTTACACAGGAGCAGTGCAGTAGCACATGGAGCAAGGAAAGCCAACATCAATAATAATACAAGTAAAGGGCATGAAACCATGAAGCTCAAGGTGCAAGGAGCTTTGGACGTGCAGAAATGAAGATAGGCAAAAGAGCTAGAAGCTAGTCAATTGACAAAGGAAATGTCAGTCGACTGAGTTCCAACTCAGTCGACAGATATTGTCGAAGACAGGCAGCATGAGTCGACAGAACTAAGGAAAAATCAGTCGACCTAAGAGAATTTAGTTGACTGATATGCTATAAGGTTGACGGATATTTCTTCAGGACTTCCCCTGTGTTTAGCTGATCGTGTGCCAAATGTTCATGTGCTGAAGCTCATGTGCTGACACATTGAGTCGACCCAGCAAGCCTCAAGTCGACTCATATTACCAGAGGTTCATGTAGCATCCATGAATAAGAACTATATGCAGCAACAACATTAGAAGCAATAGAAGCATAAGTAGCAACATAGCAGCCAGTTGCTTCAGCAAGGCCAGCAACAACAACAGTAGCTACACTGAACAAGTCGACTCAAGGGTGAGACCAAGTTGATGCATAACCTATCCAGAACCATGCTTCAAAATCTACAACAGACAAGTCGACTCAATTTCGATAGCAAGTCAACTTACAATCTTCCAATAGCCTGAATTTTGCTAAAGCAAAGAACAAGTCGACTCAAGCTCATCACTAAGTTGACTCAAAACATTCCAGAAGCCGGAACTTGCCAAGTACAAAGAACAAGTCGACTTAGTGTCTTCACCAAGTCGACTCATAACGATGCTTTGGCAGATTTGGAACAAGGCCACCCAGATCATGTGACAACTTACTCCAATCAATGGCTCACACCTTCAGGACCTGCATCTCAAGGTCCAAAAAGGTCTTAACTTAGATATCTGTCCTTTTCATGATGGGATAGTCAGAATACCTTTATGTGAGAAGGATCTGTTAGAAAATAAATTTAGGAAAAGTCACTTTCCATATTGTCTTCCTTTTTATAATGGACCAATCATATTCATCTCTGAAAAGATCCTAGGATAGAGATCTGCCCTTTTTATCACAAGCCAATAAGATATCAGATCTTGTAAGGTTCCATCACAAAGAATCTCTTTTTTATTCATGACCTATCAGAATGTAGAATTGGAGAGTGGGAGCCTTCTATTCCTCTCATCTATAAATGTCAAGTGTGTGATTTTGATGATTACAAAATGTTTCTTTACTATGTGTCAAAATTTTTTTTAGTGGTGCATTATTGTGGCTTCCAAGTTCATGTGCTTGAACATCCTTGTTTTCTTGCTATGGTGTATGGAATTGCCCTATGCTTGTGGAGTTTCAAATGTTTAACAGCTTTGGAATGACAAGTTGAATATGAGCTTCATCATGATATCAATATACTTTGTTGAGCTTCATTTGATATGAGTGAAAGAATTCCTAGAAGATAGATTGTGTGAAAATAGCTTGATTGGGTTTTCATGGTAGCATCATAACTTCATATCTTTGGTTTTGTCAATACAAGTTGGTATCCATGGCTTAGTTGAAATGTTAAATTGATAGACTTGTAATTGTGCAAGCCTTTCATATCTTGAACTCAAATCCCACTCTTGAGATCATGACTTTGGGAAGATTATGTTCTTGTTTGAGCTACATGTCGTGTTGTGAAGCCTAGTGTAGCAAGCTTGTGTACTTTCATTTAAGAAATGCTAGCTATAAAGGAGAGAGTAATTTGATTTTAATGATCATACTAAAATGGTCTTTTTATGTTTTGCAGGTTTAAATCTTTAGTATGAATCCTCCAGAATGAAAGAAACTTTGATCACATTTATACCATTGGAATTTAATGGCTTAAAGTGCTCTTTTCAGACCCTATAGGGAAGGGGTCGACCCTCCCTGGGCTGTAGTCTGTCTGCATAGCAAATAGACCAGCCAGTTAAAGGGGTCGACCCCTTCACCCAGACTTCTGTCTGGGCTATTTTTGTAGCAGAAAATGAAGGGTCGACCCGAGGGGTCGACCCATTCCGGCATGAGATTTTCGGAAGACTTCTAAACCCATTCTTTTGACCTTAAAACTTTACCATTTTACCCCCATAAGGTTCCTAGACTTATGGGGGTGTTTCTAACATGCTTTAGGAGGGTTTTATGAGTCTTTTGTTCACTCTTTGTTATATATATATGTGAACTCCGAATATGTGAAGAAAGAACCCTAATGTGCTTATGTTCTATCTTGTAGGTGAAGAAAAAGGGGGAAAGCAACGAAGTAGCTCTTGGCAAGGGGATATCATCTACATTCATGCATCTTTGAAGCTCATGATAGAAGGAAAAGATGAGCGGATCAAGGAGAGGAACAAGATGATGCCGAATTCGTGATCATTCGTCTACGAACAAAGAAGAGCCAAATCGTTTTGAAAAGGGGGAGCTTTACATTTCATATATGTTCTTTGGTTCAGTCTTTAGATGTTTTTTTGGGCTTATTGTATCCATTTCTAAATACTTCATCCATTTCTGAAAGAATATTTTGTGTGGGTGTTCGGAGATTTAACTCCGAGTGTTTGTGTTGACGCGTTTGCATCATTCTACGCGGAGGAACTCCACGTGTGTGTTTGGATATTTATCCCCGTGTGTGGTTGGGAGTTTTCTCCCGTGTGTGTGTGCAGGTGTCACCCTGCGTGTGTGTTGGAGTGTTGCTCCGTGTGTGCTGTCTTGTAAGGGTCTTTGCAAGATAGTGGAAACCTCATCGGTTTGGTGAGGGGTTGACGTAGGCGTACAAAGGTGTGTGGCCGAACCACCTAAAAATCTCTGTGCCTCGTGGTTTGCTTGTGGTTTCCAATTCCTCTATTATTGTTCTTCACTATTAGTTGTTTTGGCACAGCGTTTCATACACACACATACTCACATGATTAACAATCACACGTGAATGAGCATTGAGAGCGTAATCTAAATTGTTATATCTTGTTTCTTGTACATCTAGGTGCATAGGAATTAATTTTTTCTCTATCCATCGTTCATCTGTTAATCTTATTACTTGGAAATTATTTTTAGAGGGCCAATCAATTCACCCCCCTCTTGATTGTCGTTGCCCCAGACCCAACAATTGGTATCAGCGCCTTGACTCTATTTGTCTTGAGATCTCACGATCTATAGAGTGATCGTACACAATGACAACCTTGAGCAAAATGGCCGAAAGTTGTCTAACCTCTTGTCCTCCGTGTTTTGATGGTCGCAGTTATATTTCTTGGAGAAATAGGATGTGTGTTTATCTTGGTTTGCATGAACCTAATGTTTGGAAGGTGATAAGTGAAGGTCCATACAAACTTCGTACTGAACATAACAAATGGGATGATATGCATGTCAAGGAAAATGCAATGAATCTTAGAGCACTAAATTTTCTTAGGAATGCCATTGAGTCTGATATACTTTCATAAATTTCATTGTGCAGGTCGGCAAGGGACCTTTGGGACGAGTTGGCGCGAAAGTATGAAGAAGAAGTAATGGATCCATGCTTAATGGCTCATGGTGAAGAAAATTCAGATGAGGTAAATTCTGAATCCGATGAACTTTCCATTGAGGAATGGCAAATGGCATATGCTGAAATGTATGATAAATGCAAGAAAGTCAAATCTGAAAATAAAACATTGAAAAGGAAGATTAATGAGAATGTGCATGATAATTCTTCCTGTGAAAACTGCAAAACATTAGAGTCACAAATTGAAAGTTTAGAAAGCCAAAATGAATTTTTGGAATCCAAAATAAAATTATTTGAAGAAGATATTTCTGACATGAGTAAAGAATATGCTTTGCTTGAAAAATCTAATAGATCTTTGGATTCTGAAAATGAGTGCCATGATCTGCGTATACAAAACAAAACTTTGTTATCTAAAATTTTCATGCTTGAGAAGAATGAAAAATGTCTTAAGAACAAGCTAGCTTCTTTATCTGATGATGAGAAATTATTTGAAAAATTTCTTGACACTAAAATTGATAGTAAAAGCATCATGAGTGAAAATGAAGGGATTAAAAAGAACAATAATGCCATGTTAATTTAGATTTTCTTCTTCAAAGTAGCTTGAAAAGTTTTGATAAACTTGAAAAAGAGATTTTCTTGTTGAACTGTGAGAATGAACGGTTGTTTGAAAAGAGTTCAAAGCTTGTTGAAGCTGAAAATGTTCTTGAAAAACTAACAAAAAAATTAAACCTTGTAAATGCTGAAAACAAGGAACTCTTGGAGGAAAATAAAAAATTTAAATCAGTGAATTGCTTGATAAGTGAAAAAGTGTCTACTTGTGAAGAAGAAATTACAAGTGCTAAATTGCATATCTCTACTTTAAAAGAAGAAGTGCAAACCTTAAAGGATGATCTGTGTAGATTTGTAAAAGGAAAAGAAACTTTGGACAAAATGCTCGGTGTCAAAGTAAATTTTCAAAAAGAGGGTCTTGGATACAACCCCATCAACAAAAAGCCTTTTGAATCTAGATTGAAAACCTCATTTGTTCATGCCTCCGACATTCCTAGCACTTCTAAAGCACCTCCTCTAATTGTTCAAAAGAAAACTTTTGTAAATGGTTTTGAGAAAATGAAAAATGTCAACACAAAATCCTCCATGCCAAATAAATCTCAAAAATTAAAATCGAATGTTGAATACTTTTATTGTGGGATGTTTGGCCATGTCATGAATAATTGTGATGTCATGAAGAAAGATGACCAACATGCATGTGAAGACAAATCTCCTTTCAAAGAACAAAGAAAAGTTTCTTGCTTCTATTGTGGTTTGCATGGTCACATCATGAAAAATTATTTTTCAAAGCACAATGATGATCTTCATGCCATGAATGCTAAATTCAATTTTCAAAGAAAATTTAGTGATGAACATGTTTTTCATGCTCAAAGGCTCTCATCTAACAAGGGAAAGTTCTTAGGAAAAACTCATACTCATAATGAAAAATCATTTGGTAGATCTACTTCTCCTTGTTACTTTCACTGTGGTATGTTTGGGCATGTCATGAAAAATTGTTGGTTTTTAAAAAATGACAACTTTCATGCTTCTAGAATGAATGCTAGGTTTTATTTTACTAAACCTAGAACTTTTACAAATAGGAGATGGAATGCTTTTGAAAACTCCTATGCTCATAAAAGGAAATATTTTGTTAAGATTGCTCCTCCTCAATATTTTTATTGTGAAAACTATGGACATGTTATTGAGAACTGCAGGATAATGAGAAATGATGATATGGTGGCAATCAAAATGTCGAAGAAAACTTTTGGTAGCAATGCTACTAACCTCTAGGGACCCAAGAGGACTTGGGTGCCCAAATGTGTCAACTGAGTTGATCTTGATACAGGTGTGCCTTGAGATAAATAGAGAACAAAGGAGTTCCAATAAAAGGGAACAAGGCACACTCATTTGGTAAAACCTCGACTTTGCTTCTTCTTTGTCAAATTTGGTGATTTTGATATTTTTCCCTCTGTTACTCTGTCATGTTTTAATTATATCTCTTCACAAGCCATACAAGCTTTCATTGAATGAATGTTTGGTATATCAAATGGTGATATGTGAAATGATAGATCAAGTCTATGAGGAAACTGTCACTATGCGTGAGTTGGATCTTCAGATCAAATTCTCCGCCTAGTACCAAAATTTAAAAATTAATTTGTTTAGCTTATGAGGAAGCTTTTATTCTGAATGAACTTAATTTGACTTTGATTTGCAATGTCTTTAAATGGAATCTGAAAATTTTCTTATTTCAAGAAGACAAAAAATTTTGAATTGCAAAATATTTCCTATTTGCTGCAACATTGTTACTTGAATGATCTTTTCTAAAGATTTGGGTTCAAATGGCTTTCATGAAGAAGCTTGAAACAAAAGCTCATGGTTCAGTTTCGTGAATTTTCATCTCTTGCACTTGATGGTTTTTCGATTAGCCTCTATATAGACTGCACATTTTGTGAATAAGATCAAATCTTCATATGCTCTGAAAATTGCATAAAAAGGCCATTGAAACATTTGCATATCATTCACACTTTTGCATACACTGGCATCCACATGTTGCATATTGTTACTCATGTGTGCTTGCATGACATCCTGCATGAGTATATTGTTAAATCCGTGCATGCTTGGTTATACATAGCTTAAAAAGCATTTTCTTGAAAGTTTCTAAGGCCTTACACTTCTTCGTAAATAAATGCCACACTGATTCAATCTAGGTGTGTTACATGGCATACAGTAAGGGGGAGAAACCTAATATGATGAGTGCATGTACTCAGGGGGAGAAATCTCATATCTCTTGCATGATTCACAGTATATACTTGAAACAAAACACCTACTGTAACACCCGAGAATTTTCTAAAAAATTTTCGAGATTAAAATATAATTACTAAGTAATTTAAAAGGCTTAATGGGTTATTAAGAAGAATTAGATATTATTTTAACCCATTTAAAGGCCCTATATTAACCAAAGGGTTAAGCCCAACTCAAATAGGCCCAAAGACCCAAGCCCATTAATAGAAACGTAAATTGGGTAATTTACGGATTTAAAATGGGATATATACATCAATTGGAGGATAAATAGGAGATAATACAAAAATCCAAAAATTTTAGATTTATTGGTGATTGGCGGTCTATCGCGCGACCGCCAGACCCACCCTAGCGGTCCCTCCATGACTAATAAACCCTCCTGATTCCGTGAATGGGAGAAAAAGTGAAAAGGTTGGATCTTTAACATCTAAATCCCCATGGATCGAAGTGTGTGTACATGTAAACATGTCTAGGAATCTTGGGGATTGATCCTACCCCTAAGTAGGACTCTAAGTTCGATCAAATCCGTAGCCCTAACTCAAAACCCTATAAATAGATCCTAACTTCGACTCATGTGAACCCTAATGTTGACTTGTGTATTTCGAAGGTAAGAAAACCCTATCTCAGGTTGGTTCTTTAGAACTTTATGTTCTTCTTAGTTTTATCTAACACACTTTCAATTTTTATGCTAGAAGACCCAGTCGTTGGAGAGATAGAGCATCTTAAAGTTGCTAGTCCGTTGTAGTCTGCACAGGAACCAGAGCGTCGGTCCAGTAAAGATTAAGAGATTAGAAGCCCTAAACGAGGTTAGTTCAAGTTGATCCTTTAGAACGTTTTGTTAACCTTTGTATCTTCTACCTACCCTCCGACTTTCACGTTGTTAGGTCAAGTGGTTGAAGAAAACGAGGGACAGAAAGTTACTATTTTAGCTTACGACTTGCAGGAATTGGGGTCTACTTCCAGTCAGAAATACAAAGTCTAGGGATCGAATCAAAGGTAGGTTATCTAATGAAAAGGCTAGAATAACATTTCAGGAGTAAAAGCCCTTTGATTTCATGAAATTTCATACTTTCCACATAAAGTATTTAATGTTTTACTATCACTGCGCATCTAGGCTATTCCTGCATGCATAGTTCCCACCCTTAATAAATGAAAATGATAATTCTAGTTTAATTCATAATAGCCTATGAATCTCCATGAGTTATCTTCATTGTAGGAACGTTTTCCCTCTATGTCTAGCATGTATTCCATACATCTATCTGCCCTAGATTAGCATGTATTTCGGTTTATTATTATTTGCTGCAGACTGGAAGCAACGGTCTTCCTGAGACTACCAGAGTCCTTTAGCGGCCCTACGATAGACCGCTAAAGCCCATAAATGGTCCTCCCGATACTGCTTTAGTTTTCTGAGTTCTGTATTATTGTTAACCCGAAACATAATGCAGAACATCGCCATTTATCATATGATAAGCCTAGCTAATTAGGTTTTTCTCATATTTTTAGTACTGTCTTCATAAACTTTGTTATGTTAATGATTCATCTTAGTAGGTTTCATGTCCCTCATGTACTTAAGGGTTATTTTTAACTTAAGCTAGTTTCATGCCAAAATACTATATTCTTGTATTAAATTCATACTTCAAATGATAGATGAACCTATTTTATTAATGTTTGATCGCTGTTTTATGTGATCCTTTCTTATCTAAGTGTCTTTTCTTAAGTATATGGCATGTATTCTGGTACGGAGTCATTAGATACACTTTGCATATATAAGCAAACCATCTTGGACTTGTGATCCTCTCCATTGGATATTCCTTCCACCGGACTAGGTGATCTTGTTTCAAGGCCTCCATAAGACTCCGCGAGCCTGAGATTCTCACTAGGACATCGAGCTGGTTGTACCCTTAAAATCTAATTGTCTAAAAAGCACTTTACTGACATTTTCTATGTTTTGGATCTTAGCTGCCATCCACTAGACCGCATGAGTCTCTTAGCGGCCATTTACTTGACCGCCAAAGACGCCAAGCGGCCCTGCCATGACCGCAAGGTTCCACAAAATTTCACTGCGTCGACACTTCCTTTCTTCATGCGTCCACTCTATCCATAAACGGTCTAGCACTCACCGCTAAGGTCTAAAAAGCGGTCCAGTCATGACCGCTAATATCTTCAAAGTTCTTAACCCAGGGTTTGACCCAAGGGTTAATTTTTCTAATGATCCTAGATGGTCTATTGATTATCTAGAACCTCACACCCTATTCCAAAGCTACTTAATGAATTATGGAAACTTAAGAATTTGCTGCTATGCTGCCAAAATTTTTTCATGGCATAAGCTTGTTCTAAATCAATCTTGAACTCTCATGTTCTTAATTGGTGCATTCTTGCCTTGATAGTAGTTGTCATGAAACTATAGTTTGAACTTGTTGCATTATTGGACATATTTATATTTCTCGTGGAAGTAGCTTGATTTATAACTTGAAGATGCAAGAGCGGGCAATGATAGTGTCCAAGGGTTCAACTCTAGTCCCCTCGGCAGATAGCCAGAAACATACTATAAACCATGGGGTATGATGAACACTGGCATCGCATTGCGCCGGGAGTACTTTTTTTATAAACGGGTGAAGATCCACGAGGTAATCTTATGAAATTACATGCTTGCTAGTACATTCTCATTACATGATTTTCTAGTGCATAGCCTTTATGGTTATGAAAAGTACATTCTTATTCATTAAAGGCCAAATTTCATTCATGTTATATTCTTGCTTGGTCATATTCCCAATTTACATGAACTCTCATTTCTCACCTTGATCATATCTTGTGATTTGTGTTACTTTGGTTCTATTCACGTGTTTCATCGTATTTTCATGACTTGTCTTACACTATAGAGCAAAAATATTAATTACTTAAACATTGCCTTCATGTTGATACGAAGATACCTACTGGGCATGTGTGCTCATTCCCTACTTTCTCAATTTTTTTCAGGAAATTCTAGCGGGTCGGATTTAGACTATTCAAGTGATGGATCCGGGAGTGAGTAAAGATCGAGTGAAGATCTAGTAGAGTCCTGAGTCAAGTCGAGTCTATGTATTTTTCCCTTTATTTGAGTCTAGTGAATTGAGTCGAATATCATTGTAACTTGATTATTATTATCAATAAAAGTTTGATTTTTGATCAATCATTTTGTCCATTCATCTTATGTGTGAATGATTTACGCTCTGATTGTATTGCTCGCTTGAGACGTACTAGCCGACTGTTCACGTTCTCGATTATCTTCCGCTGTACATACATCTCGGGGGTGTGACACCTACACTTTGATAAACTTGTGTATAATGTCTTTTAACCATAAAGATTTTGAAAATTCTTTCTAACACTTACATGATACTGGAAACTCTACATGATTATCAGGAGTAATCGTGAGGAAAAAGCCGCCTACCCCTAAAAATAGTGCATAAGTGGACTGTGGATCGTAATAACTAGGAAACCCCACTGAAACAAATGAGGAAACATGTGTGAAATGGTGAAAGAAAATTCCACAAGAAAAATACAATGAGTGACGGGTCATAGTAACCGGGAATCCCCATTGAGACACATGAGAAGACTCGTGTCAAATGGTGAAGTCCATTTTGAAAACCAAAAAAGGTGGCTGTGTGAAGCTACCGATTGTCGAGAATCTAAAATGAAATTATAGAGTAAAAAGACATCGGTTAGTGTTATTTAGAAATTCTATGTATCTTTATGTTTGAGATTCATTGCACACTCTTGAGCACATGCACTTCACGGTGTTTCAATTTTGGGCATATATTGTGAATTTGTCTATATACATCGTAATACAAACTCTTTGTATAAGCATAATCCTCTTAGTTATGGCACATGTAATATTTTTGGTTTTTGAATTAATTAAACTTTTCTTATCCCACTCCCTAAGAGAGATCTACCTTATCTATATGTGTATTTGCATGTCTATAAAGATTGCTTGCATGCTTGCTTCCTAACAATTACATTCAACCCCCCCCCTCAAGGTTTGTTTTTGTCAATGACAAAGGGGGAGAGGTAGTGTTTATGTGTAGAGGTGCATTTAACACTCAGTGAAAAAGTATTGAATGTTCATTCAATTCTGTCATGTGCATAGCATTTTGCATGTTCCATGTGCATAGTCTTTGCATTCAAACTTGGCATCTTGAAGTTTGCAATAAGTTCAATCATGTGCTTCCGGTTTTCCTGCCATTTTGGTCTCATGTCGTATGGTTTTGCACCCATCAAGAATTCCCCATAATGATCCCCATTTCTGATTATGTCAAAGGGGGAGAGAGCAATAAGGTATTACATTTTGTCATCATCAAAATGGAGAAGATTGTTGAGTGTGTGATATTGATGATTACAAAATGTTTCCTTTGTTAGGATCAAGTGGTATTCTCTGATACCAACTGATAGGATGCTATAACTGATCTAGAGGGGGGGTGAATAGATCAGACACCCAATTAACACCAACAACAACAGCTCCAAGTGCGGAATTAAAATAAGCTGATGTTGGACGACAGAAGGACAAACAACACAATCAATGGAAGCCAACCTAACAGATCTAGATCAAGACGGTCCTAAGCATTCATCTACTACAGATCGAAGAAATAAACAATATGTACACAAACCACACAGGAATTGCACAATAGACAGAGATTTTTAAGGTGGTTCGATCTCAAACCCGAGATCTACGTCCACCCCACACTCCAAACCAGAATGTGGCTTCTACTGCTGATGCACAACTTCGTTGATCCATAGCTTTGGGGTCAAAACCCTACACACCGCTAGGCATTATAGCTTATGCCGTCCAGAGGAATCCTCCTCTGCAAATCGCTGGGGACTTACAGCTTTACCCGACCAGAGGAATCCACCTCTGCAAATCGCTGAGCTTCACAGCTTGCTCCGCTGACACACAGCTTGAAAATGTAGTTTCAGAAACAAAAAATAAAACAAACGAAGAAACAAAAGAACCCACTAGGGGAATGTAGCTCAACACTGAGCAATTTCAGCTCCGGTTCTGAACCAAGAGACTGAGGAACAAACACTCACAGTATTCTCTCAGACATCTCCCTTTCAGCTCTCTCCTTCTCTTCTTCTCTCTTTCTTCTTTTTCTCTTCTCTCTAGATCGTGCAAGCTCTCTCTGCTTCTGCTCTTTTGAAGTATGTTCACAATCGCCCTTCTCCTGAGGAAGAAGCTTCCTATTTATAGAGCAGTAGAAGGATAGGGCGTGTGGTCACCACAATTCCCGTACAAACACCTTCATCATGTGGTGGCATCTCAACATAGCTTCTTTCCACGTATCACAATCCTGGCACTTTCTTCAATCTTGGATCACGTGCCCTTCTTAGTCTTTACGAAAAGGCACCTGTCAAGGCATCAGATATAATGTTATATTCAGACAATTATACGATATAAAAAGGAGATTGCACAGAATAGAGATTTTGATGCATGGACTCAATTGTGGTGTTTACATACACATGCACAGACTCAATCATCTCTTCAAAAGCAGATGCACAGACATGGTTTCAACACAAGTCCTACGGATACATCGGCTGAGTGTGTGCAATGGGCAAGTATTTGCACTGACCTGATGACTTGCTACAGAAGACGTTGTACAGACTTAGCATGCCCCGTGCCTGAGCTTGCACGGACTTATTCACATAGAATGCTTGACTTGCATAGACTTAATGTGTAAAAGGAGAATGCATGAACTTCTATGCACCGAGTCACCTAAGACATATTGCGCCGACTCTAAGTGCCTGGTGCAGAGGTTGCACCGACTCGGTGGCGTGCATCAAGAAGAATTACACCGACTTAGTCGTGTGCATCAGCGAGGATTGCACAGACTCAATGCAAAATTAACCATGTGTTGCACTGACTCTATTCAAAGCACAGACTAATATGCACACACCATTGATATTATTATCTGACATATGAATGCATTAAAATATGATTATCTGACATATGAATGCATAAAAATACTTACACCATCGAATATAGAAATAAAGTCAACTAAGTCAAACACCACTGTTGCTAGTCATCAAAACAACTGTTGTCAATCATCATACCATTTCATCACAAAGAAGTGCACGAACTGCTTATCAACCCAGAGGAGTCCCAACATCTTTACTATGTTTCAAAAGTTTTTTTAGTGGTGCATTATTGTGGCTTCCATGTTCATGTGCTTGAACATCCTTGTTTTCTTGCTATGGTGTATGGAATTGCCCTATGATTGTGGAGTTTTAGATGTTTAACAGCTTTGGAATGACAAGTTGAATATGAGCTTCATCATGATATCAGTATACTTTGTTGAGCTTCATTTGATATGAGTGAAAGAATTTCTAGAAGATAGATTATGTGAAAATAGCTTGATTGGGTTTTCATGGTAGCATGATAACTTCAAATCTTTGGTTTTGCCAATACAAATTGGTATGCATGGCTTTGTTGAAATGTTAAATTGATAGACTTGTAATTGTGCAAGCCTTTCATATCTTGAACTCAAATCTTACTCTTGAGATCATGACATTGGGAAGATTATGTTCTTGTTTGAGCTACATGTTGTGTTGTGAAGCTTAGTGTAGTGAGCTTGTGTACTTTCATTTAAAAAATGCTAGTTACAAAGGAGAGGGTCATTTGATTTTAATGCTCATACTAAAATGGCCTTTTTGTATTTTGCAGGTTTAAATCTTCAGTATAAATCCTCCAGAATCAAAGAAACTTTGATTACATTTATACCATTGGAGTTTAATGGCTTAAAGGGGCTTAAACTGCTCTTTTCAGACCCTGCAGGGAAGGGGTTGACCCCTAGGGTCGACCCTCCCTGGGCTGTGGTCGACCCTTGGGGTCGACCCCCTTTAGCCAGACTTTTGTGTGGGTTATTTTTGTAGCAAAAAATCAGGGGGTCGACCCCAGGCGTCGTCCCATTCCAACACGATATTTTCGGAAGACTTCTAAACCCATTCTTTTGATCTTGAAACTTTACCATTTTACTCCCAAAAGATTCCTAGACTTATGGGGGTGTTTCTAACATGCTTTAGGAGGGTTTTATGAGTCTTTTGTTCACTCTTTGTTGTATATATATATGTGAACTCCGAATTTGTGAAGAAAGAACCCTAATGTGCTTATGTTCTATCTTGTAGGTGAAGAAAAAGGTGGAAAGCAACGAAGAAGCCCTTGGCATGGGGATACCATCTACATCCATGCATCTTTGAAGCTCATGATAGAAGTAAAAGATGAGCGGATCGAGGAGAGGAACAAGATGATGCCAACTTCGTGATCATTCGTCTACGAACAAAGAAGAGCTGGATCATTTTGAGAAGGGGGAGCTTTACATTTCATATATGTTCTTTTGTTCAGTCTTTAGAAGTTGTTTTGGGCTTATTGTATCCATTTCTAATTACTTCATCCATTTCTGAAAGAATATTTTGTGTGCGTGTTCGAAGATTTGACCTCTGAGTGTTTGTGTTGATGCGTTTGCGTCATTCTGTGTGGAGGAGCTCTGCGTGTGTGTTTGGGGATTTATCCTCGTATGTGGTTGGGAGTTTTCTCCTGTGTGTGTGTGTGCAGGCGTCGCCCTGCGTGTGTATTGGAGCATTACTTCGTGTGTGCTATCTTGTAAGGGTCTTTGCAAGATAGTGGAATCCTCACTGGTTTGGTGAGGGGTGGACGTAGGCGCACAAAGGTGTGTGGCTGAACCACCTAAAAATCTCTGTGCCTCATTATTTGCTTGTGGTTTGCAATTGCTCTATTATTGTTCTTCGCTATTTGTGATTTTGGCACAGTGTTTCATACGCACACATACTCACATGATTAACAATTATACAAGAATGAGCATTGAGAGCGTAATCCAAATTGCTATATCGTGTTCGTTGTTCATCTAGGCATATAGGAATTAATTGTTTATCTATCCATCGTTCATCTGTTAATCTTATTACTTTGAAATTATTTTTAGAGGGCCAATCAATTCACCCCCCTCTTGATTGTCGTTGCCCCGGACCCAACAATAAATATCAAGCTCCCTTTTGAAGAAGACCCCACTGCTGCCCTTAGCCGTCGGAGACTGTAGAGCTTCATAAGGGAAGTTAAAAGGTAGGAAAGTGCTGAGCACCCTTGAGTGAGCGTAGCTCAAGAAGAGAAGCAAGAGAGTATGAGCAGAAAAGGAAGAAGAGAGAAAGAGAAAAGCTGAGAGAGATCTTTACACCTACTGAAGAAAGAAGAGTGAGTCGCCTGTCTGAAACTGCCTTGCTTACATCATAAATCGCTTCCAGATTCTAATTTGAATCTACATTATGTTGCTTTGACTTCGTCGTTTGTGTTTTTCTTTTTCCTTCCATTTCCTTTTCACTTCTAAAGATTTGAGTGTGGGAAAACCTTTGCATTCTAGCAAGTTTGTTCTGGATCCCTATTTTGGAATCATGTGTGTGCTCTTGCCGGTCTCTAGGGTGTGTGTGCAAGGAGGATGTTCCTTGTTGTCAAGCTGTGCGACAGCCGATGTATGCGGAGAGATCCGCATGTGTGTGTGTTGTTCTTCTTGCGTAAGAGTGAAGCCTTACCAGTTGGTGAAGGGTGGACGTAGGCATACAAGGCTACAGCCGAACCACCTTAAAAACTCTTTGAGTAGTGGTGTATTTGTGTGTTCGATCCGTTTCTTCTAGCTCCATTCACCAGGATTCAAGTTGTCTCCATCTTTATGTTGCATAAGAACGGACTGTAGTGTTTTTGATCAAAGGTTTCCACACACACACCTAGAGTAGTTTCTGCACAATCATTTGAAAGCGTTTGTTCACTATCCTGGGTAGGGACTATTGCACATGTGTGGAGCATGATTGATTCTATTGTTTTGATGATGTCTGACTATGACTCATTGATGAGTCATATTTGCATTTGATGATGTCCACATTCTTGTAGTTCAGATCATAGTCAAGCAGATCAACCAAAAGTCTCAAAAGACTCAAGACTCGTGATATGTGCAAACAAGATTGAGAGAATTCAAGAAAGGGAGTTTGAGCTTTTAAGAGAGGACCTTGGCAGAACAAACTGCATGGAATATGCTCATAGAAGCTAAGACATTGGCGACTGCATAGAAATTGAGGCAACTGGATGCACAGAAATCAAGACAAGTAATGAAAAGCTAAAATACTATTGGTTGCACGAAAATCAAGGTAGGCGATGCAAAAAGAAAGAAATTAAAAAGAGAAAGCCAAGTGGAGTTTGTCTTATTGCTCAAACAAATGAAAAATCAAGGCAGACAAAACATTTGAGTAAGGGTGACAAATAGCCATACAAAAGTGACAAATGAGGCCCTATGGGTGAAAAATAGATTGGCACGGGAGAAGAAGAGCTGTGAAGAAGAAAGTCCAAATGAGTCTTAAGTTGCGTCGACCCTATGATGTTGCTGCGTCGACGGCTTGGCTCACAAAGGGGAAAATGCCCAATTTTGGTATGAAGCTGCCTCGACCCAATCGCCTAGTTACGTCGACGCAATTAAGCAAGGCTGAACACCAAACAGTGGCGATGGCTACTGAGGATCCCAAGGGTGACAAATGCCTCCAAAGGGTAACAAATGCCTCTTAGGGGTAACAAATAGACAACTAATGGTGACAAATAGCTCGTAGCCATGTCAAGTGGCCCGTGAGTGAAGGCTGCATCAACGCAATGCCCTCATTACGTCGACGGCATCAAAGGCCAGCTCACCATCCACTGCAGGACTCATGAAGGCCGTGTCAACGCCATCAACGCAAGGCTGGACACCGAATAAAGGAGATGGCTCAAGGCTTTTAAGGGTATCAAATCGATATGCAAAGTAGACAAATGATGAATAGGGGTGACAAATAGGCATTAGCGGTGTCAAATAGGTAATAGCTATGAAAAATGGCAGAATCCTTAAGGCTGTGCCAACACAAGTGCCCTCACTACATCGACACCGTCAATGCCAGCTCGCTAGTAATGGTAGAATCCTTGAAGCTGCGCCAATGCAATGCCCCCACTCCGTCAACGCCATCAACGCCAGCACGCCATCATGCCAGGATCTGAAGACACATTGAAGCTGCGTCGACGCCATGGCCTTGCTCCGTCGACGCACCTGAAGACGTCTCAGCTATTTTCTGGCCCCTTCCTGCAACTCTTGAAGGTCATCCAGAAGACTAACATATGAACCGTAAACCTCCAAAAACACCTCTTTTGAGGTCTGGAGGAGGTTCCTAGGACTAACACTGTCCCTGCCATCATAAGTGAACAAGAGCAGTCTTTTGGACAAAGGATCTGTCAGTACAGCACCTTGGAAAATTCTCCCTCTCTGCAAGTCATGTCCGCTACAGCCAGCCAGCAAGGCTTGTGTCTGAAAGGAAAATATCCCTGGATAAAACGACATCCTCCTATGCAAGCCAACCCATGAACATTAAAGATGCTATAGGCACTATTGGTCAACCTCACTTATTTTACTCCAGCCATTCAAATTGAAGGATCTTGGAGGGAAACCCATGTGTCTCTGCTGGACCAATCAGATTTCAACCTTAGGAAGTTTGACTTGCTCTTGCCATCAGATATGGTGGTCCAATCAAAAGAGGTCAGTGTTCATACAAGCCTTTTATATTCCAGCTAATCAGATCGCAGGATTATGAAGGGAATTGGGTCTACCTAGCTCTCTATATATATCAATCTCTCTACATGAAGAGAGCTGTTGCTACTGCCCTGGAAGATAGCCACATCCCTTGAGCATCCAAGAGAATATCTGTGAGAAAGAAAAGAGAAGAGAAGAGTGCAGCCCAGTGCTAGGTCCAAGCAAGCCTAGTGTTGTAAGAAGGGAAGAAGAGTGAGCAGCATTAGAGCAGCCTTAAAGAGATTCTAAGAGGGAGAGGAAGAAAGGAGAAGCAGCCCACCTTGTAGTCAGTCCTGGGCCTAAGAAGCTTCCAGTCTAAGAGTAGCCCTCATTACAGCTTCCAGATCTATATATGAAGCTGCAGCTAGAAATATCTTCGTTTAAGTTTGTTTGTTTTATTTTGACTTCTTGAAAATCTATCTGCATTCTCGTGTGTGCGTCCGGTGCTCTGGTAATAGACCGGAAGTGATTTACTGCACTTACAGCTTGTTTTCTTTTGTTTGTGTATGTGTGTGGGGGGTTCGTCCCCATGTATGGGGGGGGCATCGTCACGATGTGTGTTGAGGACTTCATCCTTGTGTGGTAAAGCCTCATCAATTTGGTGAGGGGTGAATGTAGGTCTGCAGGTTTGCAGACTGAACAACCTTAAAAATGCCTTGTGCAATAGAGTTGTACCTTGTGTGATTGATCCCTATCCTCTATCCCCATTCAGAGGTTATTATGTTAGCTACAACGCATGGTATCTTAAGTGCTTTCAATGTACACACACTAGCCTAATGTTCACACAATCACTAAGTCTGTTAAGCAGTCGTTCCATTGATGTGCAGAATTGTTTGTGAGAGTGTGTCGACCCTACCTGTCTACTACGTCAACGCAGCTTCCACCAGATCACTTAGCTGAACCGCTAGCCCTTAAGACTGTGTCGACCAACTCTTGGTGTGTCGACCTGAGCAGTATGGGTTCTGTGTTTTGTTGGAGTCTTTGAACTACTCTTGATAAATCCGCGGTGCATTATGGTTAAGTGTTTTATTTGCTTTATAGTGGTAGCTTATGTTTTATTAGCAAAGATTTTTATTTGGGCAAAGTTTGTACCGGACCTACCCTTCTAGATTCAGTTGCACCTAAGGGACCCAATAGGGACAGTTGTTAGTTATCTGAGCTAGTTCACTTCCTGCTTGTGAATTATTTTTATGGTAAGATTTTAGAACTGATCTATTCACCCCCCTCTAGATCCATTCATATCATCCAACAGAGTATTCCGTGTCCTTCACTTTCCATGAATCTTATTAGAAAATCGAACTCCACCAACTCAGCACTTCAATTTGAGTCCTAAGCAAATGAAACCTTCATATCACTTGATTCTCAACAGATGCCTGGTTGCATTATAAATACATGTTTTTCTTACTCTCTCTACTCCATATCCCCCTGACAAGAGAAACGTCCTACAGATGTCAGCATGTCCAAGATGGACTTCAGCTATGGAGCTTAAATTGTCCTTTTGTTAGTCTTCCCCCAACCAGACACCTCAATAAAGTCAATTGATATGCTAGGTAAAGTTAGCATAGGCTCCCACATCATCAAGAATGATCATCTTTGAGGACACACTTACGGCCTCGTGAGCATCCCCGCGGAATTCATTTATGTCCATTAGGCCCACTATAAAGCCGAAAGACGATGTTTGCTTTCTCTACCCCCTTACCTTAGTGAATGTTTCCTCTTTAAATGCTTATTTATTCATGAACTTCACTAATGTGTATTTATGCAGCTACAGGTCATATAGCATCGGGATTTGCTCATCATCACCTTCTCTTTTTATTATATATACTATATATGTTATATAGAGCTCGGAGGCTAATAACTTTGAGCACATAAACTTTGAGTTCCTCTCTCATAAAAACAATGAGGGGTTTATGTTACCTAAGTTATTCGACGGTCGTTTGGTTTCTTGATTGACGAATTCGAGATGACGGACTTCTCGAACTCTCGACCGACATCTTTCTCGAAGCCAGACAATAATACCTTTGGATATGCATCTAGATAGATTTTGCACTTTAAACCCAACATGCATCATATAGGTCCTAGCTTGTTGCATCCAAAATAAAAAAAAAATGCATATAGAGAAGCATGGCATGTATCAATACAGCAAGAAGGAAACAACGGTCGAGAGAAGAGTATGCCAATCGGTCTACCCTGGACTCTATCCCTCCTTTGTCAATCATCCAATTTCTTCAATTCCATCACTTTTTTGTTGTCTACCTTATTCCACTCCTATTCGACAAGTTGAGAGTGAGTTCTACGTATGATTGCTACCAGCATAATGAGTCTAGAAGGTCATTTCCTTTATCCTAACTTTAGTTACTTACTATTCCTTTGGGTGTCTTGTATCTCCCTGGGATGCATTGCGATGTATCCCAGAGTGTGCCCAAGTCTCACGTGCGATTGCCTGAGGCTCCCTTGGACTGCTGATACAAGCCCTTTATACTACCTTTTTCCTTCCCATCCCTTTGATGACCTTTCTCTTCACATTATGTTTGCCCATTTTGACGCAAAGCTCGACCTCAGCTCAAGAATCTCCTTGAGCGTGATGTCCTAATTAGGATTGTTTCTTTACCGAAACACCCATTTATCAGTCCATCGAGCTCCCTTGCAAAATGGGTGTTTTGGAGAGGCATTTGTAGATGCCTAATTTCAGACATCCTGCGGACCTTGTCTATCCATCATAGAAGTAACACTTTCTCTTGAATGATTGGGAGTGTGGGGTCTCATCTTTATTTAAGTAGCCTCCACCTTGTCCCTTCGCGGATCCAAGTTTGCGATATGTTGGCCGTTGTAGAGGGGCAGTGCCCCCCTACCCATAAGGTCGGGGTTTGGGGGCGTGAGCCCCCGAGGTGAATTTTTTTGAGGCATTATTATACATTTTGCATAAATCCCTAGGCAACCAGGGTACTGGCCACCTAGAATCCCAAGGCGGCCAGGGTATTAGCCGCCCAGCGGACCAAGGCAGCCAGGATACTAGCCGCCCAGACCTGAAGGTGGATAGGGTACTTGCCACCCAGTTCCCAAGGTGGCCAGACTCTTGGCTACCCATCTCCCAAGGCGTGTGCACATAATGACTAACTACGCTATGTTAGGCCCTCTACCTTGTTTTCCTCCTGGCCCGGGCTCGAGCCGCCATAGTGGGAGGCCCTACGGTAACTAGCCTAAAACCATCTCTGCCTAGTCTAGCTCTCCACCAGTCCCGAGTGGGTAGACACATGTTGTAGATGCCTAATTTCAGACATCCTGCGGACCTTGTCTAGCCATCGTAAAAGTGACACTTTCTCTTGGATGATTGGGAGTGTGGGGTCTCATCTTTATTTAGGGGGGCTCCACCCTATCCTTTTTCGGATCCAAGTTCACCGTAAGTTGGTAGGGGGTTGCATGGAGGCAGTGATTTTTTTTGAGGTATTATTATATATTTTTCATAGATCCCTAGGCTGCAAGGGTACTGGCCGCCCAGAATCCCAAGGCGGCCAGACTCTTGGCTACCCAACTCCTAAGGAGGCTACAACCTTGGACGCCTAGCTCCCCTTGAAACGGCCATCGCCCTGCCCGCCTCCCGATAACCGCCCGTCAACTCCATGATTTCGCCCACTCCGGGCACGTACTCCGCAGTCATTCCCACTTGGGGGGTCGAGGCGCACGTAGTCTCACATGTCCTAGCCTCCGGATTGATCAAAATCAGTTTGACCCTATCTTCGAAGGTTTTGATGGGAGGGAAATCCCTCACATACAAAAATCGGTTCCGATCAATCTCACGGGGGTTTTGGACATTTTTTTAGCATGTAAGTTTGGCAGTTCGGTGAGCATAGAGAGAGCTATGAGGACAAGAGCACCATTCCTAACCTTCCCCTATAAGTAGAACTCGAAGTCGAAGAGCTCCGCTGCAGAAGATGCATGGGTTCAAGGAGGCGGCCATTGACATGGCCGCCTACCACCTTTGAACGGCCACATGCTAGGCCGCCTTCTGTTGGTCGACGAGCAAACCCGTCTTTCTTCCTTTGTTCTCTATCTTGCTATATTTTAGTTCGTTTTACTGCACTATACACATACTATATTTTCCTAGATCCCATTTAAAGAGGTTTTCTCCCAAAACATAGGGAAGGGGGAAGGTCAAAAGTCTGAGCCATCCCCCTTCCCAACCCCCTTCCCGGTACGATTGACCTCATTTGTATGTTTTTCTTTACTTCTCTAATCATATACTACATCTCCTCAGTCTAATGGTCTATTTTCTTTTATTTATTGGTTGATTCACAGGAACTTCATCATCGACTCTTAGATACGAGCTACCCGTTCTTGGCTGGCCGAGAGCGAGGACAGGCAGAACCCACATCGCCTATTTCAAAGGCACTTGCGATCATCACTCCTGTGAGACTCAGGTATAAGTCTCTGGCGATCACACCCATTTCTTCATTTCTAATACGTGCACTGTAGGATAGCAGCATCAGAGAAGCACACTTTCCCAACACCTACACCCATATGCCCAGGCAAGCTACAACTAGTGGGGGGTCACTAGACGTAGGAACACTCAATAGAGAAGAAACCACTGGAGGACTGAAGGGCTATTCACGCACCTACCATGAGTAACTCGGAACCCAAGGTGGCCCAGTGCCACCAAAACACAAAACAACTAGCTAGACCATCTAGACCATCGGCTAGTTAGTCGCACGACTCAACCCAAGGTCATCAAATCACCCTAAACCGGAATCCAAAAACAACGAACAAAAGGACTCTCAAGGCAGCTTACCACCACTGGGGTTCTCCCCACTCTTGGGGTGAACAAGAAAACTGTAACGACCCGGGATCCGAGTACCGGAAAGGAACCAACGCGACTCGAACATCAGCCTGCCACCCACGAGCCCGAAGACTTAGAAGGGTTAAAGGGTGAAGTGAGGGTACAAGAGAAGCTAAAATAACTACAGAGCTAGAACAATATACAAAATAAAATGCATGGAATTAAATAAGAACTCAATAAACAGCTACAAGGTCCAGAGTATCTCATATCCAAAATAAGTACAATCAACAAAAGGAAAAGTACAAGTACACGGGGCATATCCCAGCTCTGGCAACTAACCCTGGCTGCTGGAACCACGCTGAAACTTTGATGCGTCTCTCGACGATCCCGCCTCACCTGAAAGCACAAGGGTGAGCCTCATTTCAATGGCTCAGTAGGGATCCCGCGGACCCCCACCTCGCGATGAGGAAAATGAGATAGCAAGGAAAATAAGCTAAGTAACAGAAAATCTCTCTAAAACTATTCATACCCTACCGAACAACCGACCACGGTCCGACGAGAAAACCGGTTTGTACCTACCAGAAGATAGGAGCACCACCCACTAGAAGCAAAGTCAGATGCATCCCCTGATGTCTTACACCGCGCCTCAGTGTCTCCCTACATGCCCCAGGCGGAGACTGAGACACACAACAATTACCACGAACAAGGACTAGTTGGGGTCGCGCTCGTCAGCGTCGGTCCGACGCCCCCAACCACGTGTGCACACACTGACCATACGCCCTAGGTCAGATCATCTAGCTGGTTCTTCCCCAAAGCCCGGACTCAGGCTACGCGGAGGGGCCCTATGGCAACCAACCTAAAAAATGTCTCTCTCGGGTAAGCTACTCCACCACTCCCGGGCGGGTCAGCACACGCATGCTGTAAGAAGGATACGACTATTGGACATGTCACCAGAGGTAAGACTCAACTCAAAGAAACCACCGATCGAAAAGAACGGAGTGGCGGTCCTCCCAAGACCGTTCCTCAACAAGTAGCCATCCCTGGACCGCAAAATAAGCCTAGTGGTCTCCTCTGAGACCGCCAAGCCCAGCCAGGCGGCCATGCCACGGCCGCCACCAAGCAAGCGTGCGGATGTACGCGGTTGAGAAACCGGCAATGAGTCGAGGGTATCAGCTTTTCCGAGTACTCGGATCGAGTCACGGGATGGGTTACACTCACTTACTCTCGCAACGGTGACTGAATTGAATCGAGCTAGTTAACCTATCACTTGCAGCGGAATACAAAAATATACGAGTAAAGTAAATGCCAAGTGGGGAGCGGACACGATACCTCCACACTCCGGGCGTGGGGAAGACGACCCCGGCCAAGACTCGTACTCCTGGTACACAGTAAATAAATAATTACGGTGGTAATTTTATGGCCCACTCCACGCAGAAAGGTAAAAGGCGACAACAATAACCTGGGAATACCAAGCTTGGGTTGACGGGCAGTAATTTGGAACACTCCCTAGCCGGAGACGAGCTGCTGGTCGGGCTCGGTTCTACGGGGCCCGCGGGACAGCAGGTGGGTCTGACTATTGGGACGGCGGTACCCGGGCTTTTCCTTACTGCGACGGCTGGCTGGGACTCTGCTGATTGGTTGCCGATCAATGTCCGCGAGTGGCGGTCGCCAAAGCTATCCCAGCGTATTTTACCGAGAATAACCGGTGGACTGATCTATTAGCTTATTCTCGGATCAGATATGCGTGCCTCCACAAAAAGAATTTATGGGCCCAGATCCGATGTCAGATCGATGCAAAGTTGGTACCGATGGATAGAGGACTCAGAGGGCTACAACATATAATTATTTCAGATGTATCTAGTGAATGGATTGAAAATAAAAATGATTATGCCTTAAAGGTTTCTGCTGGCTCGGACTTACAGACATACAGGACATACTCAAATCTGCCTGAAAAAGAATTTTGACCGACATGAAAAAAATAGATATAGACTCCAGAAAAATTATGAGTGAAAGGGGGGTAAGTGAGGAAAAGTTATGAATTTTTTGGGGATTTTTAGAGATGTAAAAGGGGGTGGGAAAAATAGAAGAACAGACTCCTATCCTACAGATCTGTTGATTGGCAAATTGTCAGGGGTGAAATTAAAAGGTCGGGAAAAATAGCAAATGACCTCTGAATGGCATGAAATGTAAGATAGAGATAGGGGATAATAAGAGAAACAAACACTCAAAATTGCAGCTTGATCAGATCTCTTGATTTGGAGATAAAATACATGCTTCGACCTTCTACCCTGATGTGGACAGAACTCCGACGCGGTGGCGGTGGTGGTGCGACGGCGGCTCGATGGCGGCGGCGGCGGCGGTGCTGAGCTTCTCACTCAGAGAGGGAGATATGGGGAGACTTCACACCTCAAGAATTTTGGAGAAATCCATCTGCAAGGGGGTGGGAGAGAGAGGGGCACCCTTGGGCTCTTGGAGGTAAATGCCAATTTTCTGATTTCTTCTTCATTAATTCTTACAAAATGGAAAATACATGAGTTATATAGAAATATACAAATGACCAAAACTATCCTAGATCTAGAGTTTGGGAGGGGTAAACTAGGGATGGGATATTTAATCCCCATGTGGTCAAATGGCCAAATTAAATAAAAGTACAACAAGCATTAAACTATTATAAATGGGGGGCGCCCCCTTGACTAAAGGGGAGTCCCACTCGGACTTTCTTCCCTCCTTGTCCCCCCTTGGTCCAAGTCCAATTTTGGACTTTGAACTAGTCCCATATGGGCCCTAGAACCTAGGAGGACCAATGGAAAAGAGGGTGGGTGCTCCTACTGGACCTATTGGACTTTTACAAATAAACCCAAAGACTTTAAAGACTAACCCTTTGGCTTAAAATGCCTTACAATTGTAAAACCAATTAGCCAAGGGTATAAATATAACAAATGGACACAAATGTAAAATAAAAATGTTAGTGCCCGGTGTTGATTCCCATTAATTCTCCCTGGATGGGAAGAACTCGACCCCGTCGAGTAAGGGGTGCGGCTACTCGTATGGCTCCGGCGGATCCGTCATCAACCTGGTAGCGCGGAGTTTGCTCCACTCCAAGTAATCGTCACATGCTCATCCTGTATATATTCGATATGCATATGCTGCTTTGGGAATGAGGCTAATGGTGGACACTACGGGGTGGGGTCACTCTCAAAGGGGAGGAGACTGCTCGAAGGCTCACTAGGAATCACCGTTGGGTCCCATTATGTGACTAGATCCGATATGTTGAGGTAGATCCGATCCCAAATTTTGGCAAGTCTACAACGTACGCATTGGATCCGACTTGCCTCGCACTCGAAAGGGACTGACAATGCGAGCATACAAAAGACCGACTCAACTCGATGTATGCATATGCACTCGACAGACAAACTGCATGAAACAAAGACTCACACATGACCCTAAATGATGGAGGCATCACCCACGACTCCCTCTGGCTCGGGTCATCTTCACACCCCGGTGTCATTAGAGCTTGGGCTTCACACTATGTAGGCCCATTTATCTATTTTGTGCTTGAGTCATTTGATGTATTTTCCACTTTATTTGAGTCATGTCCCTAGGTCTTAGTTTATTTCCCTAAGTTTAAGTGTCATTAGGCTAACTTTTGGGCCCAATTCTGTGAGCTTGGCCCAAGGGCGGCCCCCCTTGCTTATTTGTCATTGTTGCATGAGTCGGGGATTTTTTATAAAATGTGGGTTACCTATATATAGGACCCCATTCCCCCCCATTTCAACTTAATGAATGAATGCCAAATTTCAATTTTGAGAATTCAAATTCCATAGTTCTAGTGGAGTGAATCCAATAGTGGAGAATCCCAACCCAACCTCCTCTCTCTCTCTCTCCCTCTCTCACCACAAAGGGGGCTGCGACCCCCCCTCTCTCTCCTCCACCTCACCTGCCACCTCACCCCCATCCCCTTCCCTAGGTGCATTGAAGGCCCCTCCACCAAATCCCCACCAAATCATGCCCCTCCCTAGGAGATCTTTGGCCATTCCAACACAATCTCCCACTCCCCAATACAATCTCTTCACTTCCCCACACAATCTCCCAGCCCCCAAGACCAGTTTGAATTTGAAATTCCCCCCATTCCCCAACCTTAGGTCGCCCCCAGCCCTCTCCATTAGAACAGGTCGCCCCTTTCCTTCCCTCCACTCCAAACTACCAAGATCACCCACCACCTTCACTCACCTTCAACCTTGACCAAAGCTAGCAAGACCCTGCGCCCTCCCCCTTCTCCAGCTCCTCCACACACCCTTCCGACCCTCCATACCTCTTCCCACATTCCCCTCCCACCACTCATCACATCCCCTTCACCATTCAACCACTTCTTCTTCTCATTTCGTGGTCATTTGGGATCTACATCAGCGAACCAGTTCTCAGCTGAAGACCTACAGAAGATCAGCAGCTTGCAGAGGCAGCCACGGCTTCCTTCGGACATTCCTAAAGGCTCTAGAGGCACCGTTGGAAGCGTCTCCCAGACAACTTCGCAACGGCAGTAGTCTCATCACGTTCTGAGTTCGGGGCCGTCTTGAGCAGTCGATCTTCCCCGACTGCGCATCTTCTCCCTGAAGAGTAACCTAAAGTTGACTCCTGAAGCTACCTTGACCACTCTCTTGCAGATCTGGAGGCGAGGCTTGGCCGGGAGCTTTTTTAACAAGTCTACTTCCAGAATCAAGAAGCGGAGCTCAGTTTGGCTCCCAGAATCAAGAGTTCTAATTTTCTTACTTCTGGTGCACGGTTCTGCTTCCAATCAATCTGCTCCGACCCCCCCTCATTGTCCGAGTTCTACTAGTCTACTCCGATAACATTTAGCATCCTCGTTGGTCTTGTTTCGAAAAGAACTCATTGATAGTTCTGTCGACTCCAGCAGCACCTGATTCTGAGCTCTGAACTGTTGGGTTCGGTGCTATGTATTCAGAGGGGGGGTGAATGAATACCCTTTAAAAACTTTCGCCCAATTAAAATTCTAGTGCTCAGAACTGCGGAATAAAAGCACTAAGACTAACTGAGGAAAAACTAATCAGTCATCTACTGAACCTATAGACAAATATGAAGTGTGCTCCTAGCAAACATCTAATGTGGGCGGCAATAAGACAGATCAAGCAACCACACAAAACCACTGTCAAGCATATAGTGTGCGCATCAATGAAATGAACACATATAGAAGATCAATCTATCTCGACCCTATGCATTCATCTAGCGCCAAACACACAAGAAATCAAACCACTGCTCAATGGGTTTTGGGTGGTTCAGTCCAGCAGACCTACATCCACCCCACACTCAACCTGAGTGTGGCTTACTGCTGACTCACAGCTTGAACCGCTAGGCATCACAGCTTGCCTACAATCCGCTGGGCAACACAGCTTGCCGTCTGAGGAATCCTCCTCACCCGCTAAGCCTCACAGCTTGCTGTCCAGAGGATGCACCTCTGTAAATCGCTGGGGATTACAACTTACCCGTCCAGAGGAGTCCACCTCTGCAGACGCTGGCTAACAGGTTGAAGAAAGTATAGAATGAAATAAAAGGCAAGATGAACAGTAATCGGAAAGCTGTAAACGTAAAGCACACTTTGGCTCTCAAAGAGCTGGATGGCCTGGATTTGATCCACAGTCCATCAAAAATAGATCTCCCTCGATCTCACTCTTTCTTCACTCTCTCTCTTTCTCTTTCTTCTCTGCTGCACTTCTCTTCTTCTCTCGATCTCTGCTCTCCTTTTCTCTATTTCTCTTTTTCTTTTCTTCTGCTGGATCGTGGAGGCTCTCTCTTCTTTCTCTCTTTTTCTGCTCTCAGCTTCTGCTCTCAAGGCTTCGATCTGCCTCCACCGATCAGTCTTCATCTGTGGACGAAGGCTTGTATATATACCGACAGCAGCAGCAGCCAGGGCGCGTGTGGCTTCCACAGTTCCCGCCCTAAGAATTCGGACCATGTGGCAACATCCTGGTATCTCGTCCATCCTTGGATCACGAGCCAGGCACCTCGAATCACGTGCCCTTCATTAGTACGCAGCAACTGGAGTTGAGGTGGCGTCAACACACTTGCTCCAAAGGGTTGACGCAGCCTTCAGAGATCTTCAACCTTTTTAACTGCAGCGTCGACTCCATCAGCCTGCTGCGTTGACGCATCAGTGATCCAGTGATCAAGTCTTCAGCAGACAGACGTGCTGCGTGGACGCTGCTCGCCCATAGCGTTGACGCAGTGGTGTTCCAGCAACTAAGAGTTCAGCTGGTTTGCATGCAGCATAGACGCTATGATCATCCTGCGTTAACCCTTCTGAGCTGTCTCCGAGCTAGATGCCTATCAGGCTCAATGGCTGCATTGACGCTGTCTAGCAATGGCGTTGACGCATGGATACGTTCTAGTGAGCAACCAGCCTAGCCTTTCTTAACAGTTGCGTCGACGCTACTCCACTGCTGCGTTGACACATTGGAATATTCTTGACAAGGCCTCTGCTTCTTGAGTGGCTGAGTTGACGCAGCCTTTGCGTAGAGTTGACGCTGTGAAGAGTATCCGTGGATGCATCTTCACTAGTGCGTGGACGCCTTAAGCTCTAGCGTCGACCCTGTTCCTGTCTTGCATCAGGAATTAATTCAAACAAAGAGATTAATGAATCAAGACTTAATCACAAACACGCCATTCATATCTCATTGTGAATTAGATCAGAAACAGTGTATAGACTTGGTGAACACTGCAACAGTAATCGGATGTATAGAGTTGAAGTTAGACAATCCAGCGTATAGACTTCAGTTAAGTGCAATGTATAGACTCGAAAGTCTTGAAGCCAATGTATGGACTTGAGCAAGCTAAAGGGCTGTACAGACATCGAAGACAAGGGCCGATGTATAGACTTACCAAACAGTCCAGTGTATATACTTTATGCAAGGAGCCCAATGTGTAGACTTGAAAACGCTGAGGCCAATGTACAGGCTTGCCACCGACCAGTGTATGGACTACCTCAGCCTGAGGCACAGTATGGACTTCAACTCTGCACATCGAATGTATGGACTTCAAGTGTGAAGACCACTGTGCAGACTTTGGATTCGAAGATAATGTGCAGACTTTGAGTTTGAAGACCAAAGTCCAGACTTCAAGTAACACTGTGGATGTACAGACTTCATGGAGCGAAGTGATGTGTAGACTTGAAGCTCCTGAAGCAATGTACAGACTTCAAAGAAGTTGGCATGTCAATGTACAGACTTGATGAAGACTGATGCATGAACAGTAATGCATAGACTTGCATGAGACACTCGAATGTATATACTTAGGAGCATATGACATGGCTGTACAGACTTAGAATATTAAGACTGATGTACAGGCTTCATGCGTTGACGCTGTACACACTTAGCGAGTTGACGCTGTACACACATTCAATGAAGTGCGTTGACGCAGTAACATGAGCCAGTGAGATGCGTTGACGCTGTACAGACTTTGCCTAAGACGCTGCACACACTTGGATAGCATGAGACGCTGGAAGAGACAGTCCAATGTATGGACTTCAACTCATGCGACCAAAGCATCAATGCAATGTGCAAACTTCGCCTGAGCAATGCATGAGACGGACGATGTATGGACTTCAGCAACAATGCATGACTTGTATAGACTTGGAAACCAATGCACACGGCTGACAGACATTAAGAGAACTTGAATGAACATGATGTATAGACTTTCATATGAAAGGCTGTATAGACTTTGAAGGCTCAGCGAAGGCTGTACAGACTTCAACGAAGAGATGCACAAAGTACAGACATCATTCAAAGGCCAGTGTAAAGACTTCACGATTTATAGACTTTCCAAGTGAAAGGCTGTATAGGCTTGAGCATAGAAGCTCTGTACAGACTTGATCAAGCAGATGAGCAAGTGTGTTCTCTGAGTGAGTGTATAGACTTTATGAATTGACTCTGCATGAGACACTCAGATGGACAGTGTTTAGACTAATGTGTTGACGTAGTGGACTCAATGCGTCGACGCACCAGTTGACACATTTTATAAACCAACTCTGGGACAGACCAGTGAGTTGACGCAATGATCCCATGCGTCAACGCATCATGCAATACTCATGCAAACTCATGCATTCAATGCTAAATATCAGACACAGTCTTATGCAATCATATCAGCAGCCATATTCAAAACATAATATCATAATGCACTGACTGTGTTGCAATCATCAAAACAAAACAGTATGCTATCATCAAAACACAATGCCACATGCTTGTGCCTAAGAGGCACAACATTCTCCCCCTTTTTGAGGATGGCAACACCATGTGACAGTGAGTCACACACAAGATTATTTTCTCCCCCTTTGACATGATCAAAAAGAGAAAAACAGTAAAAAATAAGAGTGCAAAGTGCATTATGCATGCAAAGTCCTCTAGAACACTCTCCCCCTGAATGTAAGACTTCCCTGAATTATTTCTCCCCCAAAATAATAGCTCCCCCTTTGAGAAGGAATATGAACAGATACACAAGGTAGAGACTGTAGGAGGGTCACTTGACAACAACTGAATCTTAGGTTCAGAAAAGAAGCATGATTATAAACAACTGTTAAAGTATAAGAATCAGTAATATAAAATTTTGACAAAAATTCAGGTTTAACAGTGATAAATCTAGAGTAAGTCATTTGACCCCTGAAAAAGAGTTTATAGATTCCATTTATAGCAATGAATCTAGGGCACATGGTATTAATAGATAAGTCAAAAATAATACCATTTTATGATTAAACAAGGAAATTCAAGAGAGACAACTTGAACATGTATTGATAAAAATAATTTTCACTCATTGACTTTTAATTTTTCGAAGGGTTACCGCAGTTTGATTTTCACCTTTGAATTTTAGAACTTGAACTAAATGAATAGATCAGTGGCATTTATGCTGTTGACATTAGGTGTACACCTTAATCAGAGGCAGGTACCCCCAGTTACTAGGCATAAACTACTAGACCTATTTCAGATCAGAACCCACAAAGGATAGTCTTCACTTTTGACATTAAGGGTACACCTTGATTAGAGGCCAGTACCCTCAGTTACTTGGTGAGGACTCCCCCTATAGATTTGACCCTATGAACAGAGATATTCTGAAGCACCTCATGACATGTGAATTCTCCTGCTTCTTTGGAGGAGTTCACAGTTTCTCAGTGCAATCAGCCATTGCTCTGTCACTATGTTCAGCTCTTAACATTAATGATCTTATTTACTGCTGCCCTTAGTTCTTTTAGAGTGATTGTTTAAAAAATCAGTACACACTGTTATTGGCCTGTTCTAGACATATCCTGTTCAACACATTTAGGCATTACAAAAACTTTTTCTATTTTAGCCATGAGACAAAGATTAAGAGCTATAAAAGTTTTCATTTATCTCAAATTCTGAAGTGCAGACACTTAACTCTCTAATTTATAAAGGTTAAACCTTTAGTTCCTTTCAATTTGTAAGTGTGTTTCTTATAAGTGAATAATTGTAATAATCACCATTCAATGTACTAAACAAGATGCAAAGCTGTTGTTTAGTGAAGATGATGGGGAAAAGATAGCAATTGGCAATATGGTTCAATGAGCAACTGATGTCAAAGAATATGAATCATTTGAATGAGAACACTGAGAAGTGAATAGGATTCAATGATTTGAATAGAACTCTCAGCTCCCCCTGACATCATGATGCAAGAGATATGCTATGCAACATACTGTCCTACATGCAAACTATGCACCAAGGATACATGAGACAAGTATGCAATCAATTCAGGTTTATGCATCCAAGTTATAAGCATTTTCATCCTTTTTCAGATTTTTCAATATATGATGCAGTGCACTGTTCTACATGAAGACAGGACCCATGATACTTGGCGGAGAACCTGGTCTCAAAGACCATCTCACACATGGTAGAAACCTCCGGGCAGATTTCTTTGCCCTTTAGTAACATACCATTTTATATACCAGGGTTAAGCAAATGATAATGCAGTGCAAAGCAGCCCTATTATGCATTGAAAAACCATGCAGTCTACGACAATAGGCAAATGACAGTCATGCAAATCAGTCCTATATGCATTGATCAATTTCATTGACAGTCATGCATATGATGTATGCAAACACTAGACACATGCATTGACTGTATGCACTAACTGACTTATTTAAGCTCAGTCCAAGTTATGCATTCAACAATAAGCATGCAGTCCATTGACATAAAGTTCATATAAAGCATCG
The DNA here is from genome assembly GCA_022559845.1 of Amorphophallus konjac. Classification (NCBI taxonomy): domain Eukaryota; kingdom Viridiplantae; phylum Streptophyta; class Magnoliopsida; order Alismatales; family Araceae; genus Amorphophallus; species Amorphophallus konjac. The sequence continues at coordinate 152,914,488 of CM040117.1, forward strand.
ACTGTAAAAAAAAATTGATTGTGCAGAGCATCTAACAGCCCATTTTATTCAATGCAATAATCAGTGAGAGAAGAGCATCAGATATGTGCAAAGTAAAACTCAGTAGCTGAGTCTGGAATGCAGATTGATCAGCTAGACATGAAGAGAGTATCAGACATCAAGCGAACAGTTCAACAATTTTAGATATCAAACAGACAAATCAGCATTTTCAGATGATGAAATTTAAAGACAAGTTCAGAACTAACCTGAAATGTAGAATCCTGGGGCTTCCTTTTTGAGTGCCTTGGCTAAATTACCCCTTTTATTTCTCTCACCAAGGCACACCTGCAGCATATCAATCAATATGATCTTGCAGGGACCCAAGCAGTCTTGGGTCCTACACTACCCCTATCAGGTGTTCTAAACATTATTTTTGCAGTATTATCATCACTTTCCATTAAAAAGCAATCAGACATGGAATGTCCAAAATTTCCACAATAATGACATGAGACAACAGATTGTCTGGTCCTATGATGCTTCTCAACAGGAGCATGAGACCTATGACCATAAGCATTAAATGTTTTGTTATATGCATGAAATTTTGACTTACCATTACCTGCCCACCAGCATTCAGAAGCTCGGTGGCCAGGTTTTCCACATTCAAAGCATACAGATGTCTTTCCTTTAAAAATAGATTTATTTCTGCCAAGAGAATTTCTATTTGAAGGGAATTCAACAAATTTTGAAGTAAAATGATTTCCCTGAGCATACCAGCAGTCCTTGACTGCATGCCCGTACTTACCACATTCAAAGCACCTTGGGTGCTTTCCTCTTGAGCCAGTAAAACCCCATGAAGACCTAAACCAACACTCAACATCTTTATGACCACGTTTGTTACAATTATAACAAATGATATGTTGGTTTGAAGAAGACATGTTTCTTTTGGGGTGGTGATGATTATTTGAAAATATTTTATCATACATCATATCATCACTTTTCATCACACTGCAGTCATCCATATAATGACCATGCTTACCACAGTAGTAGCAAGAGGCATCAGATTTCCTAGGAGCATGGTTTCTATCATATGAGTTCCTAGATGCATATGAGTGAGTATAGGAAGCATGAACAGTATGTACACCATCAGACTCAACCGAGCTAGCAGATTTCTGTTCATGAGGAGGAATAGTCTTTACCTTATTTATTTGACTCTTTCTTTTCAATTTCTTATTATCCTTAACAGGTTTTATTTGTTTTTCTATTTTCTGGGCTTTGAACTGAAAAACAGATTTTGAAGGTGATTTCTAATTTTCATTTTGTTTTGGGGATTGCCTTGAAGTACCAGCTACATCAGTGCTTTGAACAAAAGTTGTATATAGCTGGTTTTTAGTGATTTTCTTAACATCAGAACAGCAATTTGTCCCCCCTTCAGGGTTATCATCCTTCCTCTTCCCAACAGTTTTTATTTTTCCTTTAATCTTGGCAGACTCAATAGCTGAATTTTCCAGATTATGAATTTTATCTTCCAAGCTAGCAATGTGAAGTTCATAGCTGGCTATTTCCTGTTCACTGCAATTAACACATTCGCTTAGAACTTGGTTTGCAGTTTTATACTTCTCAATTTCTTGTTCTAGATTGTTCAAAATTTTTGAATTTTCATCATAAACAGCTTTTCCTTTTTCTGTGGTGAGAAGTCTTTCAGACAAGCCAGTGTTTAACCACTTCAGTTTTTCAACTTCAGCTTTTAATTCAGTGTTTTCTTCCTCAAGATCTCTAGCCTGAAATTCATTACCCTCACATCTCTCTCTTCCAGACATTAGCTCTAGTTTTTCAATTAATTCCTCTTCTCTTTCCTCCACTCTAATTTTCTCAGCCACCAAGTTTTTGTGATCCTCTTTAAGTGAGATAATTTGTTTATTCAGCCATTCATTCTCACTATAAAGATCTTCATTTCATTCTCTTAGAGCTGAGCACATATGGCAGGTTAATTCAGCAGAAGAAGAATGTGAAGCCTCCCCATTGATTTCATTTATTCTACCCATTAGAGTTTTATTCTTCTTTTGAAGATCTTCATTCTCCAATTTCATTTTGTCCAATTCAGAATTAACTTCAGTGAGTTCCTGCATGCCTTTTAGATGCTCCTTTCTCTTATCATTCAACTGATTCTCTGTTTCTGACATTTTATCCAACCATGTTTGTTTTTCAATTTTTAGAGAATCATTTTGTTTCTCAAGATTATGAACATCTAGCATGCAAGCATCATAAGACTTTTTCATATTTAGACAGTTTTCACAGGACTCTTTCAGATTTATTCTATCACATTTCTTTTTCAATTTTTTATTTTCAGATTTTAATTTCTTGGAAACTTCTAACAAATTTTCATACATCTCTATCAATTCATCGAAGGAATATCCTTCTGATTCAGAGCTTACCTCGGATGAAGTTTCATCATCAGCATTTCTACGATCAGCCATTAAGCACTTGCTGTGATTGCTGATTAACTTTAGTTTTTCTAAAATGTCTTTGGCAGACCTGCAAGAAGAAATGCATTCAATTAGAGACATGTCAATTGATTCTTTTAATAAAACTACAGCTCTAGTGTTGACAGAATCTTTCAATTTATCCTTCTCGGTCCATCTAGATTTATCTCTTGATAAGTTGTATGGACCGTGATTCATTACCTTCCAGAGATTAGGATCAATTGATTCCACATACCAATGAACTTTGTCTAACCAAGAATCGAAGTTATCACCTCTGAACATTGGAATATTAGCCATCAAATCAGATAGCAGACAGATTCAGAACACAAAGCAATCGACGAGAAATGCGCTAGAACAGATAGCAATGCAATGCACTAAATCAGTGAACCTAAACTACGAGCACAATACACCCACTCTGAAATGCACTAAACAGTTAGCAGGATCCTCTGCAGATTGTTAGATCAGTTAAGTCAGAGACCGCTCTGATACCAAGTGTTGGGTTCGGTGCTATGTATTCAGAGGGGGGGTGAATGAATACCCTTTAAAAACTTTCACCCAATTAAAATTCTAGTGCTCAGAACTGCGGAATAAAAGCACTAAGACTAACTGAGGAAAAACTAATCAGTCATCTACTGAACCTGTAGACAAATATGAAGTGTGCTCCTAGCAAACATCTAATGTGGGCAGCAGTAAGACAGATGAAGCAAGCACACAAAACCACTGTCAAGCATATAGTGTGCGCATCAATGAAATGAATACATATAGAAGATCAATCTATCTCGACCCTATGCATTCATCTAGCGCCAAACACATAAGAAATCAAACCACTGCTCAATGGGTTTTAGGTGGTTCAGTCCAGCAGACCTACATCCACCACACACTCAACCTGAGTGTGGCTTACTGCTGACTCACAGCTTGAACCGCAGGGCATCACAGCTTGCCTACAATCCGCTGGGCAACACAGCTTGCCGTCCGAGGAATCCTCCTCGCCCGCTGAGCCTCACAGCTTGCTGTCCAGAGGATGCACCTCTGCAAATTGCTGGGGATTACAGCTTACCCGTCCAGACGAGTCCACCTCTGCAGACGCTGGCTAACAGCTTGAAGAAAGTATAGAATGAAATAAAAGACAAGATGAACAGCAATCGGAAAGCTGTAAACGTAAAGCACACTTTGGCTCTCAAAGAGCTGGATGGCCTGGATTTGATCCACGGTCCATCAAAAATAGATCTCCCTCGATCTCACTCTCTTTCTTCACTCTCTCTCTTTCTCTTTCTTCTCTGCTGCACTTCTCTTCTTCTCTCGATCTCTGCTCTCCTTTTCTCTCTTTCTCTTTTTCTTTTCTTCTACTGGATCGTGGAGGCTCTCTCTTCTTTCTCTCTTTTTCTGCTCTCAGCTTCTGCTCTCAAGGCTTCGATCTGCCTCCACCGATCAGTCTTCATCTGTGGACGAAGGCTTGTATATATACCGACAGCAGCAGCAGCAGCAGCAGCCAGGGCGCGTGTGGCTTCCACAGTTCCCGCCCTAAGAATTCGGACCACGTGGCAGCATCCTGGTATCTCGTCCATCCTTGGATCACGAGCCAGGCACCTCGAATCACATGCCTTTCATTAGTACGCAGCAACTGGAGTTGAGGTGGCGTCAACACACTTGCTCCAAAGGGTTGATGCAGCCTTCAGAGATCTTCAACCTTTTTAACTGCAGCGTCGACTCCATCAGCCTGCTGCATTGACGCATCAGTGATCCAGTGATCAAGTCTTCAGCAGACAGACGTGCTGCGTGGACGTTGCTCGCCCATAGCGTTGACGCAATGGTGTTCCAGCAACTAAGAGTTCAGCAGGTTTGCATGCTGCGTAGACGCTATGATCATCCTGCGTTAACCCTTCTGAGCTGTCTCCGAGATAGATACCTATCAGGCTCAATGGCTGCGTTGACGCTGTCTAGCAATGGCGTTGACGCATGGATACGTTCCAGTGAGCAACCAGCCTAGCCTTTCTTAACAGTTGCGTCGACGCTGCTCCACTGCTGCGTTGACACATTGGAATATTCTTGACAAGGCCTCTGCTTCTTGAGTGGCTGAGTTGACGCAGCCTTTGCGTAGAGTTGACGCTGTGAAGAGTATCCGTGGATGCATCTTCCCTGGTGCGTGGACGCCTTAAGCTATAGCGTCGACCCTGTTCCTGTCTTGCATCAGGAATTAATTCAAACGAAGAGATTAATGAATCAAGACTTAATCACAAACACGCCATTCATATCTCATTGTGAATTAGATCAGAAACAGTGTATAGACTTGGTGAACACTGCAACAGTAATCGGATGTATAGAGTTGAAGTTAGACAATCCAGCGTATAGACTTCAGTTAAGTGCAATGTATAGACTCGAAAGTCTTGAAGCCAATGTATGGACTTGAGCAAGCTAAAGGGCTGTACAGACATCGAAGACAAGGGCCGATGTATAGACTTGCCAAATAGTCCAGTGTATATACTTTATGCAAGGAGCCCAATATGTAGACTTGAAAATGCTGAGGCCAGTGTACAGGCTTGCCATCGACCAGTGTATGGACTACCTCAGCCTGAGGCACAGTATGGACTTCAACTCTGCACATCGAATGTATGGACTTCAAGTGTGAAGACCACTGTGCAGACTTTGAATTCGAAGATAATGTGTAGACTTTGAGTTTGAAGACCAAAGTCCAGACTTCAAGTAACACTATGGATGTACAGACTTCATGGAGCGAAGTGATGTGTAGACTTGAAGCTCCTGAAGCAATGTACAGACTTCAAAGAAGTTGGCGTGTCAATATACAGACTTGATGAAGACTGATGCATGAACAGTAATGCATAGACTTGCATGAGACGCTCGAATGTATAGACTTAGGAGCATATGACATGGATGTACAGACTTAGAATATTAAGACTGATGTACAGGCTTCATGCGTTGACGCTGTACACACTTAGCGAGTTGACGCTGTACACACATTCAATGAAGTGCGTTGACGCAGTAACATGAGCCAGTGAGATGCGTTGACGCTGTACAGACTTTGCCTAAGACGCTGCACACACTTAGATAGCATGAGACGCTGGAAGAGATAGTCCAATGTATGGACTTCAACTCATGCGACCAAAGCATGAATGCAATGTGCAAACTTCGCCTGAGCAATGCATGAGACGGACGATGTATAGACTTCAGCAACAATGCATGCCTTGTATAGACTTGGAAACCAATGCACACGGCTGACAGACATTAAGAGAACTTGAATGAACATGATGTATAGACTTTCATATGAAAGGCTGTACAGACTTTGAAGGCTCAGCGAAGGCTGTACAGACTTCAACGAAGAGATGCACAAAGTACAGACATCATTCAAAGGCCAGTGTAAAGACTTCACGATGTATAGACTTTCCAAGTGAAAGGTTGTATAGGCTTGAGCACAGAAGCTCTGTACAGACTTGATCAAGCAGATGATCAAGTGTGTGCTCTGAGTGAGTGTATAGACTTTATGAATTGACTCTGCATGAGACACTCAGATGGACAGTGTTTAGACTAATGCGTTGACGCAGTGGACTCAATGCGTCGACGCACCAGTTGACACATTTTATAAACCAGCTCTGGGACAGACCAGTGAGTTGACACAATGATCCCATGCGTCAACGCATCATGCAATACTCATGCAAACTCATGCATTCAATGCTGAATATCAGACACAGTCTTATGCGATCATATCAGCAGCCATATTCAAAACATAATATCATAATGCACTGACTGTGTTGCGATCATCAAAACAAAACAGCATGCTATCATCAAAACACAATGCCACATGCTTGTGCCTAAGAGGCACAACATGAACCGCTTGTGGTAACCTCTTCTTCCTGCTGTTGTGAACCTGAAATAGTCAGAACTGCAGGCCTGCCACCCTGTTTGAGCCTCTGCCCGACCACCCACCGGCGACCAAAGAAATCAGAAAATTTCTGGCGTCATCCTGATCCAGCTACAAAGAATTTCCAACTGGTTTCGTTATCAACAAAAATCTGGAGTGGCCGCAGCGTCAAGATAACCAGCTGCATGTCCTAAAGCACAAAGAGTGGTTAGAATCAGCATCAGCTCCCTTTCTTTGCTTCTACCTTGATTTTCCCCATCTTGCTTGGCCGGCTGAAGGCCTCTCCCTGTGTGGATGTAGTTTTGGATGTATTAACAGTTAACCCTCACCCCAAGATCCCCCTCCTACGAGAGGCGTAGTGTTGTAAGTGTTTAAATAGGGCAAGCTACCCCGTCGCGACGTGTGGGGAGCCCACGCTTCCCCGCTCGCCCACGTCTCCGAGTGGGACCGGTTTCTTCAAACCAGTCGAGTAAGTGCTCCAACCTAGCTCTAATTTCATGCTTGTTCTTTCAATATTAGGTCATAGCTCTGCTGGCCGTGAGAGTGAGTTCTTGGTCCCTCAAGCCCCGTTGCTTTGAGTGATCACCGTGGGGAAGAGTGTAACTGGTGCCCTCGGCACTTTGTCGGCCCATTTGAATTGGACCTCCATACCCTTGGGGACAAACCTTGGCCTTGCTGGCCCTCTACCAGCAAGGGCCCAGCCCTCACATCCTCCACTTGGCATCGCCAAGTTACCCCGGGTTTGGGTGAGAGTCGGGTGAGTGGCCGCCATAATAGGTCCGTCTTGAATGCAAAGTGTGCTTGCTTGTTAAGTCCTAGATTGTGTCACATCAATTGGTATCAGAGCAAGTCATTGACTTGTCTCTATCAAGTCTAAGTCCTAGGGCCTTTTGCATTGTGTGTCCATCCTTCATTTCATTCCCGCCCCCTTGCATGTCCACCCGTAGTGGCGCCATTTACCGACCCGACCCATCGTCTTCGGTTCCCCCCATGGATCCCAATCCCCAACTCAACCAAGATGCCCCTAGGGAGGAACCCCAAGGCCAAATGAACCGGGTTGATGCCTCCCTTACAAATATTCTTTCCCAACTTGAGTCCCTTTCTAGTCGGCTTGCTCGGCTAGAAGAACATGAGTTCCCCCCAAGGAACAATGAGCCAAGAGCCCACCCTCCACATGTTGAACCTCATAGGGATGAGTTCCACCCAAGGAACAATGAGCCAAGAATCCACCCTCCACATGTTGAATTTCATAGGAATGAGTTCCACCCAAGGAACAATGAACCAAGAGCCCACCCTCCACATGTTGAAATTCATAGGGATGAGTTCCACCCAATGAACAATGGACCAAGAGCCCACCCTCCACCTGCTAAAATTAATAGAGAGGACTTGAATGTTGATCCCTACCACGACTATGAAAGGCCTCACCACCATCAAAATCATGAAAGGCGTCCACGGGATGACCCGGATGACCCTCTCTTAAGGATGATCAAAGTAGAGGCCCCAATTTTTGATGGTTCCCATGAACCAAGTATCTACTTAGAATGGGAAACCACCATGGACCAATACTTTGAATGGTACCCAATGTCCGACCAAAGAAGAGTAAGATTGGCCAAAATGCATCTCACCAAATTAGCCAAAACTTATTGGCTAAACCAAGAAAGATTAGGCGGGAAGAGCCTATTGACACTTGGGAGGGTATGAAGAACCAACTTAAAAATAAATACCTACCCCAATCCTACCACCAAATGCTCTTAGATGAATGGCAAATCCTCACCCAAGAAGGGAAGACCGTGGTTGAATACATTGAGAAATTTGACTCCTATCTTTTAAAGTGTGGAGTTAATGAGGACCCGGCCGTCACCTTGTCCCGCTTTAGAAATGGACTCTAGAGTCATATCAAGAGAGAACTTTTCATGAGAGATGTTGACAACCTTGATCTAGTCTACCAAATAGCTAGTGATGTTGAGAGATTCTCTAGGATCCCTCGGTTTGCTACTCTCTAATCGGCCGATCCTAAAAGCATGGGGTCACGAACCATTCCAACCACCCCCATGAAAGCCCCTAACTCAAGTGGAAATATCCCATTACGGCCTTACAACCCCCCTCCCACCATTACTCCAACCAAGCCCGCCCCTAGCAATCCTCCTCCACGGAGGTAAGAGAATCCCAAGGGCCCAAATGTAGGAGGAACTACCCCGGATAGTGGGCACCAACAATGCTATAGATGTCAAGGGTTTGGCCTCTTTGGGGGGCAATGTCCATCCAAAGGGTTGTCTAGCTTACTTATTGAGGAAGAAGCGCCCCCACCCCAAGAGGAACTTGAGAGTATGGTTGAGGTCCATGAAGCTCCACTAGATTGGGAAGAAGAGTATGAGGCCTAATACCATGAGTCGAGTATAGACTACACCACCCCATCTACCGACTCCCATCTAGGAGTAACTAGATGCACCCTTACCAAGCCCCAAGAGGAGGACTGGCGACGAACTTCAATCTTCCACACGTTTGTTAAGATAGGGGGTCATGTGTAACACCCTCAAATATAGCTAAGTTGTACTCTATATCACCGAGGCGCCTTTTGAAGTATCGGCTCAGTTCTTGAAAAGAACTCCGAAGTTAAGCGTGCTTAATGGGGAGTAGTACTGGGATGGGTGACCTGCCCGGGAAGCCCCCCATTCTGGAGCCGATCACTGTTAGAAATGGATAAAACCGTGAGGCCAGTAGGCCAAAGCGGACAATATCTCGACGGTATAGAGTACGGGGCATGATAGAATGGTATCAGAGCTATACCCCAGTCGAAAGTGTGGGAACTAAGTGCCATGCAGGGAAAAGTGCTACGCTACGGGAGCCACCTCTTGAGTCCGTAATGGAGCAAAGTGCTACATAGTGGGAGCCACCTCTTGAGCCTATAGGGGCCACCTCTAGAGTCCTACCTGCCTGGGACTTGATTGCGTGCTATATGTGCCCAGCGACGAGGACGTCGCCTATATAAGAGGGGTAGATTGTAATACCCTCAAATATAGCTAAGTTGTACTCTATATCATCGAGGTGCCTTTTGAAGTATCGGCTCAGTTCTTGAAAAGAACTCCGAAGTTAAGCGTGCTTATTAGGGAGTAGTACTGGGATGGGTGACCTGCCCAAGAAGCCCCCCATTCTGGAGCCGATCACTATTAGAAATAAATAAAACCGTGAGGCCAGTAGGCCATAGCGGACAATATCTCGACGGTATAGAGTACGGGGCGTGATAGAATACTAAACTGTCACGCCCCGACGTGTAATATCGGGTCGTACAGTTAGAAACTAGCTAGAGATAACAATAATAAGCTAAGCTAAACAATTACACAGGTGCTAAGAAAAGAAACAAATCTATTGATCAAGATGATTCTAATTTATTACAATAACCAACACTGCTAATACACGATCAAACATGACTTTCAATCTGAATTCTAATACAATAACTGACTCCAAAAGCAACAAAGTGCTAACATAACTCTAAGGAAATAACTAGAGGTAAACAACCATGCCCACACGGCATCTATTAACAGGTACACTCAAGAATATTACTCCTGCCCTTCCCTATCGGTATGCGCATCATCACCTGAATAGCCTGGAAAAGGGGGGAAACAACAACTATGAGCTGACGCTCAGTAGGAAATAACTGGCAAGTTTACGTGATTAACAAGTTAATTACATTTTTCATATGCAATGCTAAGAAAAGAAATAAATGATGATAACGATAAAATGAAACAACGTAATATAAAGATCTTGCAAGGTAAAGAAATATAATGATGACAAGAAATAACAAGATATCAAGTACAAGAATTTACAACAGGAGATAGTAATAGAGAATTGGCCAACAAGAAAGTATTTTAAACATCATTCAAGCATGATCAAGTAGCAAGTAACAAGAGATTTTATGTCATAGACGTTACACAAGTCAAGTACTTGGTGCAATGCCCCACCATGTCATTAACATCCCATAGGCTCACTAACTTTCGGGCGCTCTCCCCAGGACCAGACCGAGCCCTTATGATGCGTTGGCATTGATTTATTGGATCTAAGATCCCACGATTGTCTAGACATTCAGTCAAGTTAAATGGCCAATTTAATCAGAGGAATTATTGCCAATAGCATGAGATTTAAGGACTAACTTGTCCTTGGATTCACTAAAACAAAAACTCGGTTATACAATCACTTTGGGCCGCATTTCAAGAATTGGGCCAAAACTCAGTCCATGAGGTCAAGAAAGAACGGCTGACAGTGTACCGTTCAGGTGTGTAAGCAATCCATTTTGCTGGGGTAAAAATGACTATCTAGCAACTTAACAATCAATTTAATCCTAATTACCAAGTTAATATACCAAGGATTATCTATTATCATTTGCATTAAGATAATTTGCCAAAATGCTGATTCAAGATGATAAGGTAAAGAACAAGTTCGCACAGAAGTGAAATAGCATGCATTAACAGAAATTTAGTTACACAATTAACCACTAATTATGTTGGTTTCTATTTAACCATTGTATGCGTTGAAATGGAGATGATAAACGGCATGTTTTTACACTATGATTGAATATAGGAACCAATGTAATTTGAAATCATAGGGTTACATGAATAGGTCATTGGTTCATCAAAAATATAGTTTTCAATTGGACTAGGTTGAATGGGTCGATCCCCAAATGGTCCGGATCGATCCGCGGGTCAAAAACCACATTTACCGGGTCATACAACACATGGGTCGACCCATTGGGTCGACCCCTGGAATTCCAAGAGTCTGCCTGGTGATGGGTCGACCCATTGGGTCGACCCCTGCAGATGTGGGTCGACCCCATGGGTCGACCCCTGCCAGGCAGAAGCCTTCTGCTTGCTGGGGTACATGGGTCGACCCATGGGTCGACCCCTGGGTTCCCAGACGCGAATGGGCTTCCGAAAAACACAAGAAACTCAACGATTTGGGGTCTAAATGGGTTGGGATCTTAACCACATGCTCTAGGGTTCTTAATATACATACTAGGGTCAGAAAACAAGAGTTTTGAAACACGAATTTCAACAAAAATCAATTGAATCACAACCTCAATGATGAACACATGAAGACCTAGTTCTTGACATGCTTCTACTAAATCGTAAGGTTCTCTCAATATATACAATGAAATTTGGGGCTTCTTACATCAAATAAAAGCTACTTTTTTTTAACTAAAGTTGATACTTGCAAGGAGGGCGACGGGAGAGGGGGTTCATCTCTTCATTGCGGAAGAAGATGAAACCACTATCCCGGCCACCAGGCAAGCGATTTTCATATATGAAAGCATGAAGAGAAAGGGGTACAGAGGGGGGGAGGGGAAACGGCCAAAGAGGTCCAAGAAGCGTACAAGGCCCAAGGCCCAAAGAAACAACAACGAGGCCAAACAACCCGAGCGAGGGCAGCAGCAGAAGGCCGAGAACCCATAAAGTAAACCAAGTCCCTACAAATAGGAGTCTTCGTCGAAAACCCCTTCAGAATCAGACGAGAATACAGAACGGACACCTCGGTGACGACCCGGAGAGGAAGGCCAGTCAAGAGGATCAACCTCCGAGCCATCGGTAACGGGCACCTCCGTGAAGGAAGAGGCGGCCGGGGGCGGGGGCGCCATCGAAGAAGACTGGAGCCGGGGAGAACGACGTGGAAGGAGACCAGCGTCCTCAAACATGCACTGCCGATCACACGAAGAAGAGGTGGAGTTGGAACGCCGGAAGGAACGCTGAGGAGCCCCGCCATCCATCCTCGAGGGCGGCCGAGAGCGGTCCTGACGAGATGAGCCCACAAACGCCGTGTGGGCCGCCGTAGAACCGAGGAGCCCCGAAGCCGGCTCAAGCCCGGGGATGTGGAGAGCCTGGACGAGCGTGGGGAACCTGAGGGGCATGCCAAGGTCCGAGGGGGGCACAACACCCCCTAGATGCACCGGAGTGGGAGGCGGCGGGGCGGAGTCGACGAACGGCTCGGGAGGGGCCCGATTAATTTTCTTCTTCAAAGCTTGGGCGAAGGAGAGACGAGGGGCGGCCGTCGGAGAAGAGGAGGTAGCCAAGGATCCTTCAACGGTAGCCGCCTGGGAGTTGGGCTGCAGAGCTGGGGACCAAGCAACCGCACTGGCATTAAGCCCAGAAGAAGGGCCACCTAGGGGAAGAGCATCCGGCGCAGGGAGGCCGAGAACCAAAGAGGTAGACACCCGGGCAGCAGAGGAAGCAGCTGCGGGTGTATCAGTGCACGGAGGGGGGGCACCATGGCCGGACGGAACAATTGCCGGGGGGGAAGCCGCAAGGCCCCCTGCCGAAGGGGAGAGGCCTACAAAGCGAGCATGGGCATCTGGGAGACGCGGGAACGGCTCCAAGTATGACATAGCGGTGGCTGGAGGAGCGAATGCAGCTGCAGAAGGCTCATGGGCGACCATGGCGGCACCAGGGGAGAGGGCTGAAGGGCAGCGAACCACTCCAGAGGTTGGAGGGGGGCCGTGAGCCAAGACGACGTCTCCATTGGCAGGGAGGCATGGGGGCGGCAGCTGGTGAGAGGCCGCCACCCGAACAGATACGTCCACGGGAGCACTGCCAGGAAGGGGTGTCGACCCCTGGGGCACGGGGGTCGACACCCTGGTAGTAGCTGCCGAGGTGGGGGGGGCAGATGATGACTCGCTCCGAAGGAGGGAGCCTCCCAGCCAAAGGCACTACAGGGGGCAGCACCACTGAAGCTGCTGTCGGTTGCGGGTAAGCCGGGGCGGAGTCAACCCCTTGGAAGTAGGAGTCAACCACCATGGAGGCACCGTCCGGGGGCAAGCACACCGGAGCAGATCGCGTAGGCACAGCAACAGCTTCGAGGAGGGGCGAGGGGGACTGCAGCACCGAAGCTGCGGCGTCAACAGGCGACCCTTCCACAGCAACGGGCCAAGCGCTCGGGCCACGTACTGGCAGGGAGGCCGCTGCAGAGGGTGACCCGTCAGCAGAGGGAAGGTGGCCCGTAGAGAAACAGGGGAGGAGATCCGCAACGACGGCTGGAGGTTGGAGTGCCGCAGGTGGGGGCCCCAGGACTCCAGGGAGATCGACGGCGGTAGTCCCCAGACGCGGGGCAGACACGTCGGAGGGGGCGTCGACGGGGGGCAGTGGGGAGGCCTCCGCACAGACGAATGCACCCGTGGGCTGAGGAGGGGGCAAAGGCAGGGGCCCGAAGGTAGCCACGGCCTCAGCGGTCAGCGAACCTTGTGCTGGGGAAGAACCAGGGGCGGTGGGCAAAGCCACACCCGAGATGACGCTGCCAGGAGCATCAGCGGGACGGCAAACGGGGCCACGGGGACGACCTGGGGCCTTGAGAGCAGAGTGGGGAGGGGGCTGAGACCGGCCACCAGCAGAGGCGCTCCTAGCCCCACCTGACGGCGGGGAGAACTTCTGCTTACAGCCATCCGCCAGGTGGCCCAGGTGCGAGCAGCGGCAACAAAATAGAGGTGGGTCGGGGTAGACGATGGCCTGCCACGATCCTCCGCCGCCGATGCCAACCCAAACTCTAGGAGGGAGGGGCTTGGAGATGTCAAGCAGAACACACACTCTAGCGGCGTGTCCACGAAGCAGGCAGGAGGTGTTGCGGTCCACCTGCAGAACCGGTCCAAGGCTCCCGGCAATGGAGTGTAGCATAGCGTCGTTGTAGAAGTTGACGGGGATGGCAGGAAGCTCAAGCCACACAGGGACGATAGGGGAGTCGGCATCTGGCGAGAAGTCAATGGACCATGCGAAGAACCGAAAAGGCCTCCCGTGAATGAGCAAGGATTCCTTGAGGAGTACCTGCAGGAAGTCCTCCTGATTGCGGAACTGGATGAGTAGGTGGCGGTTGTCCAAGGCACAGATGAGGAAGTCTTGCCTGAAGGTGAAACGTTGGGTGAGGTGGCTACGGATGTCCTCAAAATGAGGGTGACCTCGCGGTGTTTTGGCAATGATGGTGTGCTGGAGAGGCTGGCAGGAGAGGTGAACTTCTTCGAGCGAGAAGAAGGCCGCGGGTTCTCCACTGTCGGTGAAGGCGGGGAGGTGAACCTCTAGACCAAGAGAGGGTGGGGAGAAGGACTGGGCAAGTACTTGGGCGAAGGAGGGAGAAGGGTCAGCGGCGGGGGAGACGAGAGACCTCACAGGCAAACGGGTAGCAGCCCAGGGAGACTTAGGCGGAGGCGGAGCTGAAGGGCGGTCACCGGGAAAGGCAGAGCGGACGGCCGCGGAGGGAGGAGGAGGGGGCAGAGAAGGGGCCACGGAGGGAATAGGAGTGGGAGGCAGGGTGGCAGGGATAGCAGAAGGGGAGGGAGATACCGCCGCGGAGGCCACGGGAGGGACGCCTGAGGACGAGGACGCGAAAGGAGGGCGACGGGGGGCGGCGGACGGAGGCCCATGCGAGAGGGATGGCACCTCCGTCGAGGGGAGGGCCTCAGGCAAGGAAGTGGCCAGCAACGGTGCCGCGGCAGCCAGCAGGGGGGCGGCCGAAGGTGGAAACAGAGCACCGTTTCCGGTTGCTGTCCCGTCGATGGAGTCAACAGTCAAGGGAGAGGGGCTGGGACCAAGGAGAGGAGGAGGGAATGATAGATGGGGAATGGACGGTGAGGATGGGATAGCGACAGGAAACGAAGTGGAGGGGGGGGGGGTGACGTGGCCAAGCGACAGCGAAGGGTCGATACTGATTCCATCCATGTATGATAAGCTATATGGGGATCAAGTTATACAACTCAAAATCAGCCTGAAATCATGCTTTGACTCACAAGAACATACCATAAATCAAGCCTAGACATGCTCTTACTTCGATCCAAAATTCTCAAAACATGCTCAATGAAATATGGGGCTTTTCACGCCAAATGAAAGCTAACAAGATGATGCTTACATTCACGTATATTAATTAGAGTTTGGCTGTTAGATCCTACCTCAATCGAAGAGAGAACTTAAAGCCCTAGAATGAAGAACGAACTTCACAGCACCTTCACTAATCCCACAATATCTCACTCCACACCTAATAAAATTTGGGGCTTTTACAATCACTGGAAAGATCTTGTCGAGAGGAACAATTTGATGTACTCAAGTGTAGATTTTGGTTAAAGAAACTTACCTCAATCGATGGAACAAAGAGGAGAGGAAGGAGGATGATGGCTACCGACCCACCTCCACTACACGACCAAGAACTTCCTGGATCGAACCTGAATGCGAACACCATAGCCGCCAAATGAAAATAGACTTGTATAGCTTCATTTTGATAGCTCATAGCGATTCTGGAGACTTTGGAGCTGGGAGAAATCGACCACGCATGGTGGTGTTGGAAAACGGCGCGGCCAAGGTTGACCAAGCCAAAACTCGGCCGCCACCATGTGCTAGGGTTAGGTTTGGGTTCGATTGATAGAGGGCTATTGATCCTTAGATCGTGGCCTTTCATTTGCCACCGATTTGAGCTCATTTGGTTGAGTATTAAGCTCTAATTTGATGTTTTAAGATGGGGTTAGGTAAATGTTAACTAAGTGTGTACTTTTAGGATTAATCCACCGATTAGACCAAATTTCGGATTTTTGCTGGGTCGATCACAGAAGACAAAGTTGCTAACTACATGGTCCTTGACCCAATTAGTATTTTTCCAGATTTTTATAAGGTAGTCGAATTTTCACTATTCTATTTTCTAAGGAATTAAATATCAAAAATCTGAAATTCAAGCATTAAATTATTAAAAATTTAATTTTCAGTTAATAAAAGCTTAATAAATACATTGGGCTCAATAAAAATTATCGGGGTATTACACCCTCCCCTACTTAAGGAATTTGGTCCTCCAAATTCACTGCACTATAACTAAGAGTAGGGAAAGAGATCGCTCACCTAGAATAAGTCGGGATATCGCTTCCGCATAGTATCTTCGGACTCCCAAGTAGCTTCTTCGGTCCCACGCTGACTCCACTGAATCTTGACCATTGGTATAAAATGATTCCGGAGTTGTTGTTGCTTCCAATCCAGAATCTTGATAGGTCTTTCTTAATAGGTCAAATCCTCCTTCAATTCAAAATCCACATGCTGAATGATGTGAGTGGGGTCGTACACATATTTCCGTAACATAGACACATGGAAAACATTGTGTATGCCAGACAACTACGGAGGTAAAGCCAGTCTGTAAGCAACTTCTCCCACTCTGTCTAGGATCTCGAATGGACCAATATACCTCGGACTAAGCTTGCCATGAATGCCAAATCTTCGAATCCCTCTCGAAGGAGAGACCTTCAAGAATACATGCTCGCCAACTTGAAATTCTAATGCTCTTCTCCTTGTGTCAGCATAACTCTTCTGTCTTGATTGGGCTACTTGTAACCGGTCTCAGATAACACGGATGTTCTTTGACGATTCTGAAATAAGATCCGGTCCAAGACAGCTTCTCACCTATCTCATCCCAACATAACGGGGAACGACAGCTTCGCCCATACAATGCTTCAAAAGGAGCCATCTGGATGCTGGATTGATAACTATTGTTATAGGCGAATTCAATTAATGCCAAGTGATCACTCTAACTGCCTCCGAAATCAATCATGGATGCTCTAAGCATATCTTCCACTATCTGATTGGTTCTTTCAGTCTATCCATATGTCTGCGGATGAAAAGCAGTACTGAAATTCAGACGAGTACCCAAAGACTCTTGAAGTCCTTTCCAGAAATGTGAAGTAAATCTGGGGTCTCGATCAGACACAATGCTGACTGGTATGCCATGGAGCCTTACCACTTCCTTCAAATACAAAGCAGCCAATACATCAATTGTCCACTTGGACTTAATGGGTAAGAAATGAGCTGACTTTGTCAATCGGTCGATAATCACCCATATTGCATCAAATCCACCACGAGTCCTAGGTAGACCCATAATGAAATCCATGCCAATGCTTTCCCACTTCCATTGGGGTATGTCAAGTGGTTTCAACTCCGGTCTGAAATGCTCATCCTTAACTTGCTAACAAACCAAGCATCTACTCACGAAGTCTTAAACTTCCCTTTTCATATTCGGCCACCAAAAATATCTCTTCAAATCCTTGAATATTTTAGTGCCTCCATGATGAATGGTATATCGGGATCTATGTGCTTCCTCTAGAATCTTGTTCTTTATTCCAGCTTCATCAGGTACACAAGTTCTACCCTGGAATAACAATCTTCCATCGTCAGCCATCAAGAAGTCAGGTCTGCTGCTCAAGCTTCCCTTGATCTCTACCAACTCGGGATCATTATCTTGCAAGGACTTGATTTCCATCAACAAATCAGGCTTAAGTTGAATTTGTGCAATCATAACCCGATCATTATCGACATTCAGATCCAGGCTAGCCAATTGTTCCAGTAGCTTCAACTCTTGTAACATGAGACTAGATAATCTAGCCACAGGCTTCCTACTTAATGCATCTGCCACAACATTACCTTTGCCAGGATGATAATCAATCGAGAAGTTAAAGTCTTTCAAGTACTCCAACCATCTTCGCTGCCTCATATTAAGTTCCTTATGAGAAAATAAATATTTCAGACTCTTATGATCTGAAAACACTATGAATGTTTCTCCATACAAGTAGTGCATCCATATCTTCAATGTGAACACGACTACTGCTAATTCCAAATCGTGAACATGATAATTCTCTTCATGCTTCCTTAACTGTCTAGAAGAATAGGCAATCACCTTCCCATGCTGCATGAGTACACAGCCTAAACCAATACCTGACGCATCAGTGTATACCACAAAACCTCCTTCACCAGAAGGTAAAGCCAATACAAGTGCAGTAGTTAAACAATCTTTCAAAGTCTGAAAGCTTCGCTGACAATCATCTGACCAATCAAACTTGTTCTCCTTGCGGGTTAATCTGGTAAGAGGTATCGCAATCTTAGAGAAATCTTGGATAAACCTCCGGTAGTAGCCTGCCAGGCCTAGGAAACTTCTCACTTCAGTCACACTGGTAGACTGCTCCCAATTCTTCACTGCCTCAACCTTCAAAGGATCAACAGAAATACCTTCTTTGGTGATGATATGTCCGAGAAAGGACACCTCTTGCAGCCAGAATTCACACTTACTAAACTTGGCATAAAGCTGGTGATCTCTCAATAGTTGCAATGCCATCCTCAGATGCTCAGCATGCTCCTCCTCATTCTTAGAATAAATCAGGATGTCATCAATGAATACCACGACCCATTGATCAAGATAGGGCCGAAATACATTGTTCATCAACTGCATGAAAGCTGCCGGTGCATTCGTTAGACCAAAAGGCATAACGACAAATTTAAAATGACCATACCTATTGCGGAAAGCTGTTTTATAGATATCATCTTCCTTAATCCGCAACTGATGATATCCAGATCGAAGATCGATCTTAGAAAAATACTGAGCTCCCGCTATCTGGTCAAATAGTTCATCAATCCTCGGCAATGGATATTTGTTCTTGATAGTCTACTGGTTCAATTGCCGATAATCGATGCACAACCTCAACGAACCATCTTTCTTCCTGACGAATAATACAGGGGCTCCCTACGGAGAAGTACTTGGGTGAATGAAACCCTTCTCGAGCAATTCCATCAACTGTTGCTTTAACTCCCTCAGTTCCGCAGGAGACATGCGATAAGGAGCCTTGGAAATATGAGATGTGCCAGGAATGAGATCAATAGAAAAAATAACTTCTCGCTTAGGCGGAAGTCCTGGTAGTTCCTCTGGAAAGACATCAAAAAAATCTCGGACAACAGAAATGTCCTTAATCTCAATCTGCTGCTTAGGGGTTGCATAGACAAAGGCCAGAAAAGCCTCACATCCTCGTCTCATCAGCTTATCAGCTCGAAGAGCCGAGATAAGTGATATGGAGTATGGTGCTTAACTCCCACAAAAGAAAGTATAGCGTGTCTAGTAAAAGACACGGAGCTAGAACTGCAGTGAACATTAGCCTCATATCGAGCCAACCAATCTGCTCTTAGGATTACATCATAATCCTTCATGTCCATGCAGACTAAATCAGCTGGTAAATTCTATTCACCAATCATAACCATACTAGAATGATAGAAGTACTGTATTGCCGATCTAGTACCAATAGGGGTTGATATTTCTAACGGAGAATTCATCAAAATAGGTTCCGCAGGTAAAGACTTAGCAAATAGAAATAAAGGAATGTGTGGCACCAGTATCAAAAAGAACAAATGCTGGCTTGTCGAGTATAATAAGAGTACCTTCGACGAGTCCACCGTCCTCGGTGGTTCCTGCTTCATCTGCATGCAAAGCTTGAAGCTTGCCTTGTGGTTTCTTGAAGACTTGAGGTTTCGCCGGGGTAGCTTGCTCAGATAAACGAGGACAATCAGAGATACGATGCTCCTTGCTTCCACATCACAGACAGGCACCTAGCTTGCGCCAGCAATCCTCCTTCTTGTGACCAGAATTATTACAAAACTTGCACACGCTCTTGAATGGAACAATGGGGCGAGGCTTCTTGTCTTCATGCCTCGGCATCTTGCCCTTCCACGATCCAGATCCAGTCCATGAACTAGATCCACTAATATGCCTCTTCTTGCTATACCCGGGTTTGATATTCCCGGAACCCGTAGGTAGTTCCTTCTTGGTGCCTTTTCCATGGATTCTCTCCATCATCTCAAGAGTATCTTCTAGAACTTGAGCTTTTCTCACAATTTCAAAATATGTGGAGATTTCCATCGGTGCCAATTGATTGATATAATGCAGCTTCAGCCCATTAAGAAAGTGCTTAGCCTTCATCTTTTTAGTAGATATCAAGTGGGTAGCATATCGAGATAGCTGAGAAAATTACGCTTCATACTCCGCCACGGACAGACCTCGCTGTATTAGGGCCACGAACTCCGCCGCTTTCTTCTCTTGCACTCTATCAGAAAAATACTTGCTGTTAAAGAATTCCTCGAACTCTTCCCATGTAACTTGCTGGTCACCAAGGGTAGCCTTCACGGAATTCCATCATGTTCTTGCATCACGTTCAAGTTGAAAGGTTGAAAGAAGGACACGCTCTTGATTGCTGCATTGCATTACTTCGAATATCCTTCCCATCTCATCTAGCCAGTGCTCGGCTTCATCGGGGTCAGTTGAGCCTCCAAATCTCGGCGGATTCATTCCTCGGAAGTTCTGATATAAGTCACCAGTGCCATGGTGTGCCGCTCCTGCTTGAGCCATTTGCTGTAAAGCCTGCGTAAGGCCTTGAACCGTACATTGCAAGTTCCTCCATTCCGCACGGTCAGCTGCCATTGCAATGGCCTACACAAGGAATAGATTACTAAGGTTCAATAAGATAGATAATAACACGATTAAGTTACGAACTTACCCAAGTTTCTACCCAAATCTCACCAGGTCAGGTTCTTAGACTAAACACGGTTAGGGGTCCTATGAGAACACTTAGCACCTTAGAACTTAGAAACCTAGAACTTAAAGAACCTAGGAATGTGAAACCTAGGGCTCTGATACCAACTGAACTATCACGCCCCGACACGGAATATCGGGTCGTATAGTTAGAAACTAGCTAGAGATAACAATAATAAGCTAAGCTAAACAATTACACAGGTGCTAAGAAAAGAAACAAATCTATTGATCAAGATGATTCCAATTTATTACAATAACCAACACTGCTAATACACGATCAAACATGACTTTCAATCTGAATTCTAATACAATAACTGACTCCAAAAGTAACAAAGTGCTAACATAACTCTAAGGAAATAACTAGAGGTAAACAACCATGCTCACACGGCATCTACTAACAGGTACACTCAAAGATATTACTCCTGCCCTTCCCCATCGGTATGTGCATCATCACCTGAATAGCCTAGAAAAGGGGGGAAACAACAACTATGAGCTGACGGTCAGTAGAAAATAACTGGCAAGTTTACGTGATTAACAAGTTAATTACATTTTTCATATGCAATGCTAAGATAAGAAATAAATGACGATAATGATAAAATGAAACAACGTAATATAAATATCTTGCAAGGTCAAGAAATATAATGATGACAAGAAATAACAAGATAGCAAGTACAAGAATTTACAACAGGAGATAGTAATAGAGAATTGGCCAACAAGCAAGTATTTTAAACATCATTCAAGCACGATCAAGTAGCAAGTAACAAGAGATTTTATGTCATAGACATTACACAAGTCAAGTACTCGGTGCAATGCCCCACCATGTCATTAACATCCCATGGGCTCACTAACTTTCGGCGCTCTCCCCAGGACCAGACCGAGCCCTTATGATGCGTTGGCATTTATTTATTGGATCCAAGATCCCACGATTGTCTAGACATTCAGTCAAGTTAAATGGCCAATTTAATTAGAGGAATTACTGCCAATAGCATGAGATTTAAGGACTAACTTGTCCTTGGATTCACTAAAACAAAAACTCTGCTATATAGTCACTTTGGGCCGCATTTCAAGAATTGGGCCAAAACTCAGTCCACGAGGTCAAGAAAGAACGACTGACAGTGTACCATTCAAGTGTGTAAGCAATCCATTTTGCAGGGGTAAAAATGACTATCCAGCAACTTAACAATCAATTTAATCCAAATTACCAAGTTAATATACCAAGGATTATCTATTATCATTTGCATTAAGACAATTTGCCAAAATGCTGATTCAAGATGATAAGGTAAAGAACAAGTTCGCACAGAAGTGAAATAGCATACATTAACAGAAATTTAGTCGCACAATTAACCACTAATTATGTTGGTTTCTATTTAACCATTGTATGCGTTGAAATGGAGATGATAAATGGCATGTTTTTACACTATGATTGAATATAGGAACCAATGTAATTTGAAATCATAGGATTACATGAATAGGTCATTGGTTCTTCAAAAATATAGTTTTCAATTAGACTAGGTTGAATGGGTCGATCCCCTAATGGTCCGGATCGATCCTCGGGTCAAAAACCACATTTACCGGGTCATACAACACATGGGTCGACCCATTGGGTCGACCCTTGGAAAAATTCCAGGCATGGGTTGACGCATTGGGTCGACCCCTAGAATTCCAGGAGTCTGCCTGGTGATGGGTCGACCCATTGGGTCGACCCCTGCAGTTGTGGGTCGACCCCATGGGTCGACCCCTGCCAGGCAAAAGCCTTCTACTTGCTGGGGTGCATGGGTCGACCCCTGGGTTCCCAGACACGAACGGGCTTCCGGAAAACACAAGAAACTCAACGATTTGGGGTCTAAATGGGTTGGGATCTTAACCACATGCTCTAGGGTTTTTAATATACATACTAGGGTCATAAAATAAGAGTTTTGAAACACGAATTTCAACAGAAATCAATTGAATCACAACCTATCTATGATGAACACATGAAGACCTAGTTCTTGACATGCTTCTACTAAATCGTAAGGTTCTCTCAATATATACAACGAAATTTGGGGCTTCTTACATCAAAAGAAAGCTACTTCGATGCTGATTCCATCCATGTATGATAAGCTATATGGGGATCAAGTTATACAGCTCAAAATTAGCCCGAAATCATGCTTTGACTCACAAGAATATACTATAAATCAAGCCTAGACATGCTCTTACTTCGATCCAGAATTCTCAAAACATGCTCAATGAAATATGGGGCTTTTCACGCCAAATGAAAGCTAACAAGATGATGCTTACATTCACGTATATTAATTAGAGTTTGGCTGTTAGATCCTACCTCAATCGAAGAGAGAACTTAAAGCCCTAGAATGAAGAATGAACTTCACAGCACCTTCACTAATCCCACAATATCTCACTCCACACCTAATAAAATTTGGGGCTTTTACAATCACTGGAAAGATCTTGTCGAGAGGAATAATTTGATGTACTCAAGTGTAAATTTTGGTTAAGGAAACTTACCTCAATCGATGGAACAAAGAGGAGAGGAAGGAGGATGATGGCTACCGACCCACCTCCACTACACGACCAAGAACTTCCTGGATCGAACTTCAATGTGAACACCACAGCCGCCAAATAAAAATAGACTTGTATAACTTTATTTTGATAGCTCATAGAGATTCTGGAGACTTCGGAGCTGGGAGAAATCGACCACGCAAGGTGGTGTTGGAAAACGGCGCGGCCAAGGTTGACCAAGCCAAAACTCGGCCGCCACCATGTGCTAGGGTTAGGTTTGGGTTCGATTGATAGAGGGCTATTGATCCTTAGATTGTGGCCTTTCATTTGCCATCGATTTGAGCTCATTTGGTTGAGTATTAAGCTCTAATTTGATGTTTTAAGATGGGGTTAGGTAAATGTTAACTAAGTGTGTACTTTTAGGCTTAATCCACCGATTAGACCAAATTTCGGATTTTTGTTGGGTCGATCATAGAAGACAAAGTTGCTAACTACATGGTCCTTGACCCAATTAGTATTTTTCCAGATTTTTATAAGGTAGTCGAATTTTCACTATTCTATTTTCTAAGGAATTAAATATCAAAAATCCGAAATTCAAGCATTAAATCATTAAAAATTTAATTTTCAGTTAATAAAAGCTTAATAAATACATTGGGCTCAATAAAAATTATCGGGGTATTACATCATGTGAGAAAAGTGATCTTAGATAATGGGAGTTGTGTCAATGCCGTGTCTCCCGACACCGTTAACCTCCTTGGGCTTACCATTACTCCTCACCCTAGCCCATACCGGGTCTCTTAGATCAACAACAATTCCATCCCGGTCAACACTCGCTGCCTTGTGCCCATCACCTTTTCTTCCTACCATGGCCAAATATGGTGTGATGTTATCCCCATGGAAGTAGGTAGCATCCTACTAGGGAGACCGTGGCTTTATGATGTGGATGCCACTATTTTGGGTAAGACCAACACATGCACCTTTGAGCATGAGGGAAAGAGCATCCGTCTTAATCCCTCCCCACCACGTCCCTTGCCTAAGAAAAGCCCACCCCCTCAAGGTCAACACTCCACCAAACCTCAAGTCATGGGGAACTCCACCCCACCAACCCAACCTCTCTCCCAAAACCCCAAACAAGATAAGACTTTGGGGATGACCAAGGGTCTTCACCTCATCACCAAAAGAGAGCTTGAGGAGGATATAGCTCAAGGGACACCTCTATGTGCGGTAGTCATTTTCGTAGGATAGCCCACCCCCTCAAACCCCCATCGCATAGAAGTCCGGCATCTCCTAGAAGAATTCCATGATGTGTTCCCGGAAGAACTCCCGGACCAACTCCCGCCCATGCGTGATGTGCAACACGCAATTGATTTAGTTCTGGGAGCTACCCTTCCCAACCTTCCTCATTACCGTCTCAACCCCACGGAACATGCCGAACTTCGGAGGCAAATAGAGGAACTCATTAGGAAGGGTTTCATCTGCATTAGCAAAAGCCCATGTGCCGTACCGGCCCTTCTCACTCCTAAGAAGGATGGATCATGGCAGATGTGTGTGGATAGTCGGGTCATTAATAAGATCACCATCAAGTATAGGTTCCCCATCCCTAGCCTTGATGACATGCAAGCGGGAGCCACTATCTTATCCAAGATTGATCTTAAGAGTGGCTACCACCAAGTTAGAATTAGGCCTGGAGATGAGTGTTAAACGGCCTTCAAGACCAAGGATGGCTTGTATGAATGGTTGGTCATACCTTTTGGGCTCTCAAATGCCCCAAGTGCTTTCATGCGTCTCATGACGGAGGTTCTTAGGCCTTTCATTGGGGTCTTTATAGTGGTCTACTTTGATGACATCCTCATATATAGTCAATCCCAAGAGGCCCACCTTGATCACCTTAGGCAAGTTTGCACCGTCCAACGACATGAGAGCCTATTTGCCAACCGAGGCAAGTGTCACTTCTTGACCACATCCATCACTTTCCTAGGATTTGTGGTATCCACCAAAGGTGTCTTCATGGACCCCGAGAAGATCCAAGCTATTCTAGATTGGTCGGAACCCCACACTCTTGATGAGGTCCGAAGTTTTCATTGGTTGGCCACCTTCTATAGAAGGTTTATTCGGGGATTTAGCACTATCACTGCCCCTATCACCGATTGTTTCAAAAAGGGGACTTTTATGTGGACCAAATCAGCCTCTAAAGACTTCCAAGAACTTAAGGAGAAGATGACCCAAGCCTTGGTCTATGCCTACCCGATTTCTCCAAAGTCTTTGAAGTCACATGCAACGCATCCGGGATAAGAATAGGAGGGATTCTTAGCCAAGAGGGACACCCGGTAGCCTTCTTTAGTGAGAAGTTATGTGATGCTAGGACAAGATACTCCACTTATGATAAAGAGTTCTATGTCATGGTGAAGTCCCTCCGACATTGGACGCACTACTTGTTACCCAAAGAGTTTGTCATCTTTTCTGACCATGAGGCCCTCAAATACCTTAACTCCCAACAAAAGCTTAATGCCTGACATGCCCGATGGGTTGAGTTCATCCAATCCTACACTTTTGTTATCAAACACAAAGCGGGAAGTGAGAATCAAGCGGCAGATGCCCTTAGTAGGAGAGTCTCTTTGCTATCCACTATCCAAGTGGAAGTGACCAGATTTGATAGTCTCAAGGATGTGTACCTTGGCTGTCCCGACTTTGGGCACATCTATACCACCTTGAGCACCCATTCTAGCAAGGAACATGAGGGATTTGTCTTAGAGGATGGGTACCTCTTCAAGAGACCAAAGCTTTACATTCCACAGACCATTTCTTGGTTTGGGAATTACTTGTAGGAGGACTAGCTGGCTATTTTTGGGTTGACAAAACCATTGCTCTAGTGGAGGGTCAGTTTTATTGGCCAAGTCTCAAGAGAGACGTAGGCAAGATAGTGGGTCAATGCCGCACATGTGCTTCGGCCAAACAGGTGAAGCAAAACACCGGCCTTTATACCCCTCTCCCCATCCCCGACCGTCCATGGCAAGACTTAAGCATGGATTTTGTGCTAGGCCTACCCAAGACTCAAGGAAAGCATGACTCAATCTATGTAGTCGTTGACAGATTTTCAAAGATGGCCCACTTCATCCCATGCTCTAAAACTTCCGATGCCTCCCATGTTGCCCGATTGTTCTTTGACGAGGTTGTTCATCTCCATGGCCTACCCAAGACCATATTCTCTGATAGGGATGTCAACTTCACCAGCTATTTCTGGAAGACTCTTTGGCACTTGATGGGTACCATCCTCAAATTCTGCACAACCTATCACCCTCAAACTGATGGCCAAACTGAAGTTGTCAATAGGAGTCTAGGGAACCTCCTTAGGTGTCTTGTTGAGGATCGTCCAGGGAATTGGGACCACATTCTACCTCAGGCTAAATTTTCATATAACAACTCTATCAATAAGTCCATAGGAATGAGTTCATTTGATGTTGTGCATGGGTACAAGCCAATAAAACCTTCAGATCTCATTCCCCTTCCCCAGCATGCTAGAGTGTCTATCTCAGCTGAATCATTTGCCCAACATATTAGAGAATTGCATGAAGAAATTAGCAAGCACATCAGTAAAAAGAATGAGACTTATAAAAGGCTGGCCGACTCTCATCGCCGCCACCATAAATTCCATGTGGGTGACTTCGTGATGGTGAGGACAGAGAGGCTCTCCCCGGGAGCCATCTCCAAATTGAGGCCATGTGGGGCTGGTCCCTTCCAGGTCTGAGGCGCATTGGCGCTAATGCCTATGAGTTAGATCTCCCCGAGGAGTATGGAGTGAGTCCCACATTCAATGTAGCCGACCTAGTGCCGTATAAGGGACCCACGGTGGTACCTAGTGAGGATATTGAGCCTATTCCTCCCATTAAGAGAGCACCCACCCGTGAGGAGAGATCACCAGCCAAGAGATGAGTCCAGCGTGAGCGCATTGAACGAATATTGGATGAACAGGTCACTACCACCAAGAGCAAGGTATACGAGCGCTATCTTGTCAGGTGGAAGGATCGGCCTCTTTCGGAAGATTCGTGGGTGAGTCGGGAAGACCTCCAGCAGATGGATCCTGACCTTCTCGAGCGGTATCACAGCAGGATGGACCCCTACTCGACGGAGTCGAGCTCTTCGCGGCCCAGGGGATTTGACGGAGGCATCACCTACGACTCCCTCTGGCTCGGGTCATCTTCACACCCTGGTGTCATTTGAGCTCGGGCTTCACACTATGTAGGCCCATTTATCTATTTTGTGCTTGAGTCATTTGATGTATTTTTCACTTTATTTGAGTCATGTCCCTAGGTCTTAGTTTATTTCCTGAAGATTAAGTGTCATTAGGCTAGCTTTTGGGCCCAATTCTGTGGGCTTGGCCCAAGGGCGCCCCCTTGCTTATTTTTCATTGTTGCATGAGTCAGGGACTTTTTATAAAATGTGGGTTACCTATATATAGGACCCCATTTCCCCCCCCCCCCATTTCAACTTAATGAATGAATGCCAAATTTCCATTTTGAGAGTCCAAATTCCATAGTTCTAGTGGAGTGAATCCAATAGTGGGTGAGAAGCCCTAGGGGAGAGAATCCCCACCCAACCTTCTCTCTCTCTTCCTCTCCCTCTCTCATTACAAAGGGGGCTGCGACCCCCCCTCTCTCTCCTCCACCTCACCTGCCACCTCACCCCCATCCCCTTCCCTAGGTGCTTTGAAGGCCCCTCCACCAAATCCCCACCAAATCTTGCCCCTCCCTAGGAGATCTTTGGCCATTCCAACACAATCTCCCACTCCCCAACACAATCTCTTCCCTTCCCCACACAATCTCCCAGCCCCCAAGACCAGTTTGAATTTGAAATTCCCCCCATTCCCCAGCCTTAGGTTGCCCCCCAGCCATCTCTATTAGAACAGGTTGCCCCTTTCCTTCCCTCCACTCCAAACTACCAAGATCACCCACCACCTTCACTAACCTTCAACCTTGACCAAAGCTAGCAAGACCCTGCGCCCTCCCCCTTCTCCAGCACCTCCACACACCCTTCCCACCCTCCATACCTCTTCCCACATTCCCATCCCACCACTCATCACATCCCCTTCACCATTCAACCACTTCTTCTTCTCATTTCGTGGTCATTTGGGATCTACATCGACGAACCAGTTCTCAGCTGAAGACCTACAGAAGATCAACAGATTGCAGAGGCGGCCACGGCTTCCTCCGGATGTTCCTAAAGGTTCCAGAGGCACTGTTGGAAGCGTCTCCCAGTCGACTTCACAACGGCGGTGGTCTCATCATGTTTTGAGTTTGGGGCCGTCCTGAGCAGTCGATCTTCCCCGATTGCGCATCTCCTCCCTAAAGAGCAACCTGAAGCTGACTCCTGAAGCTACCACGACCACTCTCTTAAAGATCTGGAGGTGAGGCTTTGTCGGTCGTTTCTTTGACAAGTCTACTTCCAGAATCAAGAAGCGGAGCTCTGTTTGGCACCCAGAATCAAGAGTTCTCATTTTCTTCCTCCTGGTGCACGGTTCTGCTTCCTTTCAGTCTGCTCCAACACCCCCTCATTCTCCGAGTTATACCAGTCTACTCCGACAACATGCGTTGA
Source organism: Amorphophallus konjac (assembly GCA_022559845.1). Lineage (NCBI taxonomy): Eukaryota > Viridiplantae > Streptophyta > Magnoliopsida > Alismatales > Araceae > Amorphophallus > Amorphophallus konjac. Next base: position 152,943,240 of record CM040117.1, read on the forward strand.
TCTTGTTTCGAAGAAGACTCATCGACGGTTCTGTTGACTCTAGCGGCACCTGATTCTGAGCTCTGGAGCGCTCGTGGCAACCTCTTCTTCATGCTGTTGTGAACCTGAAGCAGTCAGAACTGCAGGCCTGCCTCCCTGTTTGAGCCTCTGCCCGACCACCCACCGGTGACCAAAGAAATCATAAAACTTATGGTGTCATCCTGATCCAGCTACAAAGAATTTGTAACTAGTTTTATCATCAACAAAAATCTGGAGTGGCCGCAGCATCAAGATAACCAACTGGCTATCCTGAAGCATAGAGAGGTCAGAATCGGCATCGGCTCCCTTTCTTTGCTTCTAGCTCGATTTTCCCCCTCTTGCTTGGCCGGCAGAAGGCCCCTCCCCGTTTGGAGATAGTTATGGATGTATTAATAGTTAACCCTCACCCCAAGATCCCCCTCCTGCGAGAGGCATAGTGTTGTAAGTGTTTAAATAGGGCAAGCTACCCCAGCGCGGCATGTGGGGAGCCCACGCTTCCCCGCTTGCCCACGTCTCAGAGCGGGACCGGTTTCTTCAAAACGGTCAAGTAAGTGCTCCAACCTAGCTCTAATTTCATGCTTGTTCTTTCAATATTAGTTCATTGCTCCGCTGGCCGTGAGAGTGAGTGCTCGGTCCCTCAAGCCCCGTTGCTTTGAGTGATCACCGTGGGGAAGAGTGTAACCGGTGCGCTCGGCACTTCATCGGCCCCATTGAATTAGGCCTCCATACCCTTGGGAGCAAACCTTAGCCTTGCTGGCCCTCTACCAGCAAGGGCCCAGCCCTCACATCCTCCACTTGGCATCGCCAAGTTACCCCGGGTTTGGGTGAGAGTCGGGTGAGTGGCCGCCATATTTGGTCCGTCTTGAATGCAAAGTGTGCTTGCTTGTTAAGTCCTAGATTGTGTCACATCACTAAATAAACCTACTGTTAGTCTGACCCACACATACAATGGTGGACCAGGACATCCAATTGTGTGCCATGCATACACTAGATGCAATCGATGGTTGACGAAATGGGGGACTCCTAGGCATCCTAATCTGTCCCTAGCATGCGGCTGCCTATTGGATTTCGAAGACTTGGGAGGGCTAGGAGAGTCGAATACTCCTTCGTTACCCCTATATGTTTGTATCTCTTTCCTCGAAACGGGCCCTTGGCTGAGTGTAGGTGGACTGGCCCGTGGGGTAGGGGTGTGATAGGGGACTTCGCTAACAAGGTGGAATGGTGGTGGTGGGTCACGAGGCTCACTAAGGAAGGGGTCGAAGGGATGAAAGAATGTGTGACCCTTCGATATTGATTCCCCCATGACACGGTCCCAAGTTTAAAATTCTTGAAGGTATAAATAATCACCTTCATGCATTGTGATCGGTGGGACGACGGTCATGTGTAGAAGGTATGGTTCCTCCCTCGAGATAAAAGGAATGAAGTTTGACTAGGCTAGCATGGGGAGGAATAAGAGAACCTCTTTGGTGACATGACCCACGGTGCACACGGAGGTAATGGACCCTAAGGCTAGATGTGTGAAGCTATGACTATTGGGTTGGTCGAATCCTCGGGCCAAGAAGTACGTCAACTGCAACTATCGGTCTAACCCCTTAAGAAGGTCGTCTAATGTATCGACATGGTGAGAAGACCGAAAAGTGGTGTGGAAGGAGTTGACGGGCACTAGTTGTAGTGCGGGGTCCATGGATGGGTAGCAAGGTAGTCTAGGGACCAAGCCTATATTGAGCCAACTAAGTAGTGGCTCGGCAATGAATAGATTTCCCGTTAGAAACACTGGTGGCTCCAAATGTGGTGGCTCCGAATAAGGATCGGAAGTAGGTACCAAAGAAGCTCTAAGGGAAGGGTTCCTCGGCTGGGGTGGGGAAGGCCGCGGGGCAGGAGCGTCCTGCCTCGGGGCCTCATGTGGCCGTCCGACCGGCTCGGCACCCGGCTGATAGGTAGATGCTCACCGAATGGTAGCATCAAACCTTGACGCGAAAGGCTCAACCACTAGAGCGACTAGATAAGACTACGCCAGAGTGATCGCGTCGCGGCAAAGTAATTCAAACTGGAAGTGAAGCCGCAAATCTCTCCAGAACTGAAATGCGGTCGTGGTGCTCTCCTCTCCAACTCCATATTCCAACCGGTACTTATCATAGTCCCGAATGTACTCCAACACGAACTTGTTGCCTTGGACGGGCCTGATCGGGGTGCATAGGTTGGCCATAGTTGCACATAAGATGGGAATTGGTTCCCCTAGGAGTGGGCATGCATTGGAATTTTTTTTATGCAAGACTAATGCAAGCACCTAGACACGACTCTAAATGGTAAAAAGGAGTGAAATACAGACTCGAATACAAACCAAGGCTCAACCAGTATCCGGTACATGGCGGAGGTATGATCCAAAGATCGAACTCACGCAAGTGTGCAACCTTCACAATAGACGTAACCTATCATTCCGGGAACAGCTTTTGATTTACCGAATAGAGGAATGCAAATGCAACACCTAGACTTAGACACTTTTTTTTCTTTTTTAAACAACGACTACCCTAGACTCAACCTTCCGCTCTGATATTAAATGTATGCTAGACGGGACGCGAACCTGGGACAACAAGGGACTCTACCTCGCGGACGTCCCTAAGCGAGGGAAATGTGTGGATGTGTGCGGTTACGAAACCGGTAATGAGTCGAGGGTATCGACTTTTCTGTGTGCTCGGATCGAGTCACGGGACGGGTTACACTCACTTACTCTCGCAGCGGTGACTGAATTGAATCGAGCTAGTTAACCTATCATTTGCAGCGGCATACAAAAATATACGAGTAAAGCAAATGCCAAGTGGAGAGCAGACACGATACCTCCACGCTCCGGGCGTGGGGAAGATGACCCCGGCCAAGACTCGTACTCCCGGTACACAATAAATAAATAATTACAGTGGTAATTTTATGGCCCACTCCACGCAGAGAGGTAAAGGGCGACAACAATAACCTGGGAATATGAAGCTTGGGTTGACGGGCATCAATTTAGAATGCTCCAGGGCCGGAGACGAGCTGCTGGTCCGGCTTGGTTCTGCGGGGCCCGCGTGATAGCAGGTGGGTCCGGCTACTAGGACGGCGGTACCCGGGCGTCTCCTTGCTGCGATGGCTGGCTGGGACACTACTGATGGGTTGTCGATCAATGTCCGACAGCGGCGGTCGCCGAAGATATCCCGGCGTCTTTTTCCGGGATTAACTGGTGGACTGATCTGCTGGCCTGTTCTTGAATCAGAAATGCGCGCCTCCACGAAAATAATTTCTGCGCCGAGATCCGGTGTCGGGTCTATGGAAAGTTGGTACCGATGGATAGAGGACTCAGAGGGTTACAACATATAATTATTTCAGATCCATCAACTGAATGGATTGGAAATAAAAATGATTATGCCTCAAAGGTTTTTGCTGGCTCAGACTTACAGACACACAGGACATACTGAGTTCTGCCTGAAAATGAATTTTGACCGATAGGAAAACAATAGATCTCGACTCCAAAAAAATTATGGGTGGAAGGGGGGTAAGTGAGGAACACGTATGGTTTTTATGGGGATTTTTTGAGATGTATAAGGGGGCGGGAAAAATAGAAGAATATACTCCTATCCTGTAGATCTGCTGATTGGCAGACTATTAGGGGTGGAATTAAAAGGTCAGGAAAAATAGCAAATGACCTCTGAATGGCACGAAATTTAAGATGGACATAGGGGACAACAAGACGAACAAACACTCAAAATTGCAGCTCCATCAGATCTCCTGATTTGGAGATAAAATTTGGGCTTCAACCTTCTGTCCTGATGTGGATAGAACTCCGACGCGGTGGTAGTGGTGGTGCGACGGCGGCTCGATGGCGGCGGCGGCTGCGGTGCTGAGCTTCTCACTCAGAGAGGGGGAGATGGGGAGGCTTCACACCTCAAGAATTTCACAGAAATCCATCAGGAAGGGGGTGGGAGAGAGACGGGCGCCCTTGGGCTCTTGGAGGCAAATGCCAATTTTCTAATTTCTTCTTCATTAACTCTTACAAAATGGAAAATACATGGGTTATATAGAAATATACAAATGACCAAAACTAGCCCAAGATCTACGGTTTGGGAGGGGTAAACTAGGGATAGAATATTTAATCCCCATGTGGTCAAATGGCCTAATTAAATAAAAACACAACAAGCATTAAACTATTATAAATGGGGGGCGCCCCCTTGACTAAAGGGGATTATTCTCTACTTATCCCCCCTTGGTCCAAGTCCAATTTTGGACTTTGAACTAGTCCCACATGGGCCCTAGAACCTAGGTGGACCAATGAAAAAAAGGGTGGGGGCCCCTGCTGGACCTACTGGACTTTTACAAATAAACCCAAAGACTTTAAAGACTAACCCTTTGGCTTATAATGCCTTACAATTGTAAACCCAATTAGCCAAGGGTATAAATACAACAAAAGGACACAAATGTAAAATAAAAATGTTAGTGCCCGGTGTTGATTCCCATCATCTGAGGATCGTAATACTCTAGCTAACGGTTGAAAACATGCGTCCTTGGGTGCTTTGACTAAACAAGAGAAGCGGTCGGTAGCCGACCGTTACCCCAAGGGTAACGGTCTATCGTGAGACTGCAACCCTGGCTTGGTGGTCCCAGGTGGACCGCTAAGCCCAACCGACAGTCAGAATCGCCTTGCGGCCCCCTGAGGGCCACCAAAGGGGGGTAGCAGTTCCTGGTAGGACCGCAACCCCAACCGGAGCGTGAAAACGACAGGAAAGGCCAAAAACCCTGATCCACGCCCCGATCATCCCCCAATGAATGGGAAACAAAGGGGAATTCATCCCCAACCCTCCTAGCATGATTCTACACCCATAGATTAGTCAAAAACCCCAAGAAACGTGAGATCCGGCGCTCAAATCCGAAACATCCATTTTCACCTTCTCGACACAAATACACCCCTCTTGACCTCTCCTCGGCCTAGAAATTGCGGGGAAAGCGGGAAAGAGGTCAAGGATGCCTCCCCCTACCTCAAAGAATCTTGAAATTCGCTTGATCACCTCCGATCACCAAATCTTAGCCGAACACGATCTCCACACTCTCACCGTGAAAATGACACCGCCACGATCACCTCGCCGCCGCCACTGTCGCCACACCGCAACCTCAGCTCGCCGACCACAGCCAGAGAGGGAGAGGGCGCCGCGAGCTCGGATTGGGAAGAAAGCTTGCAACGATCGGGGAGGGGGTGCTCTCACGGGAAGAAGAAGAGAGAGAGAAGAAGAAAGGAAAAAGAGAAAATAAAAGGGGTTATTTATAGAAAATCCTAAAAATACAAAAAATTAGGGGAAAAAATCATTTCCTCGATCCTCGGAACATGCTCAACGCACTGGTAACGTCTCGGAGTAGGGGAACACAACGGTTCACCCTTTACAGGGTTCCAGAGGCTCGTAAGGGAAAAGCACACGTAAATCACAAAACGCGCTCTGGGACCTGAAGGTGATCCAAAACTCTCGAATCCAGATCCAAAAATGTCCAAAAAACTCAAGACATTACAGAAACCCCAGCACCCATGGCTGGGTTACCAGACTCACTGTCACTAGCCATACTTATGGCCCATATGGAAACTACATTATGAGGAAATTAGCACTATACGGGGACATCCCTCTACATGCGCACAGGTACATGGTGACTCAAACTAACATATCAGAGAAGTCCGGAACCCACGGGGTCACCTAGACCCTTAAAATTACATGGGCACATATTTCAAGGAACCACAGTCTCCTTGGACAACTAGAAACATGAATCCAAGTCAATAGAGGTGTCCGGGGTATTCAAGGGGCGAAGGACGCCCAAAGAGACCCAATAGGTGAACCTACATTGGTAATCGGTCCACCCCAAAGTACCAGCGGTCAACCAATGGACCATTGGTCCACCAATGGCTTGCATTGGTCAACCGTTGGGAATTTGGGGTCGACCGGTGGCCTATGTAAGTCAACCTATTGGGTCTCTTTGGGCGTCCTTCACCCTGTGAATACCCCGGACACCTCCATTGACTCAGATTCATGTTTCTAGGTGTCCGAGCAGGCTGTGGTTCCTCAAAATATATTCCCATGTGATTTTGAGGGTCTGGGTGATCTCTTGTGGCCCGGGCCTCTCTGTTATGTTAGTTCGAGTCACCGTGTACCCGTGTGCGTACGGAGGGCTATCCCCGCATAATGTCGGTTTTCTCATAATGCAGTTTCCATATGGGCCATGAGTATGGCCAGTGACCGTTAGTCTAGTAACCCAGTCAGGGGGGTTGGGGTTTCCTTTTTCACCCCAAGGGTGGGGAGAACCCCGGCGATGGTAGGCAACCTTGAGAGTCCTTTTGTTCGTGGTTTCTAGATTTCGGCTTAGGGTGATTTGATGGCCTTGGGTTGAGTCGTGTGACTCGCTAGCTGATGGTCTAACTAGCTGTTCTATGTTTTGGTGGCACTGGGCCGCCTTTGGGTCTGAGTTAGTCGTGGAAGGTGAATGCGTATCCCATTAGTACTCTAGTGGTTTCTTATCTACTAATAGCTCCTACGTCCAATGACCCCCCACTAGTGATAGCTTGCCTAGGCACGCGTGTGCCGACCCACTCGGGAGTGGTGGAGAGCTAGACTCGGGAGAGAGGATTTTAGGCTGGTTGCCGTAGGGCCTCCCACTGTGGCTGTGACGTCTTAGACTCCGAATACCGGGTAAACCCGATACCACTTGGATTCTGAGAGGCCTCCCAAGATCTATAAGGCTCTGAAGGGATAGAAAGGTGGGTATAGAATACATTGAACTTCCAGATAAAGTAGTAAACAATTAATTACTATGATCAGGATTGCTAAAATAGCATAAATAAAACTACATTTTCAATTAACAATTAAAGCTACAGAGCTAACAGAGTCCAGTCCAACTAAAGTACAGTCTAACAAAAAAGAGAACGTACTCTCAAGTCGGGGGAAGTCCGACATTGGCAAAGCTGGCAACTAAGAACCTCCGCACTGCACCTCCGAACCACGAGGAAGGAACATCTACACCTAAAATGTCAGGGGTGAGCCTTGTCTCATTGGTTCAGTAGGGGTCCCGCGGATCCCCACCACGAAACAAAAGTGGTAAACAGCAGTGCTAACAACAACAGCAAAGTAGTAATAGCAGGAGTAGGAACAACAGTAAAAGTAAAGAGGAAAGCCATACTGAACAGAAACACAATAGCCGATAGAACCTCGGCCCTCTAAGCTACTCCAAACGGTAACAGAAATGCGAACCCCGATCTCACAAAGTCGGGAGTTGCCGATCCATCGATGAATCATGAAACCCTATCATGAAGGCCTACTGAAATAGACAAAGGCCCCACAAAGACCTACTCGGCCAAAGGTACGGTCATGACTCCACTGTCGTGCACCCTACACTATCTACGGGTAGAACCATGATAAATCTCTACCGGCACCCTAGACCGTAGTGTTGAAAGGACACAAAACCACTCGAGGAATTATGTCATCACAGACGTAAACCAAACCACAAGTATCACAAGATGAAACCACACGTCAAGAGCTCATGCTGCACGAGAACCACGTAAGCCATGAATCATGTGTCATGTGACAGAAGCACCTCCTCACTAGTAGAAAAGCCAGATGCGTCCACTGTCATCTTACACTATGCCTTAAGTGTCTCCCACTCACCTAGAATGAGGTAACTGAGACACCGAACCAAGAACCAAGGAACAACAGTAACGAGTGACTAGTCAGGGTCACACCGGTCAGCGCTGGTCCAATGCCCCTGACCACGTGTGCACACACAAGCTCAATGTCTTGAGCTAGGCCTCTATCTGGTTTTCCCTTCCCGTCGAACTCTAACGGCTAGACAAAGTGGCCCACGGCAACTAGCCTACAAACCGTCTCTATCGGGAACTCACCCCGCCACTACTCCGAGGTCGACTGACACACGGAAAGTGTCATCAAGCTACGACTAATAGAGGCTCACAAGACACATAGACTCTCAAACGGAAACACCGATGTGGGGACAGGCTAAGCACGCACTTGTCGTTAAAACTCAGAGCACATAGCAGCATTACACCACTAGACTCAGGACAGCCAACTAGACCTGATAACACAATGATCCATGAGTCACCAGACTCAGGTCAAGATCATCGCACATCACGGCAACACGCCGTTAATCAGCATAGTCCCTAAGCCAAGACCATGGTAAAACACATTATGGAAATGACAGAGAATAGTCGGATCCACAACAGTAATGAAAGTTCTCGGCCCCAAGGCCACTCAACGGACTCACAATTCTGCATGATGAGAAACATGGAACATGAGGGATTACCAAAGTCCTCGAACTACATAGGCAAGCAAACCATGGTAAGATGATACCTCCAAGCGTCCAAAACATACTCTCGATCCCAACTGGATTTCCAAGACATTCACGAGGTCACGTGTCAATCACTTGGTCACAATTGGGTTGACTAAAAACCATAATGACTCTCGAAATCACACGGCACACAATTCAAAATTACGACACTTCCGAACACCCTATAACACAATCACCTCCCTCATAGGACGTCCAAGACATCCATGGAACAATGGGCTAACCAAGGGGTCAAAGCCAAGCCAACCAAAAACCAAACAAGCGAAAGAAACACCCAGAACAAGTGGCGGTCACCCCTATGGCCGCAAATAGGAAGTGGCGATCATAGCATGGCCGCTATGTAACGGGCAAATCAAGTGGCGGTCTCAGCCTGGCCGCTACCTGATGGGTCAGCAAATGATGGTCTCATTGGGACCGCTAACATAAAGTGACGGTCTCCAAAGGGCCGCCCCCTGAATATGGCAGTCATGGCCGGACCTCCATTTAGTAGGAAACCCCAAAATCGAAACAGAGAGAAAAATAACAGAAAATAGTCTTATGGGGGCCACAACTTGAATAAGGCGGTCACCCCAGGGCCATCTCTTGGATGTGGCGGTCATATATGGAACATCATCTCCATACTATCTCGAGAAACGTACGATAGGCCAAACAAGTGGCAGTCTCGCTTTGACTGCTAACTCATGTGGCGGTCAGTCTCCAGGTGGCTACTTGCGAACCGACATACGAGCCTAACCATCTTAAGAAGCCAAATAGAGGTCTCCCTAGGGCCGCTACTACCAAATTGCGGTCGAGAGGAAGACCGCTACCCCGAACTGACTTAAAACCCATAAGAACCAAACAATGAGATGGTGGTCTCACAAGGACCGTCTCTTACAAATGGTGGTCCTCCCATGGCTGCCTTATCAAGTAGCGGTCTCTGGTACGACCGCTACTTCCTACCGATGCGAAAACCGTAGGAAAGCACAAAACTCGATCTTTCCACACCCCAATCATCCCAGAACGATAGGGAGACACTCATAGACACGATGCCAACCTTCCACAAGCTGGAAGGGGCTAAACAAACCACAAAATGGTAAATAAAAGGGTGATTTCCTCGAATCAACCTGAAATGACTCATGTGGGCATCCGGTCTCATACCGGCCCCAAACCATGGTCAAATGGAACCAAACTGACGGGAATCGAATCCTAACATTCTAGGGGTTCAAATCATACCATTTAAACTAGAAACCATCGCCTAGAACGACGATTTCACATCACACCTGAAAAATATGCTTTTCCTTTAAAGTAGGAAAACCATCTAAAACTTACGCCTATCGGCTTGAAAACACGAGGGAAGGCATGAAACAAGTAGAGTGTCATGCCCCGACATGGAATATCAGGACTGGCAGTAGAAAACGCTAGTAATGATAACATGCTAAGCTAAGAATTTACATAACGTCATGAATAGAAATAACTCCAAATCTATTACAATAACCATCAAACCGACTTAAACATATCAAGCATAACCTCTACTTGACTCTGTTGGGTCCCGAAGTGCAAGAACACGGATCTAGAGGGGGGGTGAATAGATCCTTCTACTAAAAGCTATGACCAATTAAAAACACAAACTAGTGCACAGTGGAATTAACAAGCTTGATAAGATTGAGGAATTAGCTAAACACGATAACTAGGTTCTCTCAATCTCACCGTTCACACACGAACATTCAACCAATATAAACACTTAAGCATGCATCCAAAAAATCAAACCACAAGACACAGAATTTTTAAGGTGGTTCGGGACCACGACGGGTTCCCTACGTCAATCCCTCACCAAACCCGGTGAGGCTTCACTCGGAGATAAATCCCCAAACGGAGACGACGCTCCAAACACACACGGGATGACGCACGCACACACACGGGGACACACCCCAACACACACACAGACGGAGACGAAGCCTCCCACACGATCCGATGACCGGATCACAAACACATACACGATCCGATGATCGGATCACAACACACACACGATCCGACGACCGGATCACAACACACACACGATCCGATGACCGGATCACAACACACACACACACGGTCCAACGACCGGATCACAACACACACACACACGCTACAACAACCGCAGCATAATGAAACAAACACGACCGCACGCAGGCGATCAAACACGACCATATACACAAACGGTCACACACACAAATATCTATAGTGTTCAAAAAATAAACACAAATATTCAAACATGCTTAAACCCAAGATATAGATCATAGAACACATCACAAAGAACTGATAGAAGATATATAAGTAGTCCCCCTTTATTTTCCAAGACAAGTTGATGATGTTCCTTGAACCACGAGTTAGAGGGAAGCCGGATGAAGATGATTCCTACGTCCTCTTGATCCTCTCTTTGATCCGCTCCTTTTATTCTTCTTCCATGAGCTCCAGATCTTCACGGATGTAGATAATATCCTCCTTGGAAGAGATCCACCACGTTTTTCCCTTTTTCTTCACCTACACGAATGAACAAATGAGCATTAGGGTTAATCTCTTCTCAAATTCGGAGCACACATTAATATATATAGGAGACTGACTAAATGACCCATATACCCCTTCTAAAATGAGTTTAAAACACCCTAACATGATTAGGAATCATTGAGGGGTATTATAATAAGGTTTAGAAAGGTTTTCAAAGAGTTTTAAACACTTTCAGAAATCACGTTCCGGAAGGGGTCGACCCATGGGTCGACCCTCGGGCAACCAGAGTCTGCCGGGGCCAAAAAATAGAAGCAGCCTGCAGGGGTCAACCCTTGGCAGTGGGTCGACCCCTGGGGTCGACCCATGCACTGGCTGGGCATCCAGCCCACAACAAAATGCGGTTTTAGCCCCGTAAAAGTGCCAGAAAAATTCTCAAAAATCAAGAAATAATTACCATGAGTTCAACAAAGTATTAAGACCATTTAAACCACATTTAATCAAGATTTATGAGAAAACATTAAGTACATTGTAAAGGCTCAAAAATCTCATTTTAAGGATGCATAAAACACTTCCAATGCAATACAACCTCATGAAAGATGTTCATGAAAACGACCCGGAACTTAGCATAGCAATGGTTAGATGTTACCATCATCCACTTGACATGGGAGGGTTTAAAAGTCATCCTTTAACCTGTTGAAACATGATAAATCAAGAAGTTAGATGATAATCAAAACTCATGAACCAAGCATCAACTCTTTGAACTAGTTAACATAAAAATACATCATAAACACATTCAATCAAGTAATTGACTTCTCAATTCAACCATCAAAAACATATTCACTATTTGACAAGGTTTTGATATGATGAGCATGAATCTCTCACTTAATCAAATACAAAGACATGAAGGCTCAACCATTCAATCACTTTCTTGAATGAACCAAATCTTCAATCATCAAAATGCTTCATTACACAAATATTAACAATTATGCCAAATGTAAAGCATGCATAATATCATGGAATCACATTCATTCAAATGGCATTCTTGTTGATTAAAAACCAACATCCATGAAGTATTATCTCAAGAGGAGCATTGATATAGACTTCCTAAATTAAATTACCATGTGTCCAAGAAATGAGCAAGCATCATTAAAATCACATCCATCAAATTTCAAGTTACAAGGTTGAGGATATTTCAAGCTCAAAAATCTTATGAAGAAAACGCATGAAAATATCCAACCAAGACTTTGAAAAGCTATTAGATGAAATGAATGAAATGTAGAAGAATCAATACAATGCAATGAGTGAGTCAACTCCCTTTTTCAATAAGATCTTCATTGATGCACTCCTTTGAATTCCAAGCATGAATCATGGATTTTGATCCTGCAAATCAAAATATTCAAGGCAGAGATCCTTAAATACAAATCATTCATATAACTTTCAAACACGAATAAAGTTAACTCCATTTAAGAAGAAGAGCTTCATTGATGGACTCCTTAAGGTTCCAAGCATGAGCCATGAAGTTGTGTTCCTACAAACCAACATAAATATAACATTAGTTCCTTAAACACCAAGGGTTCACATGGCTTTCAAGAGTAAACATTGACTCCATCTTTCAACTCATCAAATCAAGATATAAAACATGTTGCTCAATGAAACACATGCACACACAAACACAATCATTTTGATATCATTGAAACCAAGCACGAACTATGGGATGCAACAATCTCCCCCTTTTTGATGATGACAAAACGATGTGTGTGATAATACAGATTTTGCAAACATGTGCAAACATTGAGCATACACCAATTCTCCCATTCTCCCCAAGATATCATCATTCATAAAGCATTGAGCACACACCAAACATTCTCCCCCTTTTTGTCATCTACAAAAAGATAATAGACCATGTGACATAAAATGAACATGTGAGGTCAAAGGATAAGTTTCCAATTTAAATGCCAATTGATGTTAAGTAGGGGCTCAAATATATGATACCAAGTGTTGATCAAGATAGAGGCACAAACATAGGCAATTTCAATTCTCGAAGAGAGAGAGCCTCAAAGATAGTATTTGTTGATCATGATACCATTTGTTGGTTGAACTCATTTTGGCATTTATGTAACATGAAGTGTTCAGAATATGCATTTGAAAATGAACTGTGCCAATTGGTGAAAAGTATGGATTTGATCAAGATGATATCATGAATGACCTATATGCATGCTGAAAATGCCAAATATGCAAATATGTAAATATGTAGATGATGAGCGTCATCTTTCAAATGCAATGAATATACACTATGTGAATGCCAATCATGCAAGATATGAAGCTATGCACTGGATGACTTCTATCCTTCAAAAGTAAGGTTTATGCTCAGAATTAGACTTAAGGGGAATGCATGAACATGCAAGCACACAAGCACAATCGTCATGCACACAAATATTACATATAGTAACTCCCCCTATATGAAGCACAGGTTAACAAAAGAGCATGTGATTCAAATTCAAAAATGTAAGGCATTAACATAACTAAGAGATTTGTGCATACACAACTAGGAGTACTACATAAATCATGAATGTAGGCAAATTCATAAGATACATACATTACAAGAATGTCCATGTGAAATGTGAGATAATGACTAATGAGCTTCAAAATATATGGATTTTTACATTTTCTAAAGAACACTAGAAGGTAATCTCCTCTCTACACTTTCACTTTAGATTCTCGACTATCGGTAGCTTCGCACAACCCCCATTTTGTTTCTTTTAAAACACTACACCTTTCGGCGTGAGTTTCCTCATATGTCTCAATGGGGATTCCCGGCTACTTGGATTCGTCACACAAATAGATTTTTGTTTCTCCTTTTGACACGAATTTTCTCCTTTATTTCAGGGGGGATTCCCGGTTACTCGGATCCACATACCACTTATTAATTTTTTTTTTGTGGGGTAGCCAGCTTTTTTCTCACGATTACTCTTTAATATCCATGTAGAGATTCAAGTTCCCTTTAGAGTGTTGGAAATAATTTTTTAAACCCTTATCAATGAAATTCATTGAATTCATTATGTGTAAGAGTGTGGGGGTAAATTTTTGTTTTGTATGTATAAAATGAATTCGACAAGACATAGCTATGACTCCCCCTAAATGTATGCACGGTCGGAATCAAATCCTCCCCCTTAATATATGACATGTATCACATATGAATAAAATCACTGTATTATTATTTATCAAGGAGGTGAGGACTTAGAAAGATCAAGAAATAATTTCATAGGGTAAATACTTACAAGCATGTAAGGATTCATGAAACATACATGCAAGCATTCACGAGTCATGATATGCGATTATCATGAAATATATGCATATGCTCTATATGCATGAATATACAATATGCATCTTTTTGTCATTTTATATGCATAGTATGTATATGCAAAAATGTCAATGCATTCTTTTTATGCAAGTTTTCAGTTTGTGTAATGACGTGAGCATTTAAGAAAAGCATGAAGCAAGTGAATGCATGAGATGGATTTTCAATGAATTTGGCACTCAATCACGAGTAATTTATTTCAGATTTCATCATGAAAAGCCATATCCCTTATATCCCAAATGTTCAACCATGATCATTCAAAGATAATATTTCATGAGACATAAGCTTTAGTTTGAACATGATACGCCCTGCATGTGTGAATATGTAAATAACCAAGTGTCCAATAGATTTCACACAAAATTTGACAAATGAGCAAGATACGTGTTTGGACATCTATTGAAAAGAGTAGATTTCTAAACATGTCAAATAACTTATCAATTTAGTAAATCAATCACACACAGTCAATGGGCTTTAAAATAAGCCATGGTCAACATTCAATACCAATTGTTGCATTTGATCAAGCAATTCCACAGTTCAAAAATTTTGCCCTTTTGAAACAAGAAGGTTTTTCAAATTCAATTTGAAAGTACATGCAAATCAAAAGTAAATTGATTTCATTCAAAACACAAGGTTCCTTATAAGCAAAATAATTCAATTTTTGAATTTTGGTACTAGGCGGAGAACATAGGTCCGAAGACCACCATCACGCTTAGTGGAAGTATCTAGTTGAATGTAGTCCAACCTTCTCTAACCACCATTTGATATACCAAATATTCATCCATTGAAGACATATGTGGCTTGTGAAGAATTTATAGCATAACATGAGAACACACCAAGATCTCATTCCAAAACATCAAAATCATCAAGTTTGACAATGAAGGAGCAAAGTTGGGATTTTACTATATGAGTGTGCCTTGTTCTATTTTATTGGAACCACTTTCATTCTTAATTTACCTCAAGGCACACTTGCATCCAAAATAATTCATTCAACAGATTTGGGCACCCAAGCCTTTTTGGGTCCCTGGAGGTTAGTAGCATTGCCACCAAATGCTTTCTTCCTTTTCATTACTACAATATCATCATTCTTCATGATCCTGTAATTCTCAATAGCATGTCCATGGTTTCCACAATAAAGGCCTTGAGGAGAAGCAGTTTTACCAAAAGACTTCCTTTTTGGAGTAAAGGAAGTTTCAAATCCATTCCATCTTCTATTTTCAAAAGGTCTAGATTTAACAAAATTAGACCTAGCATGTATTCTAGAAGCATAGAAATTTTCTGTTTTCAAAAACCAACATTCTTTCATAAGATATCTGTACTTCCCACAATGAGAGCAACAAGGAGATGTGAGTCTACGGAATGACTTTCCATTATTTGCATGAGTGTTTGTGAACAAGTTTCTCTTATAAGATGAAGACCCTTGAGCATTGGAGGCATGTTCAATTCTGAATTTTCTTTGAAAGTTCAACTTAGCATTGATGACACGATAATCATCATTTTGTTTGACAAAGTAATCATTCATGACATGGCCAAGTTTGTGACAATAAAAATATGAGACATTTTTCTTTTTGCATGTGAGTTTGTCATCCTCTTTCATGACAACACAATCATCCATCACATGTCCAAACATATCACAATAGAAACATTCAACATTAGACTTTGATTTTTGAAATCTATTTGGCATGGTTGGTTTGACATTTTTCTTTTTCGTAAAATCATTTTCAGAAGTTTTCTTTTGAAAAATGGGAGAGGGAGCTTTGGAGGTGCTAGGAATGTCAGAGACATGAACAAAAGAGGTTTTCATTTTTGATTCAAAAAATGTTTTGTTGACCGAGATGTAGCCAAGACCCTCTTTTTGAAAGTTCACTTTAACACCTAGCAATGTGTCTAAGTTCTCCATCCCTTTGACAAATCTAGACAAATCAAGCTTTAAGTTGTTGATCTCTTTTTCACATATAAGGATTTTATCGTCACGCAAACAATTCTTTGATATGAGTTTTTCATTTTCTTGCATGAGGTTTTTATTTTCCAGATTTGTGCAGTGAAGTTTTTCAGCAAGCTTTTCAAGAACCTCTTCAGTTTCAACATGCTTTGAGATCGTAGCAAGCAACTGTTCATTCTCAGATTTTAACAAGGAATTTTCTTTTTCAAGCTTATCAATACATTTCAATCTTCCTTCTAGTAAGGAATTCTGAATTAACATGGCACCATTTTTCTTTTTAAGATCTTCATTTTCATTCATGATGCTTTTGCTATCAATTTCAGAATCAGGTAGCTTTTCAAACATTTTATCATCATCAGACAAAGAAGCCAGCTTGTTCTTAAGATATTCTTCATGTTTCTCAAGCATGGAGATTTTAGACATGAGGAATGTATTTTGCTCACGCAGCTCATCACACTCATTTTCAATTTGAAAAGATGTGTTAAGTTTTCTAGCCATTTCAACATCTTCATTCAAACAAGAAATCTCTTCTGAAAATAATTCAATTTTTGATTCAAGAGATTCATTTTGTTCTTGCAGATGTTCAAGTATTGACTCCAAGATTTTACAGTTCTTACAGGAGGAATTAACATGCCCATTCTCATTAATCTTCCTTTTCAAGGTTTTATTTTCAGATGTGAGTTTCTTACATTTATCATACAGTGTAGCATATGCCATTTGCCATTCCTCAATAGAGAGTTCTTCGGATTCAGAATGTACATCATTATAATTTTTTTCATTGAGTTGATCATCATTGTCGGCCATAAGATAATTTTGTCCTTCCATCTCTTGAGCTTTGATCAACTGATCCATAAGCTCCTTTGCCATTCTACAAGATGAAAAAAATGGAAACATATGAGTATCAATAGCACTTTTCAATAAACTTAAGACAATGACATTTTCATGGTTCTTCAATTTATCTTGACTAGACCACTTGGTCTCATCTAGAGGTAATATGTGAGGACCATCATAAATCAACTTCCAAAGATTAGGATTAATTGAATTGATCAGTCCACACATTTTACCTATCCATGAAGTAATATCAAAACCATTAAGAATAGGAAGGCAATTCTTTGACATGTGCTCAATAGAAAAGTTCATGATTGTAGAATGCACTAGGATCACTCTGTAGATCGTGAGATCTAGGGACAGTAGAGCCTTGCTCTGATACCAATTGTTGGGTCCCGAAGTGCAAGAACACGGATCTAGAGGGGGGTGAATAGATCCTTCTACTAAAAGCTATGACCAATTAAAAATACAAACTAGCACACAACAGAATTAACAAGATTGATAAGATTGAGGAATTAGCTAAACATGATAACCAGGTTCTCTCGATCTCACCGTTCACATACGAACATTCAACCAATATAAACACTTAAGCACACATCCAAAAAAGTAAATCACAAGACACAGAATTTTTAAGGTGGTTCGGGACCACGACGGGTTCCCTACGTTAATCCCTCACCAAACCCGGTGAGGCTTCACTGGGGGATAAATCCCCAAACGGAGATGACGCTCCAAACACACACGAGACGACACCTGCACACACACGGGGACACGCCCCAACACACACACATAAGGAGATGAAGTCTCCCACACGATCCGACGACCGGATCACAAACACATACACGATCCGATGACCGGATCACAACACACACACGATCCGATGACCGGATCACAACACACACACACACACACACACGGTCCGACGACCGGATCATAACACACACACACACACACATACGCTGCAACAACCGCAACACAATGACACAAACATGATCGCACGCAGGCAAGCAAACACGACCGTATACACAAATGGTCACACACACAAATATCTCTAGTGTTCAGAAAATAAACATAAATATTCAAGCATGCTCAAACCCAAAATATAGATCATAGAACACATCACAAAGAACTGATAGAAGACATAGAAGTAGTCCCCCTTTGTTTTCCAAGGCCGGTTGATGATCTTCCTTGAACCACGAGTTGGAGGGAAGCTGGATGGAGATGATTCTTACGTCCTCTTGATCCTCTCTTCGATCCGCTCCTTTTCTTCTTCTTCCACGAGCTCCAGATCTTCACGGATGTAGATGATATCCTCCTTGGAAGAGCTCCACCACGTTTTCCCTTTTTCTTCACCTACACGAATGAACAAATGAGCATTAGGGTTAATCTCTTCTTAAATTCGGAGCACACATTAATATATATAGGAGACTGACCAAATGACCCATATACCCCTTCTAAAATGAGTTTAAAACACCCTAACATGATTAGGAATCATTGGGGGGTATTATAATAAGGTTTAGAAGGGTTTTCAAAGAGTTTTAAACACTTTCGGAAATCACGTTCTGGAAGGGGTCGACCCATGGGTCAACCCTTGGGCAACCAGAGTCTGCCGGGGCCAAAAAATAGAAGCAGCCTGCAGGGGTCGACCCTTGGCAGTGGGTCGACCCTAGGGGTCCACCCATGCACTGGCTGGGCATCCAGCCCAGGGGGGGTTGACCCCAGGGGTTGACCCCTTCAATAGAGGTCAACAAAATGCGGGTTTAGCCCCATAAAAGTGCCGAAAAAATTCCCAAAAATCAAGAAATAATTACCATGAGTTCAACAATGTATTAAGACCATTTAAATCACATTTAAAGAAGATTTATGAGAAAACATTAAGCACATTGTAAAGGCTCAAAAATCTCATTTTAAGGATGCATAAAACACTTCCAATACAATGCAACATCATGAAAAATGTTCATGAAAACGACCCGAAACTTAGCATAGCAATGGTTAGATGTTACTATCATCCACTTGACATGGGAGGGTTTAAAAGTCATTCTTTAACCTGTAGAAACATGATAAACCAAGAAGTTAGATGATAATCAAAACACATGAACCAAGCATCAACTCTTTGAACTAGTTAACATAAAAATACATCATAAACACATTCAATCAAGTAATTGACTTCTCAATTCAACCATCAAAAATATATTCACCATTTGTCAAGGTTTTGATATGATGAACATGAATCTCTCACTTAATCAAATACAAAGATATGAAGGCTGAACCATTCAATCACTTTCTTGAATGAACCAAATCTTCAATCATCAAAATGCTTCATTACACAAATATTAACAATTATGCCAAATGTAAAGCATGCATAATATCATGGAATCACATTCATTCAAATGGCATTCTTGTTGATTAAAAACCAACATCCATGAAGCATTATCTCAAGAGGAGCATTGATATATACTTCCCAAATTAAATTACCATGAGTCCAAGAAACGAGCAAGCATCATTAAAATCACATCCATCAAATTTCAAGTTAAAAGGTTGAGGATATTTCAAGCCCAAAAATCTTATGAAGAAAATGCATGAAAATATACAACCAAGACTTTGAAAAACTATTAGATGAAATGAATGAAATGTAGAAGAATCAATGCAATGCAATGAGTGAGTCAACTCCATTTTTCAACAAGATCTTCATTGATGCACTCCTTTGAATTCCAAGCATGAATCATGGATTTTGATCCTGCAAATCAAAATATTCAAGGCATGAGATCCTTATATACAAATCATTCATATAACTTTTAAACATGAACAGAGTTAACTCCCTTTAAGAAGAAGAGTTTCATTGATGGACTCCTTAAGATTCCAAGCATGAGCCATAAAGTTGTGTTCCTACAAACCAACATAAATATAACATTAGTTCCTTAAATACCAAGGGTTCACATGGCTTTCAAGAGTAAATATTGACTCCATCTTTCAACTCATCAAATCAAGATATAAAATATGTTGCTCAATGAAACACATACACACACAAACACAATCGTTTTGATATCATTGAAACCAAGCACGAACTATGGGATGTAACAGACTCCATTACAATAACTAACACAAGCTCTAAGGCATAGCTAGATGTAAAACAACTATAACAATCTCAACAATTCTATTAGCTGATACACTCCAAGTCATCACTCTGGCCCATTCCCATCCATATGTGAGTCTTCACCTGAGCTGCCTGGAAAGGGGGGAAAACAACTATATGAGCGAATGCTCAGTAGGTAACAACAAGCATATGTAAGTGATTAACCAATTAATTACATGTTTATATGAAACAGAAAGAAAAGAAATAACGATCGGATGAAACAACATAATAAAAGAAAGTGCTAAAGAATGAAATGGAATAACAATATGACGGGATGATAAATTACAAGAATTGCTAGTTTATGAACAATATATATAACAGAAAATTGCAGGAAATTGGCCAATAAGCAGGAATGTAACCAAGTCGAACATGATTCAAGTAAGAGATTAAGAGATCATTATCATAGACATCACGCTAGTCATGCACTCGGTGCAATGCCTCACCATGTCATTACAAACTCACATTGGCATAAGAAATTTTCGGGCGCTCTCCCAAGGACCAGACTGGGCCCCTATGATCCGTTGGCATTGATTTATTGGATCCAAGATCCCAAGTTCCGTCTATACTTTAATCAAGTTAAATGGCCAATTACAATCAAGTACAAACTTACCTTGGAACATCCCAAGGCTAAGTTGAAAAGATATTGTCCAGAATTTCTGTCCAGGAGTTCAAGTTATCAAGAACCATCATGTTCTTGGATTCAAAACCATAAAACACGGAGAAAACTCGTCTCTGGATGATATGCAGTCAATACTGGATCGCTCAAGCACTTGTGCAGTCGACTCTGGGCCGCACTAACAGGAACTGGCTGAAGTTAGCCTTCGCGAGGTCAAGGTTGAACGGCTGATTAAGGGCCGCTCTTCAACATGAACGGTAAGTATTGGGCCATACAAGACCAGAAGTTTTTAAAATCGAAGATAGGACATGCAGTCAATACAGAGCCACTCATTAATTGAACGGTCCACTAAGGGCCGCCTGTAAGTTGTACGGGCCATTACTGGCCGCACAATACAGGGCCTACCAATAAGTTGTAAATTAGCCCAAGTGGGCTCCCAGGCTGCCATAGGCAGGGTGGAACTGAAGCAGAGTCCAACCCACTATCTGCTGGTCGACCTAGGGTATACTGAGCAGATCAAATCAGGAATTGGCCGAAGTTGGATCAAGGATAATTGGCCAAAACTAATTGGCATTAGACAGGGATGAACGGTCGCCATTGGACCATTCAGGGAGATATGCGGTTGACTAACGACCGCGCAAGTCCCTGCTAGTCCAATTCGGATTATGACTCATCTCACAGTAGTTTGATTGAGTCAAGGTTCAATTCTAGGGGATAATAATGGTTCAAGATTAACGGTTCAGGTCTAAGGTTATAACAAGTGTAACCCTAATAGCCATTTCAATTATAAATGATTCGTAATTAAGATTGATATTCATTGGAAAGATGAATCAAGATCAAGCTCAAATTAAATAAATCAGCAAGAATTATTTACTGTCATGAATTACAGTTTATTAGGTGTGTTGCTAACATGCCATTTACCACTAATCTACTAACATAACATGCTGTAATGATAATTAATCTGCTCTGCTACCGATATGCGGTCGGTTCTGGACCTTACATCTCCATGGACGGTCACCGACAGGCCGCGCATGCCCCCTCAAGTCCAAAGGCCTACTGGAGATGGATGGTGGGTAATGTGCCGCTGGGAAGGATGTGCGGTCTGGAACTGGCCGCAGGATATACATGCGGTTAGGGTTCGGCCGCACGTTCCAGGGAAACAATCAGAGATAGAAACATTTAAACGGTCAAAAATAGGCTGCCTGTCTTGGATGTGCGGTCTATCGTGTGGCCGCACAAGTCCAGACAGATCGCTGCCCCTTTCGCCTTGCCCGACTCCGGCGAGGTTTCTAAGGTCATACTAAAACATGGAATTCGCATGATATAAAGCATGGAATTTGGGGCTTTTACTAACAAGGAAAGAGCATGAAAAACTCTACAAGATGCATGACTCAATTTTATTTTTACAGTCTGAAATTTCTACTTAATCGAAAGGGAACAGTTATAACCCTAGAGGTGACATGCTTCTACTAAAAAAAAATACTCGCAGAACACTTGATAAAATTTAGAGCTTTCTACATCAATGAAAAGCTAACACGATGATACTTCCAACCATATATTATTTGTAGGGTGTGCCTTGCTATCACCTACCTGAATCGGATGAAGAAGGAAGGAGAAAGAAAACCCAAGGCACTGGTACACACAGCCCCTAATCGCTAGAGATCTCCCTCGATCAAGCTTCTCTGCAGCCGCCACTGGTTCTAAATAATTCTAGGGTTAGAGAGCTTCATTTTTATAGGTCACATGCCTTCTAGAGGGTTCTATGCAGTATTCGTCCACGCAAATTGGGTTGATGCGAACGCCGCCGTAATTATTGACGTGATCCAATCTTTGTCGATTGCATCTCCTAGGTTTAGGGTTTCGGGAGATTAAGAGAGGGGAAATGATCCTCTCATCCTGGCCTTTCATTTGCCACTGGTTTGGGCTCATTTGATGGAGTATTGGGCTCGAATTTCGCGTTTCAAGGTATGGTTAACTAAGTGTTTAATTTGGGCTTAATCCACTACTTCGGCCTATTACAGATTTTATTTGGGTTGGTCATAGAAGACAAGTTTGTTAAACGTGTTGTCCTCTACAAGAATATAATTTTTTTGAAATTTTATAAAATGGTCAAAATTTAACTTATTCTATTTATTAATGAATTTCAAATTAATTTCTTGAAAAAAATCGGGGTATTACACCCTCCCCCACTTAAGGAATTTGGTCCTCCAAATTCAATGCACTTAATAATAAAAAGAGGGAGTGAGACATCTCACCTAGAATAAGTCAGGGTACTGCCTCCGCATAGTATCTTGTGACTCTCAAGTAGCTTCTTTAGTTCCACGCCGACTCCACTGAACTTTAACCATCGGTATAGAACTATTCCTGAGTTGCTGTTGCTTCCGATCCAGAATCTTGATCGGCCTTTCTTCATAAGTCAAATCTTCCTTCAATTCGAAGTCCATATGCTGAATAATGTGAGTGGGATCATACACATATTTCTGTAACATAGACACATGGAAAATATTATGTACTCCAGATAACTGAGGTGGTAGTGCCAAACGGTAAGCAACCTCCGCCACTCTTTCCAAAATCTTGAATGGACCAATGTATCTTGAACTCAGTTTGACCAGAATACCAAACCTTTGAATCCCTCTCATAGGAGAAACCTTTAAAAACACATGCTCACCAACCTGAATTCCAAAGCTCTCCTCCTGGTGTCGGCATAACTCTTCTATCTTGATTGTGCTACTTGTAATCGATCTCTGATAATACGGATGTTCTTGGACGATTCGGAAATGAGATCTGGTCCAAGCCATTTCTTCTCACCTACCTCGTCCCAACATAACGGGGATCGACAGCTTCTATCATACAAAGCTTCAAATGGAGCCATCTGAATGTTGGCCTGGTAACTGTTGTTGTAGGCGAATTCAACCAATGCCAAGCGAACACTCCAACTATCTCCAAAGTCAATCATGCAGGCTCTAAGCATATCTTCCACTATCTAGTTGGTCCTTTTAGTCTGTCCGTCTGTTTGTGGATGGAAAGCAGTACTAAAATTTAGACGAGTTCCCAAGGACTCATGCAATCCTTTCCAAAAATGAGAAGTGAACATGGGGTCTCTATCAGACACAATGCTGACTGGTATACCATGTAGTCTTACCACTTCCTTCATATACAAAGCAACCAAGACATCAACTGTCCATTTAGACTTAATAGATAAGAAGTTAGCAGATTTTGTCAATCTGTCGACAATCACCCATATTCCATCAAATCCACTACGAGTCCTAGGTAGACCCATAATGAAATCCATGCCAATACTCTCCCACTTCCATTGGGGTATATCAAGGGGTTTCAATTTCCCTAATGGTCTGAAATGCTCAGTCTTGACTTGTTGACAAACCAAGCATCTACTTACGAAGTCCGCAACTTCCCTTTTCATATCCGGCTACCAAAAAGATCTTTTCAAATCCTTAAACATCTTAGTACCTCCAAGATGAATAGTGTATCTGGATCTATGAGCTTCCTCGAGGATCTTATTCTTTATCTCAGCTACATCAGGTACACAAGTTCGTCATTGAAATAACAATCTTCCATCATCAGCCATCATGAAGTCAGGTCTGTTACTCAAGCTTCCCTTGATCTCTACCAACTATGGGTCATCATCTTGCAGAGACTTGATTTTCATCAATGATTCGGACTTAAGTTGAATCTGAGCAACCATAACCCGATCCTTGTCAACATTAAGATCTAAACAAGCTAACTGCTCCAGCAATTTATGTTCTTGTAACATGAGTCTTGACAACTTAGCTATAGGCTTGTGGCTTAAGGCATCTGCCATAACATTACCTTTTCCAGGATGATACTCAATGGAGAAATCGAAGTCCTTCAAATACTCTGGCCATCTTTGCTGCCTCATATTGAGTTCCTTCTGAGAAAATAAGTATTTCAAACTCTTATGATCTGAAAACACCGTAAATGCCTCTCCATACAAGTAGTGCCTCCATATCTTCAAGGCGAACACCACTACTGCTAGCTCCAAATCATGAACATGATAATTCTCATCATGCTTCTTTAACTGCCTAGAAGAATAGGCTATCACTTTCCCGTGCTGCATGAGTACACACCCTAAACCAATACCTGAAGTATCAGTGTATACAATAAAACCTCCTTCTCCAGAAGGTAAAGCCAAAACATGTGCAGTAGTCAAACATTCTTTCAAGGTCTGAAAGCTTCGCTCGCAATCTTCTGACAAATCAAATTTGATCTCTTTGTGGGTTAATCTTGTCAGAGGTACCATAATTTTGGAGAAATCTTGAATAAACCGTCGGTAGTAACCTGCTAGGCTTAGGAAACTTCTCACTTCAGTCATATTAGTAGGCTTATCCGAATTCTTTACTGCCTCTACCTTCAAAGGATCAACAGAAATACCTTCTTTTGTGATGATATGCCCTAGAAAGGACACCTCTTGCAGCCATAAATCACACTTACAAAACTTGGCATATAACTGATTATCTCTCAATAGTTGCAATGCCATCCTCAAATGTTCAGCATGCTCCTCCTCACTCTTAGAATAAATCAAGATGTCATCAATGAACACCACGACCCATTGATCAAGATAGGGCCGAAGCACATCGTTTATCAGTTGCATGAAAGCTGCAGGTGCATTTGTTAGCCCAAAAGGTATTACCACAAATTTGAAATGCCCATACCTACTGTGGAAGGCTATTTTATAGATATCCTCTTCCTTAATTCGTAACTGATGATATCCAGATCGAAGGTCGATCTTAGAAAAATACTGAGCTCCTGCTATCTGATCAAATAACTCATCAATCCTTGGCAATGGATATTTATTCTTGATAGTCAATTAGTTCAATTTTCGATAATCGATGCACAACCTCATCGAACCATCCTTCTTCCGGACGAATAATATAGAGGCTCCCCACGGGAAGTACTTGGACGAATGAACCCTTTCTCAAACAATTCCATCAACTGCTGCTTTAGTTCCCTTAGCTCGGTAGGAGACATACGATAAGGAGCTTTGGAAATAGGAGTCGCACCAGGAATTAGATCAACAAAAAAGATAACTTTCCTTTCAGGAGGAAGTCTTGGCAGTTCCTCAGGCGAGACATCTGGAAAATCTCGGACGACAGAAAAGTCCTCAATCTGAATCTTCTGCTCAGGGGTCACAAAAATAAAGGCTAGAGAAGCCTTACATCCTCTCCTCATCAGTTTATCTGCTCGAAGAGCCGAAATAAGTGGAACAGACTTATGGTGTCTAATTCCTATAAAAAAAGTCCAGGGTGTAGATCGTGCTAAATCCACACGTGGAACATGGGGAGTTTTAAATATAAGAAGAAAAATATAATCGGGGAGAAGATGATATGAAGATAAAGAAACAAATAAGCACGTGGTGCTATGAAGGAGAGTGATCGCCAGAGGGGTTACCTCAATAATAAGCAAAGAAGATCGCGAATACCTGGTGGAAAATTGGGGTGCGGGATGGATTGTGAATTCCCTCCTCCGCCTTCAATCGGCCGACCGATGAAGGGGGTTTTTCTTTTTGATTATCCTTGCAAAAATAAGACAAAACAAACAAAAAGAGGGATCAACCAAGTGCACGTAGTATCAATCCAAAGATGATATGAAGATGGGAAAAGGACAAAAACATGCGCACCTTGTTTTTTTGTTTTTTTAAAACCCCTTAAGAAAATAGGGAAAGAGGAGATATGATGAAGCTTAATGCAAATGTAAAAAAGAAAAAAAAATAACAGTGATGATGAAACTAATGCACACGTGAAAGAAGAAACCAGTAGTGATCGGTTGATGAAGACAAAACAAATGAACTGAATAAAAGAGAAACCCTGCTGTCGCTGATGACAGTAAAGGGAACCAAGGTGGACGCGGTTGGCCGGATGCAGAGGAAGCAGAGGAAGCAGAGCCCATTCTAAACGATCGCACAGGAGGAAGATGAGCTCTATTCTCGGTTCTTGTGACTCGTAAACCTCTTGAACCCTGTGAACCTCGTGAACCTCTGCCTAGATCGATCAGAGCATCCTTTTATAGGATTTCAATCGAAGATAAGCTCAAATTTGGGAAGATAAGGATAGGCAATGATCAAAGAAGGCAGGACTCTAGCTCCAATTCGAGCAAGGAGACCATTGGAGGCAGGGAACTACTCGGGAAAGAGGAGTTTAAGCAGGACACGAAAAGGAAAAACACGACCTTACGAAGGGCGTCAAATCACAAATTGATGACCTACATCAAGACGTTACTCAAAACACGACCACAATCAAGGGCGTCACTTCTTGGATTTAATTTTGGCAATAAAACTTACTTTATTTGAAAATTATGAGAAAACGCCTGCGATGAAGGCGTTAATTGAAACCACACCCTGAGGAAGGACGTTAATCAATAATTTAAATTGATTTTGAATTTATTTTGAAATCGGATAATACCAGGAATTGACGCCCTGACATTTAGTCGTCCTTTCTTAAGCACACGCCCTAGGTAAGGTCGCTATTTAAAACACGCCCCTCCTTAGGTCGCGAATCACAAAAAAATGGAAGAACAACTCAAAACCACACACAAGAAGTAGGAAAACTTCATATTATGAATATATTGAAGTTCACTTTGGGGCGTCATCATAGTGACATGAGATTTGATCAACATAGCGTCAATTTTGGCGTGTCTACAGCTGTCCCGCCTTGGCGTCTGCTTTGCAAGGTAGTGAGACGAAATGGAGTGAGAGTGCAACAAATGGAATGAAGTGGAGCGAAATGATAAGTAGATACCAAGGTGTGATGTGACACACC
Source organism: Amorphophallus konjac (assembly GCA_022559845.1). NCBI lineage: Eukaryota > Viridiplantae > Streptophyta > Magnoliopsida > Alismatales > Araceae > Amorphophallus > Amorphophallus konjac. The sequence continues at coordinate 152,970,738 of CM040117.1, forward strand.
TCAGATATTAAGTACTGGAAATCTTTCCAAGATTCTGAGTGAAATAGTTCCGAGTGATTCTAAGGAAACATCAATTTGCTGGATAAGGGAGATCAAACTAAACAAGTAAAAATGTGCGCATGGCACGATAAGGAGACACCATTGGAGAGCGGTTACCAGCCAACGTGGACGTGCTACAACCAAGGTGGATTTGCAGAAAAATAAAGGGAATTGAGATGAAGATCCAACAAAGGAACATTTCCAAAGAATCAGCCTGAGCGGCTTCAGAGAGAATAAAGTACTCAATTTGGAGTGGAATATCTCATGTCAACTCAATTAAGAGCGAATGACCTTCATTATTGCCATAATATGAAGATTTTCATCATGAAACTCAAAGTCCTACATGATGCATGCTGGGCTAAATGAAAAGATAAAACAAACTAAAAATAGAAAGTAATGAAGGATAATATTGTTAAGCCACCCAGATTTGGTCAAGAATCCAGGTTTCTGAGCTAACACTAAGCCGAAGTCCGTTTGTCCGCGCATCAACTCAGAAAGTGGAACCATCGTCCCAGACCTCGAACGACTCAACGGCCTATCCATGTGATCAAGACTCTCCTGGAATTATCACTATTTTTGATGAAGGGGAACTCAAATTCCAGGTTCATCAGAACCACAAGGTCCTTGATATGCTATAATAGCGTAGATACCATATAGTAAAAAAATGCTTACAACAAGATGTTACGGTGATCCTGATATCTTAAAACCTGCAATCCTCTGCACTTGAAGTACATTAGTCCTCACAATTTCAATATCAATAATCTTCAATTCAAAGTATGAAATGATATGATCATAAGTGCTAAATAAAATAGAATTCCAACGAAATAATAGCACTTATGTTCATCAAAGCACGCAGGGAAGCAAATTCATAAGCTTATAAAAACACGCCTGGACTGAGCGTCGTCAAAACATGAAAGGCGCCTTAACATGAGGGCGTCAAAAAATGAAACACGCCCTTCACTAAGGCGTGAAATTCATCGAGAGGCCAAGAAGACAACGACCCACTCAAGGGCGCTACACAAAACACGACCTCAGTAAGGTCGTCAATTCAGAAATTGACGCCCTAATAGAAGGCGTTAATTAAGCACAAACCCAAATCGAAAGCCAAACTCAGTCCTAATAGCCCTCAACTTCTAACTCCGAACAGCCTTGAGACCTCCCGGACTCCTATAAAAGAAAGGCAATTCCAAACAATCAACGCAACCCTCAGAGCTCTGTTCTGCTGCCTCTTCTTCTGTCTGTTCTTCTGCAGGTCATCGCAATCGTCGGAACTTCTTCCTGCAAACCGAAGATGGAGAGGGCGATTAAGAGGTCCAAGTCATCCACTCCCAGATTAACCGATATCAATGGGCATATAAGCAGCAGGATTTCCATGAACCAGGTAATGCATCTTCTGTTCTTCTCTTACCTTCTCCGAACCAAAAGACCGTTTTAAACTATTCTGCTGTTTCTCTGCATGCTCACTTGCTCATGCATTCTTTTCTGTTCTTTTCTTCCACAGGACTATCCATTGGTGCCAGGAGCTAGGAGATTTACAAAAAACAAGTGGCTCCCCCTTATCCTTTCCAAGCTTTCTTCAGATATGAGAATTTACCTTACAAGATGGCACCTTTTGGGCCTAACCACCCATGCCAAACATCATGACCAAATCCACTTAGATTGGGCAGCCATAGGAGCTCTAGTTGAAATATGGCACCCTTCCACTCATACCTTTCTCTTTTCAACCTTTGAAGCCACTATCTTATTAGAGGAATTGGAGATCATCTTGGGTTTGAAGAGAATGAAGCAAGGAGATGAAGAAAAGATGGCCATCATGCCAAAGCCAATCTCTTCTCATGAATTATTAACAAGCTTGATTCCTAGCCCCAACCTAGTGCACCAAATCAAAGCTACCAAAGGCATCAACCTTCTAAAGCTCGCTTTATGGGTGTACAAGAGAGCGGATCAAGCCAAAGAAGATGAGGAGATAAAGCGGGTAGCAAAGGCCTTCATGGTGTGCTTAGCAGGAGCGATCTTATTCCCATCCACGGAAGACTTTCTAGAAGAGGCCCAATTAAGCGCCATAGTGAGCTTATGGGAAGGAGATAGAGATGGATCGGCTATTCTAGCATATCTCTATAGTGGGCTCACCTCGGCGGCGATGGGAAGGCCCATCTACGGGTGCATGCTAGCACTCTCTAGTTGGGTTGACCTTTACTTCAAGTTCGATCCATGTGATGAGGCCCAACAACCCTCAAGAATCTTTTCAAAAATCCCACTCTCTTATATGACCGGTTCACTTGGAATAAGCAATAGAGTAGTGAACCGAATTCCTCAAATCAAAAAGAGAGTGGAATGGAGAGAGCACCTCAAAGTAATGCCAAAGAACCTCTTTACTTGCGCCCCAGGAATACTCAAGACTCAAGATCTTCGCGCAAGATTTTCCCTCGGTACGGACCTTCGTCTCATAGGTGCTTCAGACTTCATGCTATATAATTCACACCGGTGCCTCCCTCAACTCGGGCTTCCATGACAAATCCTCGAAGATCCCTCTCATCTTCCTCCAATCAAGACACGGGATCTAGGCAGCAATGAGGATGGTGAAGAATGCACAACAGTTCAAGCTCTCTAGAAAATCTGCAAGACTTATCAACCTGTGGAGAACATAGAAGAAGACAGAGAACAGTGGAATACATATGTAATAGCCTTGAGAAAATTGAGGCCCAAGGTGGCTCATTAGGCATTGTAATCTTTCTAAAATAAATCAATGATCTTTCTTTTATTGAGCCAATCTTACTATTTTTTCTGATTAAATCTTCCAACATTCTGTGATTTTGTTGCAAATAACGCCTCAATCAATCCCGTGATTTATAAAAATGACGCCTCAGACAATGTCGCTTTCAACGTTCCAGTTCACGCATTTGACGCCTTCACCAATAGGCGTTACTTAAATAACGACTTAAACAAGGGCGTGGATTGATTCAAATTCTCAAAATATATTCGTTGAAATTCCAAAAGTAACACCCTTAGCAAAGCCACGTTTCAACAAGGTAACGCCCCAAGCTCAGGCGTGAATAAAAACCGTGATAATTGCTTCAATCACATCAATCAACGCCCATTGAATACGTCTGACGACGGTTATCATTCCCCATGCAAACAAAAATAACGCCTCAAGTAATGTCGTCAATTCCCAAGAAACGTCCTTGTTTCAGGCGTGTATTCCACAAGAAGCGACCTTTCTTAAGTCGTTAATTCTTTTTGACTGTTCGACTTAACTTTCCCTCCTTTCTTCTTCTTCCTCCGTCCACTTTCCCTCTTTCATTCTTCTGCAAGCCCTAACCGACCTCCCCCCATCTCCCATTTCCTCCTCTCTCATCTCTCTCTCCCCAGCCCTAAGCTATGGCCGACGGAGGCTTGAAGAGGCAGAGGGTGGCCGCCCCTGAAGTTGTAGACTTGGGCGATGATGCCCACGGCGAGGAGGAAGCCCCTCCCGCGGCGGCGGAGGAACCACCGGTGGCCGAGGAGGCTCCGACGGAAACAGCCGGCGACGAGGCCGGAGGACAAGACGAGGAAGAAGAAGATGATGCTGGAGAAGAGGGAGAAAACGAAGAGGGAGAAGAAGGTGAGGAACACGGTGGAGAAGAAGAAGGAGAAAGAGGTGGTGATGAACCACCGCCCGCGGCGGCGCCCCCTCCCCGTGCCGGCCAACTCCGACGGCCACGGCCTCAACCACAGGAACCCAAGCACAAGAAGGTAGGCCCCTAAACCCAATTTCCATTTTTTTTTATTTTAATTTCATTTTTATGCAATTTCCATAGCCCTCGCGTATAAACCCTGCAACCCAGAAAGAAGACGCCCTCAGGGGCATTGCGTTTAAACAAGACACGCCCAACCCAAGGGCGTTAATCAAATTATTTTCCTGAAAAATAAATAACCCCATGAGAACACGCCCTAAAGCATGTCTCCCATTTAAATTCATATTATGCTGTTAATTCTCGCATGATGTTATTTTTATTTCATTTTCTGAAAAATTGGAAACCACGCCCCATACTAGGGCGTCAATTCAAAAACAGACGACCAAACCAGCGGTCGCCCATTCATTAATTCTTGATTAATTAAAGAACCCAATTTGGAAAACGCCCCACCCAAGGGCGTGAATTAATAAACCCTTTTAAGATTTTAGAAATTAACCACAGACACACGCCCAACACAGAGGCGTTTCATAGATGAAGAACGACCTAAGGTAGGTCGTTATCTTAAAGCACAAATAGAACCACGCCCTCCTTAAGGGCGCCAATTCAACGAAAAATGACCTGAGGAAGGTCGTTAATTTTAATAACATCAAAATTCCAACCTGGGGCAATCAAAATGAAATAAGCATGAATAATCAACATAATTAAGTGAAAATTCTTTTCTTTAAATGCAGGGATTGATGAGGACGCGCATCTCGTGGGTCATGGTCCGGGCAACGTACTACGGCCTCCCCAAGTTCCAGAGAGAGAGGGTAGACGCGATGGGGTTTGGGGCCTTCCTCAGCATAGAGCCAGTTAGGCCAGACCTACCACTCATTCAGGTTCTACGGGAGAGATGGGATAGGACGAGCCGGGCATTCTTGATGCCATGGGGGCATATGGTTCCTACCCTAGAGGATGTGGCTAGGATCACCGGGTTGAGGGTAGACCGTGAGGCTGTGAGCGGGATCACCTACCCTGACTACACTGAGTTTGCCCAGAGGTTGCTAGGGCTAGAGATGGTCTACGAGACGCCTAGTGAGTGTAGGACTATCTTCCGCACCGACCTTACTACAGTGATGGGTTTAGGGAATGCCAGGCATAGGTCCGGGGAGACTCTAGAGCAGTTCTCGCAGAGGTTGATAGACGGGGCTAGGGCGGTCTACTGCCAGGACCCAACTGACAGGGAGAAAGCGGACCGAGACTTGAGGAGGTTCCTACTGCTGCTACTCGGGAGGCTATTGCTCAGCACGAAGGGCGACGTCATCAACTGCCGATTCCTGGGGATACTCGAGGACTTGGAGGCAGTTGGCAGCTACGCTTGGGGAGCGGCACTGCTGGCGCATATGATGGCCGACTTGTCCACGGGGACAGGACGAGAGACGACCGTCAGTGGCTTCTCACCTTTTCTTCAGGTATGCATTTTTCCTCTTTTTCTTCTCTCTTTTTTTTTTACTTTATGCATGTGAATGCCTTCATAATGCAATGCATGGATGCAGGTTTGGAGCCATCTCTACATGCCGATGGGGCGCGTTGACCCACGGCCTGGAAATGAGGGAGCTTTTCCCTTAGCGCGGCGCTGGCTGCCGATCGTCTTCGGAGCCCCACTCGGTTACGAGTTGTGGGTTTTACGGAGAGAGTTCCGCGACTTCCCTCCCTCGCTGGTATGTATGAATGTTATGCATCTTTCTTTTGCATTTACTTTGAATTTATGATGATGATGATGAAATGATGACATGTATATTTATGAATGCAGGTGCAGTGGAGACCCTATGAGGGGATGACAGATGAGGGCCAGCCTTGGGTCGTAGCGGGCCGACCTCGCTTTGAGCGTGAGCTTTGGGTTCACTGCTTGAGCGAGATCGAGCCGTTACAGCTTAGGTTGGTGATGAGGACGCTAGGCCTTCACCAGGAGTGGGTAGAGGTAGGCGAGCCGCGTGGCATTGGGAAGAAGATGCGCGGTCGTACAAAGGCGACCGACTGGAGGGTGCGGTTCGAGGAGCAGTACGCCGACTGGCAGCGTGGCGGGACCAGAGTCACCTCTCGCGCGACTGGCAGCTCCGAGTACCTCCGGCGCTACTGGGAGATATACGCCGGCCGACTCGAGATGAGGGTCTTAGGGGTATGTATGAATGCAATTATTTCTAAATTAAATGCAAATGCTTATGTGACTATCATGTGACTAATATGTAATGGATGCAGGATGCGCGGGACATAGCAGCGATAGATGCCCAGGCCCACCTACACAGCCTGGAGGACCAGCTGGCCGCCACACGGGCAGACCTAGAGACCCTGGTGAGTGTTTAAATTATTTCCATATGCAATTGTATTTTTTGTCGAATTATTGATGATTAGCCACTGACGATCTCAATGAATGCAGCGTACCCAGCAGGGAGCAGTGAGGAGAGACCCAGGGGAGGCCTCCAGCTCGAGAGGGCCCAGTGCAGAGGTGACTGCACTGGCGGAGCAGCTAGAGGGAGCTGTGGCACGAGCCGAGGCAGCAGAGCGTGACCTCGCTTCACGGGTAAATTCCAAAGCACAAATCCATTCAAATATTGATTATATAACTGTGCACTGATGAGAATTCATTTTTACAGACTGAGGAGCTTCGAGCCGCTCTTACCTGCGTTGATGAGGGCTTCCGCGCGACGAGCACACAGGTGAGTGGTTCAATCATGTATTGCTTGAATTGAATCATTGCATTTGATTGTGGAATTGATGATTTGCTTACCTGCTTGCAGACGACTCAGCTTCAGGCGGTACGTACCGAGTTGGCAATCCGTGATCAGCGAATCTTGGAGCTAGAGAGGTCCCTGAGGCGTCGAGAGGAGCTGCCTCAGGACGTGGCCGAGCTGCGGGTGGCTCTTGAGCTGGAGCGACGTGAGCGTGCCCGGGAGCGCGAGGAGCGTGCTCGTGAGCAGGAGGAGCACCAGGCGGAGCGTGCCCGGTACCAGGAGCAGGTAGCAGCACGCGAGCGAGAGCTAGCAGATTCGAGGACCCAGTTGATCCTTTCTCAGGAGCGGCTACGAGTGTCCGAGGAGCGTCTCCGGCGAGGACGTGAGCGAGCACGGGCTGCGGGGTACTCCTTCACCAGCTCCACTTTCGTGGCGGGCTCTTCCTTTCGAGAGAGGAGCGAGGCAGGCGGACACGTTCGGGTTCCTGCTTCTTCACGGGGGCCCATGCCTCCTCCACCAGCGCCAGCTCGGGACGGCGAGGAGGAGGTTGAGAGTAGGAGAGAGGAGGGTGGAGGCGAGAGCTGAGAGATTTACTTGTACTCCTTCACCCTCATACCTGTACTCAAACATTCATGATGTATATATATATGAGATTGAGATGCTTTTGTTACTTGAGCACTTCGTGTGGTTGTGGCCTTGTGTACTTTCTTCTTCCCACGTTCTTCGTTTTTGCTTTGCCCTGTACCTGCAGCTGCGGTTTACACTTGACTAAACAGGTTAATTCATCTGTTCGACTTGGCCCCTTGCTCGATAAACAAGGGGTAGCAATATTTTGACCTTAATGACGGGTCAAGGGGCCAAGCCTTTAATCAAATAAGGTAAATAAAATGACTGAATCGGGGAGATGCATCATGCAAGCACGCATATGCAAACCATAAATAAAAGATGCCCATGCAAAAGAATGCGAGCATACATTGTGAAGAAATGCATTTTTTTCTTTTTCAGCCATTTATATATTTTTTTTTGTTATTTTTCTTAAAAAACGCACCTTAGAGTAGGGCGTGGTTCCCATAAAGACGCCCTTGAAGACGGCGTGAATTTGAAAAACAATTTAATTTTTGAAAAAGAAACGACCTGCTCAGAGACGTTATTCTAAAAAAAGATGACCTAATCTAGGACGTTAATTCTATAAAAGCACCTTAGCCGAGGGCGTTAATTTAATTATTCTGTAAAAAGGTTGTCAAGGCTATCAAGACTGCAGGTCCTACACGGTCACCATCTAAAATTCATTAACCTTTCTTGAGTGATTTAAAAGGGAGTGGATGTGATCATAGTTGGCTTGTATTCGAGATTTCACACAGTGCAATTTCTTAAGTCCGTCTTGACCATCCTGCCAGTTCGTGACTTACCACATAGAAAGGATGGAAGAAGATATAAGGGAAGCCCATAAGGGATTCTGAGATGCTCAAGGCAAAGTTACCTCCCCTACCCTATGCCTGTTGGGGTTCGGTCTTTGGCGTAGGGAAATTTGTTGCCTTTTGCCTCTTTTATATTGCACACATACGCCCAAGGTTTTCCTTGTGGGGACTTTGCCCTCTTGACATGCTTTTCTTTTCACAACTTAACTTTCACTTTGGAATTGATTTGCATTGATGAAAATAAACCTAATTGTACTTGGGCTTTTGTGACATTTGCTCCCTTTTAGGCCCCGACTTCCACCTACTAGGGCGGCGGATAGGCTTGGCGTGTCTACCCCGAGGTCTCCCTTCATCCCTTATGGGCCGAAGAAGAAAAGAACGGGTATTGTCTTTCACTTTTAGTCAGGTTTTTTGACTTTCCATCAGATTTTACACTGCTTGAGTTCAAGAATAAAGCGTGTAGTGTGTGCGGGAATCAACCCCCTTTTAAATTAGCAAGACTGATGAATAAATTTTGAATTTTGACCTTTCGGACCTTGATCCTTCGTGTGCCATGGTACCAATTTTGAAGAATCTCTTTTTGATTTTGAAGAATTTCTTTTTGTTATTTCTATATTTATTTTTTTTGGAGATTTTTTGAATCAATTTTCATTTTTTTTGGATTTTGAAGATATATATATATTTTTTTGATTTTTGTTGAATCAAGGGTAGTATTTCTTAAGATACAAACCATTCCAAGGGTGAGTTAACTCTTCCCCTTCAGCATTAACCAGTTTATAAGAATTACTAGGATAAACATCTTTTATGATAAATGGTCCTTCCCAATTAGGTTGGACTTTGGAGCGGGGGCCACCCGGCTTTACAAAAATTCTCTTGATTACCATCTCACCGATTTTAAATTTTCTCTCAATTACTTTCTTTTGATAAAAACGTGAGAGCCTGCTTTGATAAACGCGCGCATGTTCAGCGGCGACCAAACGCTTCTCGTCTAGGAGTTCCAATTGGGCCAGGAGTGAATTACGACGTTCATTAATGAAAAATTCCTTGTCCCATTGTACTCGCAGAGAGGGAATGAGAATCTCATAAGGGACTACCGCCTCCATTCCATAAGTAAGGGCGAAAGGGGTTTGCCCAGTAGGGGTGCGAATGGAAGTGCGATAGGCCTAGAGAGCTTCCACTAGCTTGTCTGGCCAATCCAAAAATTTATTAGCCTCACACGTCTTTTTAATAATTTTTATCAAAGTTTTGTTAGTTGCCTCTGCTTGGCCATTGCCCTGCGGATAATAGGGAGAAGAATGATGCAATGCAATGTTATACCTGCTGCAGAGATCCTTGATTTCTTGAGAGATAAATTGAGGTCCATTATCGGTGATGATGGTGCTCGGGATGCCGAACCTCGTGATGATGTTCTTTATTATGAATTTGCAGACGGTTGACGCTTTAATCTCCACGTAAGCTTCCGCTTCTGCCCACTTGGTGAAGTACTCCGTTGCCATGAGGATGAACGATTTTTGTTTGGTCAGGAGGTTCGAATCACCAAGAGGTCCAATGATATCAAAAGCCCACATGGAGAAAGGCCATGGGGAGGACGTAGGATGGAGTGAAGAAGCAGTAGAATGAATCTTGTCGGCGTGCAGTTGGCACTTAACACACCTTCGAGCATAGATGGAACAATCCTCTTCTAGAGTTGGCCAATAGAAACCTAGCCTAAGGATCTTCTTAGCTAGCATCTGACTATTCACATGACCACCACACACTCCAGAATGCGCCTCTTCCACAACTTTCCATGATTCATCATCATCGAGGCATCTTAACAAAACACCGGTGAGCCCTTTCCTATAGAGCACACCTCCGACCAAAACATATCGTTGAGCCACTCTTCTGATGGCTTTCTTTTCTTCTACAGTGGCTTCCTCGGGATAGGACTTATCATTGCAATACCTGGCAATCTCATAATACCAAGGCTTCTCTTCGTCAGCCAAATCCTCTTCCTAGTCTAAAAGCATGACCTCTTTGCCTTTAAGAGATTCCTTCTGCTTAACCTTTTCGAGCACTTGATCCCTAATATCGAGGAATGCACGATCCTTAATAGCTGGAGTGTCACGCTGATGAATTAGAGGAACATGGAAATCACGCTCAGGAGGGAAGACTAGAGCAGAGGCCAAAGAGGCAAGGGCGTCAGCCAAGATATTCTAGCTACGAGGTACATGGACAAAAATCAATTTGGTGAAGAGCTTGGCATAAGCTGCAGCAAGTTCCTGGTAGGGTTTGAGCTTAGGATTGATAGTGCGGCACTTGACAAGCACCTGGCGCAGAATGAGCTGACTATCACCCACAATCCTCAAATGGGTGACACCATATCGATGAGCGGTTTGAAGACCGGCCAAAAGAGCTTCATACTCAGCTATATTGTTAGTGGCAGGGAAAGTGAGCCGAGCAGCAAATGGGATGGTGACCCCTTCTGGTGTTAAAAGAACCATGCCGATCCCTCTTCCTTGGGAATTTAGAGCTCCATCAAAATGTAACGTCCACATAGGATTATGAGGTTGATTAATGGACATTAGTTCTTCATCTGGAAACTCTGAATTGACAGGATCAAAACGGGGAAGAGGGTGGTGAGCAAGGTGTTCGGCAATGGCGTAGCCTTTGATAGCTTTCTATTGAATGTAAGTGATATCAAATTGAGAGAGGAAGCTTTGCCAACGTGCTAATCGATCAGTGAGGACAGATTTCTCAAGGAGGAATTTAATCAGATTCATGCGAGCAATGAGGTGAACCTCGTGAGCTAAGAAATAGTGCTTTAACTTCTGAACTACCCAGACTAAAGCAGCGCAAGTCTTCTCCATAGCTGAGTACCTCTGCTCATAGGGGTTAAGAAGTTTAGACAAATAGTATGCTGCCCTCTCCTTCCCTTCTTCATCCACTTGAGCCAAGACAGCACCTATAGAGTCATCCAGGACAGAAACATAGAGAATAAGTGGTTTGCCTGGAGTTGGCGGCCTCAGGACAGGAGGATTGGCCAAATAATCCTTCAATCCGTCAAAGGCTGCCTGACACTTGTCTTCCTAATTGAACTTGACTCCCGGCTTAGTAAGCTCGTAAAACGGCCTACATCTTTGTGAATGCTGGGAGACGAAGCGGCGAATGAACTGCAACCTCCCGATTAATCCTCGAACTTCCTTCAAACTCTTGGGAGGAGGCATATCTCTAATGGCCCTTGCCTTGTTGGGATCAACTTCAATTCCCCTCTTGCTAACAATAAATCCAAGCAATTTCCCTGAAGAGACGCCAAATACGCACTTCTTGGGGTTCATCTTCAACTGATACTCTCGTGATCTTTGCAAGACCTTAGCTAGAACCCCCGGATGCTCAATCCTTGTCCTTGATTTCACAACCAGGTCATCTACATACACCTCAATATAAACATGAATCATGTCATGAAAAATCGCCATCATAGCCCTCTGATAGGTGGCTCCAGCATTCTTAAGTCTGAAAGGCATGACCACATAGCAGTATGTACCCCATGGTGTAGTGAACGATGTCTTCTCTTGATCTTCCTCAGCCAGACGAATTTGATTATAACCTGAAAAGCCATCCATGAAAGAGAGAGTCTCAAATCCTGCCGTATTATCAATCAGAACATCAATATGAGGGAGGGGGAAGTCATCTTTGGGACACGCTCGGTTGAGGTCCCGGAAGTCTATACAAATCCGAACTTTTCCATCTTTCTTCATAACCGGGACGATGTTATCCACCCAATTGGGGTAGAGGACAACTCTAACAAATCTAGCCTGATGGAGCTTGTCGACCTCTTCTTTCATTTTCAAAGCCATGTTAGGGTGGAAACGCCTCAACCGTTGCTTGATCGGGACAGACCCTGGCTTAAGTGTAAGGCGGTGTTCAACGAGCGCAGGGTCTAATCCAGGCATATCTTCATAACTCCATGCGAAAGTGTCCTTGTATTCTTGAAGAACCAAAATGAGCGCCTCCTCTTCGGAGGGCGGCAAATTCTTGCTTATGAGGACAATCCTAGGGTCTTCCTCGGTACCCAAATTAATTTCCTTAGTAGGCTCTTCTACAGAGGCTGATGGTTCGTCAAATCTTCTCATGCCACTGGCAAAGGCATCAGCCTTGTCCTCACATTCTTCATAACTTTCTTCCCCCTCTTCAATAGGGTCTTCATCATTCATAATCTCATAGATACCCAAACCCTCATAAGAGACAACAGCATCCTCATGTTCGAACTCTGGCAGGATAATTGGATTCTCTATAAACTCAGGAAGAGTTAAACAAGCCTGGCACCTGATAGCTAACTCCAACAGAAACCTACGGGGAATCTGCTTACCCTTGGACTTCTTATGTGATTCTACCCCTTGAATCTTAGTGTTAGCAGAAGAAGAGGAGGAGCAACTAGCTTGATTGGAAGAAGGAAGGGAAGGAAGTGAAAAAGCGGATACAGGAGGTGATACAGATGAGGGCCCCTCACCGGAGGGGGAGAAGAGATCTAGCAATGAATCTTGAAGGAGCGGCCCCTGGGTCGGGACACACTCGGTAAAGAGATAAGAAGTCTCCTCAACGGAGATGGAGGATTGGAAAGTTGGAATTTTGACATTTTTTTTCATTTTTATCTATTTCTTTATTTTTATTTTCTTTTTCAAGAAGCAAGCAATGTGCGGGGTGAATAGCGGGAGGAGTGGAAATTGCAAAATCGGAGAAAGATTGAATCAGTGACGGCCCGCGCGGGGGTGTGATGGAGAGTTCAGAAAATCGCTTGAGGAGCGAGGGAGGGATTGTGAGAGCAACTTGGATCGAATCTGGAGACAAATTGATTGTAATCGGAGGCGGTCTTGGGACATGACCAAACCAATGGGAATATAGAGAAGCAAGCACAGATGGATGCATGGAAGTGAGAGAAAAGAGGCCGGCCCACCGCCTGTCCACAGTGAAACCTTCTTCAAACGGAACATCCGGCTCTCCAGTATCAATGTAGTCACTTAGCAGCTGCCTCTTGTCTGTAATTGCAGCTGGCATTTCAATCAATTGGTGTATTAATGGCGGCCATTCCGGATCAGTTAGCATGAAGAGGCGGCTCAAGGAAATGGTGATATCATTCATGCCAAACCACTGGTACCAGTCACATTCCGGATCGTCCATCTTCCTTCTTTTGTCTGGTCTCAAAGACTCTAGAGCTTTATATGTGGCCAGCGGGGCAATATGACGAGCAAACTGTCTAGCATGAACATCTTGACAGTCTAACATGGAAGTGATTATGGTAGTTTGCTCATTATTTTAAAGGCCACCTGTGACAAAATGTGTCTTCAGTGTCCAAGTAAGCGGCTGGCGATCTGTCTTCAGAGTGGATGTCATAAATGCCCATGGTTCATCTTCATTTTTGCATGGCCCTTTATAACCTAGGCCGCCTCGTGCGATCAGTTTCTGAGGTTTAACGGGCCTAGTCCTGCCTTGGAGTTTGATACCCAGGCCTTTGCCACTTTGATACCCCATTTTCATTAAAATGTTCCAGCCAGAGGTATTCATCATATTTTTCTTCTTTTTTCCCTTGGAAGGCAGGGGTGTCATAGCAACTATCGTGACAGTCTCAGATGGTATTGGCCGTGGACAAGGGACGTCCAGCATAGATAATAGTGGCTTATTGGTAGGCCACATAGAAGGAACTGATGAAGCCACGTGAATGTCCTCTTCTGGCAAAATCGGCATACTGGTGACTTTAATAATGCGGCCCTTGTGTGGAAATTTAAGGCATTGGTGATTTGTCGAGGGCACCGCATCGAGCTGTTGAATGTAGGGGCGTCCCAAAATGCCATTAAATGTTGGATCCATATCCAAAATGTGGAAATCTGCTGTGATGGCGGCAGGACCCAAACTCACCTTCAAAGTAATCATGCCTAGAGGAGGCTTCTTCGTGTTATCATATGCAGTGACTGTGATGGTGGACGGCCGAATTTGGCTCTCCGGAATACCATACAATTTCAGCGTGCTAGGTGGCAAGACATTGATGGATGCCCCAGTGTCCACCAAACATTGCTTGACAGCCACCTTGTTAATATCAACTGTGATGCATAGAGCATACTTTCTTGTGGGGAGTGGTGCCAACTCATGTTCATGAAAAGTAATTGCCGGCTGACTGCTAGCGGGCGTTAAAACCGTGACTATCTACTCAACTGGAATGTCTTCATTGACCATCACTTTCTGCAGATACTCTTTCAATGCTAGCTGATGAGTGGTGGACCGTTTGATCAATTCTAGGATTGAAATCCTTGCTGGAGTCCAGTCCAAATGCTTTAACAAATCATATTCAGTGCCCGGCACGGACCCTTGTTCTTGTTCTTGCTCTTGCGGCCCCTGCACGGGCTCTAGCTCTCTTTGTGGAAAAATACGGTGGAAAATCCGTCCATTGCGGAGCGGCGCCACGCCTTGTGGTGCCTCTGTCGGGGCAAGTGTGGGAGAAGGACTCGAAGAAGATGGAGGTGTGTTGGCGTTAAGAAGTGGTGGAGGGGTGTTTGAAGAAGGAGTCCTCACGGGGGGGGGGGGGGGGGTTGATGAAGAATTCAATGGAGATGCCCCTGTAGGAGGCGTAGGAGTAGAAAGGGATACCCGAATGCGGGGGGAATTGGTGGGGGGTGGAATAAGAGGAGACCTGGGCACAAAAGGTGGTGGAACTGCTGGTGGAGGGGTCCTTGCCGGCAAAGGAGTAGTGATGGCGGGTGCAGTGGGCGTTGGTGATGGGCGGATGAGGAGTGGCCTAGCTGGCAACGGCGAAGGGTTGGTGGTGGATGGGTTTTGTGGTGGCGTAGGCTATGGAGGCGGTATACGTGTAAGAAGGGGGCGAACCGGCAAGGTCAGAGAATAGGCTGAGGTAGGTGGGTTAACGGTGCGCAGAAGGGATCGGCCCAATTGAGGGGTAGGAGAAGAAGAAGGGGTGCGCAAGAGGCGCGGAGGTTGGTTTTGATTGTGATTAAATGCCCCGATAGAGGCGTTTTCTTCATGCCATCCCTGCCCTCTCTCCACCTCATAGAGAGACGTGACAGGGTTTACGTGCTGGTTTGGCGGGTGCTCCGGCAGTGGATTGTGGACGATCCCCATATCGTGCTGAGGTGCCGGAGCTTGTTGTTGCTGCTGTGGAGCTGGTTGCTGCGGCTGCTGAGCTTGTTGCTGCCGAGGAGCCCGTCTTTCTTTCATGGCGGTGATGAATTGTCTCATCTCATCCCAATTGATGTCACCCTGGTCATTTAGATCATAAATGTAATCTCTGAAGTGGAAGCAACGATCAAGGTTGTGACCGGGTGCACGATGGAACGTGCAGTAACGGGATGTGTCAACATTAGCAGGCCACGCTGTCCTTTCCCTTGGTAATATGAGCAAATTGGCGGCCATTAATGCATTGAAAATATCCGGGAGACTTTCTGGTAATGGAGGATAGTGGTCCCTTTTGGGGCCAAGTGGTGGTCTCCGTTGTTGTTGTTGGCTATAGTTGGCAAGGGGTGGTACCTGGTGGTACTGTTGCAGGGTTGGAGGGTTAGCGCGGGGCGCTTGGTTTTGCGGTGAAACAAAGGAATGTTGGGGTGCGAATTGGCCTTGTGGAGTAGAGTTGAAATGGGGGTTTTGTTGTGGAGGTGGGTTAGGTCGTGGGTTAGTTTGGTGGTGTGGGTGGCCAACTACACCAACCTGCTCATTTGCAAGGGTGCCCTCAGTCGTGGGCCCGCTGTTGTTGACATTGGTGGTTTTCTTGAATAGTCTTGGCTTCGGCTCAAACATGCCCATAATGGGCGAATCCTTCATCTGTGTCTGAATATAGCGAGCTCTCTCATAGAGCTCCTCCATGGTGGTTAACCAGTTCATGGCCAGTATGTGCCGGAATTGAGGAGTGGCATTGGAGATAATCATCTTGACTTGTTCCGGTTCGGATAGTGTATCTTTCAACTTTTCGGCCATAGACCGCCATCTATCAGCAAACATTATGAAGTCCTCCTCGGGCTTCATCTTTTCCGCGACCAGATCTGTGAGCGAAAGGGATGGTCCGACCCGGTCTCTGTATTTTTGCAAGAACTTGCTTTGAACAACATCAAAGTCGCCGGCATCGGCGGAATCCAGTGAATAAAACCATTCAAGGGCTGGCCCCTCCAGAGATCTTCTGAATAAGTAAGCCAAAGAGGCCTTGTTGTCTTGCCAAAAGGAGGTCTCGTACATGAAATCCTTTAGATGAATAAAAGGGTTACCAGTCCCATTATATCATCGGAAGTTCGGCATCTCAGATGGTGGTAAGTGGAAGACTGGCAATGTAGGGAGCGAGATTTCCGGGGCATTCTTAGCCGTGGTGACCTTCTTCAAGTGCTCTTCCATGCTTGCCAACTTCTAAAGTAGTAGAACATTAGTGTCGGACTCGACTGGGGCCGGATTTTGAAAAAAAGAATGCGGTATAGGCGTCCGTAGAATTCGGGGAGGTTGGAGAAATTGGTGCCTGATCGCAGAATGGCTCGCCTGTTGGGCCAGCATGGCCGTACCGGGCGTTGGTGGATGGGAAGGAGGTTTATGCAAGACCGCCTGGTAGTTAACGATGGCCACTCTCGACCGGAGGGGGATTGGAAGATGAAGAAGGAACATACTTCCCTTTCAAGGCGGCCTGGACAGCCTGCCGCTGGGAATCATCCAACTGAGATAGTGCATTAATTAAATCCGTGACATTGAAGGATGGGGAAGGGTTCCCCGAAGTGTTGGAGGGCAAAGTCTGAGAAGAGGGCACAACCTCTTGAGGAGTGGTATCAACCACATGGATTTGAGCATGATGGGACTGAGGAGGAGGGTAATTTCCCTCATAATAGATGGAATCCTGGAGGGGGGTCTCATATTGACCAAAAACATTCTCATCCTCATCATCATAAGAATACCCGTAGCCTGCCATGTTGATGATCTTACCTGAACGGAGTTTCATGTTTAAGAAGAGAGACAACTTTATAAAGGCACTATCCAACAAACAGCCACTCAACCCAAACAAGTCTAAACAAATCAATCTAAGCAAGGGTATGCAACCAAGTTGAGATGAACGCAAGGTTTTAGTGTTATGCTTGAGATTAGAGTGGATTAAATTGTTGAATAGTTCACTTCTGTTTGCAATGTGGAACCTAGTTGATCCAAGTGTAACCTCCGGGTCAACTAGATTTTTTTTCTCTCCTCACTAACGATAGGTTCTTCTATACTCCAGGTACTTCAAGGGTACAACCAGCCTGACGTCCGTGAGGGAATCCACGGGTGCGGAGACTTACGGAGGTCTTGGAAAAGGGATTTCCGGTCCAAAGAGACGGAATGCTCAATGGAGGGTCGTCCCGATTCCAAGAGAAGTGTGTGGAATCCTAGTGTAGAGAGAGGAGGTCTCTCAACCAAATGCCACAATATGCAAAATAAGATGATCAGATCACAGCAATATAGCCAAGCAGTGTAATAACCAAACAAACTATCACAGACAGCAGGCTTCTATAAAACGCAGGAAAGAGACGACCTGGGGTAGGTCGCTATCAACCAAAGCAACGACAGGGTCACTGTCGTGAATCACTGCGAGAGGCTATGAGCCAGCAGTGAGAAAAAAAGACACGCCTCTGGTTGAGGCACGAAATCTGAAACGGACGCCTCTGAGTGAGGGCGTCAAATCTGAAACAGCGCCTTGAGGTGAGGCGCTATGCAAAAAAAAACGTCATGGGGCAGGGCGTGAATTCACAGGCAGCGAGATAAAAGCGATAAAATGATGAAAGACATCTTGACAGAAGTCGTAACACAGTAATAAGACGCCCTGGATGAAGGCGTTAAAAGAAAAGGCGCCTCTGGCGGAGGCGTGAATTCAGGAAATATGCAATCACAAACTAGCTGATCCCGGGGAGTGTGCAGGGTGCACAAGGGACGGTGCCCGTGGGGCACAAAGGAGGGGTACCGTGGGTACCAAAGGGAAAGGGCACACGTGGGTGCCTAAGGGGAAAGGGCACACGTGGGTGCCGATGGGGAAAGGGCACACGTGGGTGCCAAAGGGAAAGGGATAATCAATAGAAAAATAGTAGATGTCCCACCGTGATCGCCAATTTGTAGATCGTGCTAAATCCACACGTGGAACATGGGGAGTTTTAAATATAAGAAGAAAAATATAATCGGGGAGAAGATGATATGAGGATAAATAAACAAATAAGCACGTGGTGCTATGAAGGAGAGTGATTGCCAGAGGGGTTACCTCAATAATAAGCAAAGAAGATCGCGAATACCTGGTGAAAAATTGGGGTGCGGGATGGATTGTGAATTCCCTCCTCCGCCTTCAATCGGCCGACCGATGAAGGGGGTTTTTCTTTTTGATTATCCTTGCAAAAATAAGATAAAACAAACAAAAAGAGGGATCAACCAAGTGCACGTAGTATCAATCCAAAGATGATATGAAGATGGGAAAAGGACAAAAACATGCGCACCTTGTTTTTTTTGTTTTTTTAAAACCCCTAAAGAAAATAGGGAAAGAGGAGATATGATGAAGCTTAATGCAAACGTAAAAAAGAAAAAAAAATAACAGTGATGATGAAACTAATGCACACGTGAAAGAAGAAACCAGTAGTGATCGGTTGATGAAGACAAAACAAATGAACTGAATAAAAGAGAAACCCTGCTGTCGCTGATGACAGTAAAGGGAACCAAGGTGGACGCGGTTGGCCGGATGCAGAGGAAGCAGAGGAAGCAGAGCCCCTTCTAAACGATCGCACAGGAGGAAGATGAGCTCTGTTCTCGGTTCTTGTGACTCGTAAACCTCTTGAACCCTGTGAACCTCGTGAACCTCTGCCTAGATCGACCAGAGCATCCTTTTATAGGATTTCAATCGAAGATAAGCTCAAATTTGGGAAGATAAGGATAGGCAATGATCAAAGAAGGCAGGACTCTAGCTCCAATTCGAGCAAGGAGGCCATTGGAGGCAGGGAACTACTCGGGAAAGAGGAGTTTAAGCAGGACACGAAAAGGAAAAACACGACCTTGCGAAGGGCGTCAAATCACAAATTGACGACCTACATCAAGACGTTACTCAAAACATGACCACAATCAAGGGTGTCACTTCTTGGATTTAATTTTGGCAATAAAACTTACTTTATTTGAAAATTATGAGAAAACACCTGTGATGAAGGCGTTAATTGAAACCACGCCCTGAGGAAGGACGTTAATCAATAATTTAAATTGATTTTGAATTTATTTTGAAACCGGATAATACCAGGAATTGACGCCCTGTCATTTAGTCATCCTTTCTTAAGCACACGCCCTAGGTAAGGTCGCTATTTAAAACACGCCTCTCCTTAGGTCGCGAATCACAAAAAAATGCAAGAACAACTCAAAACCACACACAAGAAGTAGGAAAACTTCATATTATGAATATATTGAAGTTCACTTTGGGGCGTCATCATAGTGACATGAGATTTGATCAACATAGCGTCAATTTTGGCGTGTCTACACAGGGTGTCCAGTGAAAGACACAGAACTAGATCTGCATTGAACATTGGCCTCATACTTAGCCAACCAATCTGCCCCTAGGATTACATCATAATCCTTCATGTCCATACAAACTAAATCAGCTGGTAGGTTTTGTTCATTGATTATGACCTTACTGGAAGGATAGAAATACTTAATTGCTGATCTAGAACCAACAGGGGTTAAAATCTCTAACGGAGAATTCATCAAAACTGGCTTCACAGCTAAAGACTTCCCAAATCTCTGAGAAATAAAAGAATGAGTGGCACCAGTATCAAAAAGAACAAAAGCTAATTTATCATGTATAATAAGATTACCTTCCACGAGTCCACCCTCCTCGGTGGGTCCTGCCTCGTCTTCTGGTAGAGCCTGGAGCTTGCCTTGCTGCTTCTTGATTCCTTGCGGTTTCACCGGGGTATCTTGCTCAGATAAAAAAGGACACTCGGGAATACGGTGGTCCCTACTCTCACAACGTAAACAGGCACCCAACTTGCGCCAGCACTCCTCCATCTTGTGACCTGGACGGTCACAATACTTGCATACGCCCTTGAATGGAGCAATAGGGCCAGGCTTCTTGTCTTCATTCTTCGGCATCTTTCCCTTCCATGAACCAGACCCGTTAATGGGCCTCTTCCCATCATGACCGGGCTTGATACTCCCTGAACCAGTATGATGTTATTCTTTCTTAACACTCTTCCCACGGATTCTCTCCATCATTTCTAAAGTATCTTCCAATACTTGAGTCTTTTTCACCATCTCAGAATAAGTTTGAATTTCCATCAGTGCCAACTGGTTGATATACTATAGCTTCAGCCCATTAAGAAAGTGCTTAGCCTTCATCTTCTCTGTAGATATCAAGTGAGTAGCATAATGAGATAGCCGAGAGAATTGAGCTTCATATTCAGCTACAGATAGATTTCGTTGCTTCAAAGCAGCAAACTCAGCCACCTTCTTCTCTTGTACTCTATCAGAAAAATATTTACCATTGAAAAATACCTCGAACTCTTCCCATGTGACTTGTCTATCACCAAGGGTAGCCTTCACTGCATCCCACCATGTCCTCGCATCCCGTTCAAGTTGAAAGGTCAACAAGAGGACACGTTCCTGATCGCTGCATTACATCACTTCAAAAATCCTCCCTATCTCTTCAAGCCAGTGCTCGGCTTCATCAAGGTCAGTCGAGCCACCAAATCGGGGGGGATTCATCCCACGAAAGTTCCGATAAAGGTCACCAGTGCCATGGTTTGCAGCTCCTCCTTGGGCCACTTATTGCAAGGCCTGAGTAAGTCCTTGAACTGTACGCTGCAAGTTCCTCCATTCCGCACATTCTCCTGCCAATGCAAAAGGCTACACGTGGAATAGGTTATGTTATGTTCAATTAAGAATGGATAATCATGCAATTAGATTATTAACTTGCCCCCAGTCTTCTACCCAAGTCTCACCAGGTTGGCTCCTTAGACTTATAACAAGGTTATAGGTCCTATGATATAACTTAGGATCCTAGAACTTAGAGAACCTAGGAATATTATAAAACCTAGGCTCTGATACCACCAAACTGTCACACCCCGACGTGGAATATCGGGACTGACCGTAGAAAATGCTAGTAATGATAACATGCTAAGCTAAGAATTTGTATAACGTCATGAACACAAATAACTCCAAATATATTACAATAACCATCAAACCGACTTAAACATATCAAGCATAACCTCTACTTGACTCCGTTATAATAACTAACACAAGCTCTAAGGCATAGCTAGATGTAAAACAACTATAACAATCTCAACAAATCTATTAGCTGATACACTCCAAGTCATCACTCTGGCCCATTCCCATCCATCTATGAATCTTCACCTAAGCTGCCTGGAAAGGGGGGAAAACAACTATATGAGCGAATGCTCAGTAGGTAACAACAGGCAAGTGTAAGTGATTAACCAATTAATTACATGTTTATATGAAATGGAAAGATAAGAAATAACGATCGGATGAAACAACATAATAAAAGAAAGTGCTAAAGAATGAAATGGAATAACAATATGATGGGATGATAAATTACAAGAATTGCATGTTTATGAGCAATATATATAATAGGAAATTGTGAGAAATTGGCCAATAAGCAAGAATGTAACCAAGTCGAACATGATTCAAGTAACAGATTAAGAGATCATTGTCATAGACATCACACTAGTCATGCACTTGGTGCAATGTCTCACCATGTCATTACAAACTCCCATGGGCACAAGTACTTTTCGGGCGCTCTCCCCATGACCAGACGGGCCCCTATGATGCGTTGGCATTGATTTATTGGATCCAAGGTCCCAAGTTCCATCTAGAATTTAATCAAGCTAAATGGCCAATTACAATCAAGTATAAACTTACCTCGGAACATCCCAAGGCTAAGTTGAAGAGATACTGTCCAGATTTTCTATCCAAGAGTTCAACTTATCAAGAACCATCATGTTCTTGGATTCAAAACCATAAAACACGGAGAAAACTCGTCTCTGGATGATATGCGGTCAATACTGGACCACTCAAGCACTTGTGCAGTCGACTATGGGCCGCACTAACAGGAACTGGCTGAAGTTAGCCTTCGCGAGGTCAAGGTTGAACTGCTGATTATGGGCCGCTCTTCAACATGAACGGTAAGTATTGGGCTGCACAAGACCAGAAGTTTTTAAAATCGAAGACAGGATATGCGGTCCATACAGAGCCGCTCATTAATTGAACGGTCCACTAAGGACCACCTGTAAGTTGTATGGGCCATTACTGGCCGCACAACACAGGGCCTAACAATAAGTTGTAAATTCACCAAAGTGGGCTCCCGGGCTGCCATAGGCAGGGTAGAACTGAACCAGAGTCCATCCCACTGTCTGCTGGTTGGCCTAGGGTCTACTGGGCTGATCAAATCGAGAATTGGCCGAAGATGGATCAAGGATAATCGGCCAAAACTAATTGGCATTAGCGAGGGATGAACGGTCGCCACTGGACCGTTCAGGGAGATATGCGATCGACTAACGGCCACGCAAGTCCCTGCTAGTCCAATTCGGATTATGACTCATCTCACAACAGTTCGATTGAGTCAAAGTTCAATTCTAGGGGATAATAATGGTTCAAGATTAACAGTTCAGGTCTAAGGTTATAACAAGTGTAACCCTAATAGCCATTTTAATTATAAATGATTCGCATTTAAGATTGATATTCATTAGAAAGATGAATCAAGATCAAGCTCAAATTAAATAAATCAGCAAGAATTATTTACTGTCATGAATTACAGTTTATTAGGTGTGTTGCTAACATGCCATTTACCCCTAATCTAATAACATAACATGATGTAATGACAATTAATCTATTCTGCTACAGATGTGCGGTAGGTTCTGGACCTTACATCTCCATGGACGGTCACAGACAGGCCACGCATGCCCCCTCAGGTTCGAAGGCCTGCTAGAGATGGACGGTCGGTAATGTGCCGCTGGGAAGGATGTGCGGTCTGGAACTTGCCGCAGGATATACTTGTGGTTAGGGTTCGACCGCACGTTCCAGGGGAACGATCAGAGATAGAAACATTTAAACTGTCAAAATAGGCCGCCTATCTTGGACGTGCAGTCTATCGTGTGGCCGCACAAGTCCAGACAGATCGCTGCCCCTTTCGCCTTGCCCGACTCCGGTGAGGTTTCTAGGGTCAGACTAAAACATGGAATTCGCATGATATGAAGCATGGAATTTGGGGCTTTTACTACCAAAAGAAAGAGCACGAAAAACTCTACAAGATGCATGAATCAATTTTATGTTTACAGCCTAAAATTTCTACTTAATGGAAAGGGAATAGTTATAACCCTAGCGGTGACATGCTTCTACTAAAACAAAAAGTTCTCACAGAACACTTGATATAATTTAGGGCTTTCAACATCAATGAAAAGCTGACAAGATGATGCTTCCAACCACATATTATTTTAGGGTGTGCCTTGCTATCACCTACCTGAATCAGATGAAGAAGGAAGGAGAAAGAAAACCCAAGGCACTTGTACACGCAGCCCCTCATCGCTGGAGATCTCCCTCGATCCAGCTCCTCTACAGCCGACACTAGTTCTAAACGATTCTAGGGTTAGAGAGCTTCATTTTTATAGGTCACACGCCTTGTAGAGGGTTCAATGCACGGAGTATTTGTCCACGCAAGTTGGGTTGATGCGAACGCCGCCGTAATTATTGATGCGATCCAATCTCCGCCGATTGCATCTCCTAGGGTTAGGGTTTCGGGAGATTAAGAGAGGAGAAATGATCCTCTCATCCTGGCCTTTCATTTGACACTAGTTTGGGCTCATTTGATGGAGTATTGGGCTCGAATTTCGCGATTCAAGGTATGGTTAACAAAGTGTTTAATTTGGGCTTAATCCACTAATTTGGCATATTACAGATTTTATTTGGGTTGGTCATAGAAGACAACGTTGTTAAACGCGTTATCCTCTATAAGAATATAATTTTTCTAGATTTTTACAAAATAGTTGTAATTTAACTTATTCTATTTATTAAGGAATTTCTAATTAATTTCTTGAAAAAAAATCGGGGTATTACCTAGAGTATCCATTCCCCTTCCTCCACCGAAGATCTCGCGTGTCAAAAACGTCGAAAACCATTACATAAACCCCGCCAAGGCTTCGAATCCACGGCACCGGATCGCTCCTACGCCACGCTCCACTCCTCGCGCCATCACGCTCCTGATCATCTCCACAGCGTCCCTGCCTCGTCCACCTTCACCACGGTCGCGTGCCGCAGGGGAGAGGAGAAGAGAGGAGAGAGAACGGAGAGAGTGAGAGACATGAGTGAGAGGAGAGAGAGAGTTAAAAAGAAAAGAAAAAGAAGAAATTAGGAATATTTGTGAAATCTGATTTTTGGCCCAAAATTTCATAAAATCAAAAAAATCAATAAAAATAGCCTCCACGATCCTCGAAAAGAGCACAATGCACCTGTAGAGTCCTGAAGTCTCAAAACTCAACGGTTCACTCTCCACTGGGTTCCGCAAGCTATACAGTAAAAAAACCCAAGTGGATCGTAAAACACTATTCAGGACTCGCAAAAACGCTCCGAAAGCTCTCAGATTTTGATCCAAAGGATCCAGGGTATTACATCCTCCCCTCCTTTTAGAAATTTCATCCTCGAAATTTAAGGAGCTAATAAGGGAACAGGGAAGAACAACCCATAAAGCTGGCAACGCTCTCAAAGCTCCAGCCGAACCTTGAACACACGAAAACAAGATAACATGATTATCGAAAACACAATTCAGAGGAACACTGCCAGACCATGATCACAAGCAAGATCATCATGCTCCAGATCTCACGGCACATCGATCCATAGAACGAGCATGACACACAAGAGGAACACCAGTCTGGCAACTCTAAACAGGGCATCATCTCTGTTGTCTCACAAAGGAAGGAGACACGACCCATGCCACGAAACTGCCACTGAAAAAAATTCATACTCGGTAGACAACAGCAAGCATACTACAACAGCTTCGACACTCTGATGGCCTTGCATGGGGCGTCCGACGTAATCAAGTGTCGAGCGTTCATAACCACTCTGGTCCAGGGTGCTCAGTCTTGGTTCAGAGCCCTCGCCCTTCAGCAGCATCCACAACTTCAAGCAATTCGGGCGAGTGTTCAAGGAATGCTTCGCCAACAGCGGTCCACCCCGGTCAGTGGCGGGACAATTGGCCGTCAAACAGGAACAGGGGGAGAAGTTTTTTTTTGTGAAACCCTACCTAGGTGTAATAGGAGAGTGCACCCCCTATCAAAGATAGGGAGAAAGCCACTCCACCATCACCACACTAGGAGGTAATTTTTTTGAATGTTAAAAGAGGTAACATTTACATCATCTGGATGCTAGGAAGTCCTAGCTTATCCAATCAAACAATTCCCTTTACATGCTTAGGGAGTTGTTGCAATGAAAAGAAACAAATATTACATTTCATATCACATGCATAGTTGGCCAATGAATCAGCCACCTTGTTAGCTTCTCGATAAATGTGGCTGATTGAATCCTGAGCAGATAATAAACTCCAAATTTCTCTCATATAGCCTATGATCTTCCATGGGCAAGGAATCTTTCGGGTGACCACTTGCACAAGGGTCTAAGAGTCACATTCTATGAGGGCTGGCAGAGATGAGATGGCCTTGAGGAATTTTAGTACATCCATGATAGCTCTAGCTTCAGCTATGACACAATTGCTCTGGGCATAGTAATGAGAAAATGCAATTATAGGATTACCAAGAGCATCTCTAATCATACCACCACCTCACAAGAAACCAGCTTGTTTTGAGGCTCCATCTGTGTTCAATTTGAGGTAAGGCCAAGGCGGACACAACCATTTAACCAGCATAATTGGCAAATTCCTTTTGGACTGAGTAGTGATGTCAAAGGCAGCCATGATCTATTTTTTACCAAAGTCTGGTTCCTGCAAGTCAGCCAGTCTAATAGCTTGTTTAACCTGATTAATAATTCTGGAAATCAGTCCTTGCGATTAAGGAAGCCTGTCTTCATGGATAGCTGCATTCCTGGCTAACCAAATCTTCCACAGCCCATGAGTAATGATTCCCACAATAAAAAGACCAAAGGCAGTATTACTCTTAACTGCATGGATAGAATTAGTTATTAAATTCCTAGCAGAGTAACCTGAAATTGGGATTCCTTTGGATATGAAAAAAGACCATATGCTGAAAGCCAAATCACTCTTCACAAATAAGTGGTTTATGTCCTCATCCTGGCTTTGCTTACAACATCTACATTTAGAGCAAAGTGGAATGCCACTACGTTTTATATTGCAATCAGATGGCAGACAATTGAATATAATCTTCCAAGTGAAGACAGAAATTCTTGTGGGAATCCATCTAGACCATATGTGTTTCCAGCAATGTTGAAGTCCTAGCAGTTGCATATTAAAGTAATTGTGGTATATAGAGGATACATTGCAATTCCAACTTGAGGATAGACACCATATAGGTTTACTAGGAAAAATCAGATAACTTGACATAGTGCAAAGCATTTCTTATATCTTCAGGAAGCATTTCTTATATCAACCGATTCAAATCGGAAGACCTGCGCATCTCCCGCCTGGATGTGGCCTCTGCCATCACCGCATTGACCGGGGGTACCCGTGACGAGAACCTGTGGCGCGAGCTAGTGCTGCATCCTCCCACCTCTCTGGCTGAGCTAGTGACCCTGGCCTTGTGCCATGCAGAGTGCGAGTCCTCCATGCCTGCTGAGGCACAACCGGCTTGAGTCGGGAGGGGGACAAGAAGCGTCCGTCTGACCAAGGGACGGGCCAAGGAAAAAGGCGGAACCAGGAAGGAGACTAAAAAGAGCCGTCTCGAAAGTACGAGCGGTATACCCCCCTTACCGCCCCCGTCTATTAAATCTATGAAGACATCAAAGGCTCGGGCCTCCTTAACCCGCCCGAGCCTATGAAGACCAAGCACCGCAATCGCCGCAAGCAGTTCCTGTTCCACAGCGACCACGGGTATCACACCAGTGATTTCCATCAACTTCAAGATGAGATCGAGCGCCTCATCCGCCAGGGACACATATCCTGGTACGTGTCCAGGCAGAAAGAAGACCGAGGTGCCCCTAAAGAAATCGACAATGCCCCCCGCGGAGTCCACATCAACGTCATCGTGGGCGGCGCGGCATCAGGCGGAGATAGCAGCCGAGGAAGAAAGCGTCACGCCGAGCGGGTGAGTTGAGCCTCCATTGAGCACTCTACGGCCCCGTAGGCAAGTGGATCGTAGGCCTTGGTATTCTCTGACTAGGACCTGGAAGGGTTAACCACCCTACACGATGACACTCTTGTTGTATCGGCTACAATAAGCCATTGTAACGTAGACAGGATCTTAGTTGACAATGGTAGTGCCCCTTATGTATTATCCTACGAATGTTTCCTCAAGATAGGAGAGAATCCATCTAAACTCCGCCTGATCTGAACTCCCCTCTATGGGTTCAACGGCCAGGCAGCTTATCCTGAGGGAGCCCTGAGCCTACCAGTTACTATTGGCACCCCGCTCAAAACTGTTACGTTTATGGTAGACTTCATCGTGATTAAGGGGATGACGGCATATAACGCCATCTTCGGTCGAGGCATTCTCAGCCGAATGAAAGCGGTGCCCTCTACCTTTCACCAAAAAATGAAGTTCCCAACCAATCATGGTGTGGGGGAAGTCTGAGGTAACCAGGCATTGGCTAGATGGTGCTATATAATCTCAGTCGAAGCCACTAGGCCGGAAGGGAAAAAAGGAGTAAAGGGAGCTGAAGAGGGACCCACAACATCTGAGCCCGGTGGTGAGTTGCTAATGGTCTTCCTTAATGGTGACCCGACTTGAGGAATAAAGATCGGAGTCGACCTACCACTTGAGGAATAGGAGAAATACAAGGATTTCCTTACCCAGTATATCCGAGTCTTTGCGTGGTCTGATGAGCACCTTCCCAGGATCCCGGGAGATGTGGTGATGCACAAGCTCAACCTCGACCCAATGGTGAAGCCGGTCCAGCAACGCAGAAGAAAGCATGCCCCAGAGAAGCAAGCGGTCATCAAAGAGCAGATCATCAAGGGGCAGAAGACTGGTCTTTTTTGCCCGGTCCTGTACCCTACGTGGCTTGCCAACGTCGTCCTTATACCAAAGGCTTCTGGGATATGGCGAATGTGCGTGGACTTCACCGACCTCAACCAGGCTACCCCGAAGGACTGCTACCCGTTACCGAGCATCGATCAACTGGTCAACTCAACCTCCGATAATGAGCTACTCAGCTTCCTAGATGCCTACTCCGGGTACCATCAGATCAGGATGGACCCGGAGGACATCGTGAAGATCGCCTTCATCACTGACTTCGGCGTACATTGCTACACCCGGATGCCATTCGAGTTAAAGAACACCGGAGCGACATATCAGAGACTAATCAACCACATCTTCGAAGGACAGCTCGGTCGGAACGTCAAGGCCTATATTGATGACATGCTCGTCAAAACGCCGAAGGCCAAACACCACCTCGCCGACCTAGCCGAGACATTCAACACCCTACTGAAGTGCAGCATAAAGCTCAACCCTACCAAATGTGCATTCGGAGTCAGATCCGGGAAGTTCCTAGGCTTCCTGGTAACTCGGCGTGGAAGTGAGGCCAACCCCGACAAGGTCCAGGGCATCCTAGACATGTGGCTGCCCACTTGCATCAAAGACATTAAACGCCTTACGGGGCGCATTACTGCGCTCAACCGTTTCCTATCCCGAGCGGCCGAACGTTGCCTACCCTTCTTCAAATTGTTGAGGGGACCCAAAATGGCATCTGCTATGTTCGCATGGGACGATGAATGTCAGAAGGCATTCGCCGAACTCAAGGAATTCTTGGCCTCGCCCCCAGTACTATCCAATCCAGTCCAAGGCGAAGCCCTATACCTCTATCTCTCGGTGACCCCTTCTATAGTGAGCTCAGTCCTAGTTAGGACTGACGCAGGGATCGAGAGAACAGTTTACTATACCAGTAAGGTGCTTAATGAGGCCAAGAAAAGGTACCCCGCAACTGAGAAACTCGTGCTAGCATTGGTTACCTTGGCCAAGCGCCTCCGACCCTACTTTCAAGGGCACTACATCGTCGTATTGACTGACAAACCTCTGAAGAAGATTCTCTTTCACCCTGAATCCTCGGGATGCCTCGTCAAATGGGACATCATGCTCGGGGCCTACGATATCTCGTATCACCCCTGCTCGACCATCAAAGGATAGGCTCTCGCAGACTTCATCGTCGAAATCTTGGTCTCGGTTGAAGCAATACCTCTACCAGCGCCGGGGCCCACTTGGGATATGTTCGTGGACGAATCCTCCAACTCGGTCGGATGCGGCGCCGGTGTCCTCCTCAAGTCCCCCGAAGGAGCGGAGCGGTGGTACGCCCTAAAGTTCAACTTCCAAGTGTCCAACAGTGCCTCCGAGTATGAAGCCATTATCTCAGGGGCCAGGATGGCTCGACGACTGGGAGCCGAGTGGGTCAGAATCTACACTGACTCACAATTGGTTGCTAGCCAGGTCAACGGTGATTATGAAGCTCGGGAGGGACAAATTATCAAATACCTTCAAACGGTCAAGAGGATGGCCTAACTCTTTGAGAGCTTTGAGGTAGTCCGGATACCTGGGGAGGAAAACTCTCAAGCGGACGCCCTCTCTCGACTAGCCTGCTCACTCGACCCGGCAGGTACTCGATCGGTCTTTCTCAAAGAGCTCAGGCGACTGAGCATTGAATCCAAGCTTATGATTAATGACCCGGCACCCCCAAGCGACTGGCGGACCCCCTACATATCCTGGCTCCGGGATTCTCAAGAGCCCACCGACCCTCGGGAGGCTCGGAAGCTGAAGTACCAAGCGCGACGTTTCATCATGCTAGATGAGGCCCTATACTGTAGATCTTTCTCCAGTCCCCTCCTCAAATGCATCAGTGCCGATGAAGCCAGCCAAGCTATTCAAGAAGCACACAAAGGCACATGTGGAGCGCACCAAGGAGGAAGATCGCTCGCCAGGATCTTGCTTCGGCAGGGTTACTGGTGTCCCACTCTCCAGCGTGACTGCATGACCTGCCTACGGAAGTGCGACCGATGTCAACGCTTCGACCACCTGATCCATCAGCCCGCTGCGGAGCTCATCACCCTTGCTGAGCCATACTCTTTCGTTGGGTGGGGGATCGACATCCTAGGGCCATTCCCCACGGCCCAAGCTCAGAAGAAGTTCATCATCATCGCCATCGACTATTTCACCAAGTGGATCAAGACCGAAGCCACCACCAGGATCACCGAGTCAGTCATATGGAGTTTTATTTGGAAGTCGATCATCTATCGCTACGGTGTCCCCCGAGTG
This sequence comes from Amorphophallus konjac, assembly GCA_022559845.1. Lineage (NCBI taxonomy): Eukaryota > Viridiplantae > Streptophyta > Magnoliopsida > Alismatales > Araceae > Amorphophallus > Amorphophallus konjac. The sequence continues at coordinate 153,000,953 of CM040117.1, forward strand.
ATTGTGAGCGATAACGATCGACAGTTTGATTCTCATTACTTTAGAGACAGATGTGCCGACCTAAAAATTCACAACCACTTCACTTCGGTAGCCCACCCTCAGGCTAACCGACTGGTTGAAAATGCTAATAAGACTATCTTAAAAGGCATCAAAACCAAGCTCGACAAGGCCAAGGGTAGCTGGCTCGAGGAATTACCAAGCATACTATGGTCGCACCGAACTACTCAGAGAACGGCCACCAGTGAAACACCTTTTCAGCTAGTGTATGGCACAGAAGCCGTTATTCCGTTGGAGGTCGGCAACCCCTCCCTCTGAGTCATCCACTTCGAGCCCGAGGTAAACGAGCGGAAACAGTGAGAGAACCTCGACCTAGCGGACGAAATTCGAGATATTGCAAAGATCTGAGAAATGGAATACCAATAGCGCATCACTCGATACTACAACTCCAGAGTCCAAGATAGACACTTCCAGTCGAGAGACTTTATCCTAAGAAAGGCTGAGGCATCTCGACCACTAGAGGCGGCGGGGAAGTTGGCCCCTACCTGGGAAGGCCCCTACCGAGTGGTCGAGACGCTCGGGAACGAAGCATACTGACTGACCACCATGGAAGGAACACTCATCCCTCAAACATGGAACATGACAAATCTTCGCAAGTTCTACTTTTGATCATTTGGCAAACATGCACATGTAAGCAAAGTAGAATAAACGCCATTCTTCTCTTCTTATTAAAATTTGATGTACATCAAGTAGGCCGTAGCCAATACAATATACATGTACAAAAATTACACCCTCCGGCACTATTACGCGAGCAGAACGCTCAGCCAACCGGTTAAGGACTCCTACGTCCAGCCGTGAACTCTGCCTCGTGCGGAAACTGGCTCGGACAAAGGATTGCCGGCCTCGTTGGTTTAAGAAAAGCTCAAAGAAGAGGGGGAAAAAGAGGAAGGAATACAAGTGAAGGCCTCCTCTCTGCTGTTGGATTTTGTGTCTTCCCTAAGTGTTTTGATGATGAGCAACACTATGTTAATTGTTGTTGATATTTTTGATCAGATATCTTGCACTTGAGTTATCCATGGTTTTATATGAAAAAGCTGCTAAGAGGTAACACTTCGTGTGTTCGTACAAGTTCTGTCTTCGTGTTGTTTTCCTTAAACCTCATGTCATTCTTACTTCGCGTTTTCACCTCGTGTCGAGTTAGCCATGTTGTCGTCTGATTGAGTGTTGTCTTTCACCTCGTGCAGTCTTTGATTACTGTGTTGTTTCCATGTCATCCTTAGCTCATGTCATCCGTTTGTATTCCTGTCCTCGAGTCTATTTTCGCTGAGTCTCTAAGTCAGTCTAAGTTCAAGTGTTCGTTTCACTTCGTGTTATTTTCTCTTCTCATGTCTTCGTGTCGTGTTCCTGAAGCTGCTCTAAAAGTTCTGATGAACTTCGAGTAGTTTTCCTGTAGACCTCGTGTCGTTCCTACTTAGTAACCACACTTCGTGACGGTTACTGTTGTCCATGTTTTCGTGTTGTGTTTACATCTTCGTGTTAATCTGTCTTCGTGTCGGTTTCTACTTTTCATCCTTGAGTTGTGGTCACCCCGTGTTATTTTCATCTCATGCTGTTCTTACTATACTTCGTGTCATTTTCTGTGTAGTGTGTGTTTTTGTCACTACTATACTTCGTGTCGTTGTGCTTCACTTCGTGTCAACTTCAATTCGTGTTGTTTTTCACTCCGTGTCAAACTTCACCTCGTGTTCTTTTCACTTCGTGTCAAACTTCACTTCGTGTTGTTTTCACTTCGAGTCGTCTCTTTATACTCTATCTTCGTGTTGGTCTCTCGCTTTAGACTTCGTGTCGTTTTCGCCTTGACCACACATCGTGTTGCCTTCCGTAGACCTCGTGTCTTGAATATTTGCAACCACTTCGTGTCGGTTTCTGTCGTTAGCCCGTGTTGTCCTCGTGTTGTTTTTGCATTCGTGACCTCGTGTCTCTTTTGGCTTATAACCTCACCTCGTGTCATTTCCTTCTGTGTGTCTGACCTGTTACAGAGTATCTCGTGTCGTTCTTGTGTCATTTCGAGTAATAGTCACGTCGTGTTGTTACTATATACCTCATGCAGTTTTGGTTTTTGTGGCCATGCAGTGTATTAATGGATTTCATCTTATTACAGGTCCGAGGAAGAACATTCCACACTCCTGGGCTGCACGTGATCCGAGACAAGAGGAACCAATCTGATAAAGGCACGTGGCAGGAAGATTCTGGATCGAGCGTGGGAGGCACACGCGTTCTGTGCCCTATCCACCTGCTGTTACTACTATAAATAGAATCCTTCGTCCTCAGATGAAGGTGATCGAAGAAGAGAGGCATAGAAGAAAAAAGTAGGAAAATAGAGAGCCCTTCGATCCAGGAAAAGAAAAGAAAGAAGAAAGAATAGCAGAGAGAAAAAGAGAGAGAGCAGAAGAGTGATCAGAAGAGTTGTTCTGACTTGCGGATCAAATCCGAAGTCTATTGCTCTGTATTGAGCTACATTGTTTCCATTTTCTGGCATTTGATTTCCTTCGTTCGTATTTTTTCGTTTATTGTTCTTACCTTTCTTCAACTGTTATTGTTTGTGTTTCCGATCCTCTGGACTGAGGTCGGGGTCCTCCTGTGAGATCAGGAGAAGGGAGAGTCAATCTCCAGTCTGCAAGCAGCAGGTGGGCTGCTTGTAAGTTCCCTCCGGGTTGGGAGGAAGAGAGGTCTTCGACCTCTGGTTCACTAGTAGCAGGGCTGCTACTAGTGGGGTTCCCTCTTGGTAAAGAGGAAGAGAGACGAGAGTCTCTGGGTTCTAGTGACTGCTGGTCGCTAGAGGTTCCCTCCGGGTAGGAGGAAGAGGAGAGGTTGTTCTCTTGGGAAGCTGTGTATCAGCAGTTGTTTGGCAAGCTGTGTTGCCCAGCCATTAGTGAAGCCACACTCGGTTTGAGTGTGGGGTGGATGTAGGTCTGAAGGACCGAACCACCTTAAAATCCTCTGAGTCCTTGTGTGATCGATTGTGGTAATATTGTGGTATGCCTTCTATTTGCTTGAGCTATTAACTGCATTGCATCATTTTCGATTGTCGGAGCTCGAGGTTATTTGCGTTTAGCAATATACTCTGCAGTATTTTTTAATTCTACGAAAAACAGTGATCTATTCATCCCCTCCCCTTCTAGATCACTTCATATTGTACTTATCAGTTGGTATCAGAGCAGGTTTTTCCCAGAATGTGGTCCAACGGCCAGGGAAACGGATCCACTGGTCCTCGCAGTTTCATAGCTGATGGGCAGTCTATCACCCGTCCCCCCTTCTTTGATGGTAATAATTACTTCTTCTGGAAGAACAAGATGGAAGTCTTTATCAGGGCCCAAAGCCACAAGCTATGGAAAGTGATTACTGATGGTCCATACACCCTTCCACCGAATGAAGATATGTGGACAGAAGATCAGGTCAAACTCTCCGCACTGAATTGGACAGCTCTTAACATCATACAGTGCGCCGTCCACCCGGAAGAGTATTCGAGGATCTCAGCGTGCAAGACTGCAAAGAACATGTGGGATGATTTGCAGTTAATTCATGAGGGCACATCTCAGGTGAAGGCTACCAAGATCAACATACTTACAACTCAATATGAGTTATTTAAGATGAAGCCAGAGGAGCCGATCACAGAAATGTATGCCAGATTATCTGTGATCATCAACAGTCTGAAGGGCCTTGGAAAGGATATTCAACAAGAAGACATAGTCAGGAAGATCCTTAGGTCTCTAACTCCCGTCTGGGAAACCAAGGTGACTGTAATAGAGGAATCAAGAAATTTATCCATCATGACAGTGACCCAGCTGATTGGATCCCTCATGACCCATGAAATGAATTTCAAACATGGAAACGATGGGCATGACAGAAAGGGAAAGAATGTTGCTCTGAAGGTCTCACGACATGCTAAGAAGAACAACAGCAGCAGCAGCAGCAGTGATGATAGCAGCGAAGGCTCTGATGGATTCTCAGACCTGGACAAGGACGAGTGAGCTATGCTCACCAGGCAATTCAGAAAGTTCCTGAGAACTAAAGGAAAATTCTACAGGAGGAAGAAATTTAATGCTGCAATGAAGTCTCCTGAGCGAGGATTTGAGAAGAACCGGTCTGCTAAGAAGATCACTTGCTATCATTGTCAGAAACCCGGTCACATGAAAAGTGAATGTCCAGAGCTACAAGCTAAGGCTCCAGGACACCAGAAGAAGATGGTGCACAAGAAGAAGAAGGCCATGCTGTGCACATGGAGCGATGAGGAGGAGGACCCAGAAGCCACTTCGTCCAGTGAAAATGAAGAAAAGATCTGCCTCATGGCCGACCATGAGAAAGAGGTAACAAACTTATTTGAGAATTTTACCTTGGATGATTGGGAGGACGCCTATGGCGACCTGTTAAGTAAATATAATTGTTTAAACAAGGAGCACAGAATGCTTAGACGTAAGTTTCATTCTCTGTCTGAAGAACACTCTTCTATTGTCACTGATAGCATGAAAACCAAGGAGATGGCCATTGAGCTAGACCATGTTAAAGGTGAGATTGAGAGGTTGAGAATGGAAAGAGAGGAGAGTCTAGCTAGAATGGATGAGCTGAAGTGTAAAGCTGAAGAGTGTAAAGGAGAGATTAGACTGATGGCTGAAGAATATGAGGCAGTTAGAAAAGTTAATCAGGAACTCCAGGACCAATGCAATGAATTTCAGAAGGAGATTGAGGACAAAGAAAAGTGCTTGAGAAGTTTACAGAGGGGAGAAACAACCTGAATGTCCTTCTGGGGTCGAGGGTAAACTTCAATAGGGAGGGATTAGGATACAATCCTACTAGTAAAAAACCCTTTGAATTTAAGACTACCACGTTCTGCCCCGCCAAAGGCAAAGAGAAACTGGAAACACCATCCAGTTCCAAATCTGTCTCTACAATGAAGTTTTCGACCGGCAAATTCATTCAATCCACTGGTCAGCAACCTAAGTCGGGAAATTCTGAAACAAGAACTACTCATGTGCAACAGGTGGGGAACAAAGGTTCTCACAGAACCAGTCCTATTGATGTCACAAAAAGGGTGAAAAGTTTTGTCAAGAAAGCTCATCATGCTAATTATCAAGTAGAGCATGGCAACGTTCAACAGCTTCAGCACAAATTTTATTGGAATAAAAATGCTTACATGAATTATGCTCAACACACACGCGTATCTTCTAAGAGGCCAACCAACAATGTCTTTGTTCAGAAACAGCATAGTTCAAATAGGATTAAGCTTATTCAACACCCACCAAGAAATGACAAAAGGGAAGAATCAACCCACATAAAACCACTGAAGAGAACTATAAAACAAATGTGGGTTCCCAAGTGCTTTTTGCATAATCTGAAAACTGGTTTTGGACCCAATTTGAATTGGGTCCCACATTACTCTGTCTGAATTTTTGCAGGTCAGCCTGGCAGCTGAGCATAACAAGTGGTATCTTGACAGCGGCTGTAGCAGGCACATGACAGGAGACCGGTCCAAATTCAGCAAACTAAAAATGAAGTCTGGGGGCTTGGTCAAATTCGGAGGAAATAACAGAGGAAGAATAATTGGAATTGGTACGGTTGGTAAGTCCTCCACTAACTCCATTGAAGATGTGTATCTTGTAGAAGGACTTCAGCACAACCTGGTAAGTATAAGTCAACTTTGTGACAAAGGACACAAGGTACTCTTTGACCATAACTCGTGCACTGTTTTTGAGCTGAATTCTGATAACATCATGTTCAAAGGTCATAGAGTAAATAATGTGTACATCGTTGATCTAGATGATAATTCTGAAACAAACTTGTGTCTGTCTGCTAATTCTGAACAGGTTGCTTTTGACTGGCATAGGCGTCTAGGCCACGCTAGCGTGTCTACTTTGAATAAACTGTCTAATTATAACCTAGTCAGAGGTTTACCCAAAATAAAATTCCAGTTAGGGTCCAAGCTCTGTGATGCTTGTGCTTAAGGTAAACAGACTCGTGCAGCTTTTAAGTTGAGAACTGAGGGTCTCTCATCTAAACCACTACAGCACTTGCACATGGATCTCTTTGGTCCTACTCGAATACAAAGCCTGTCAGGTAAGAGATATGGTCTAGTCATAGTTGATGACTTCACTAGATTTTCTTGGTTGTTCTGTTTAGCAAATAAAAATGATGCTTTTGTTCACTTTGAAAAACTTTTTAAAAAAATCAAACTGCAAGGTGAACATAATATCATTACAATTCAGCCTGACCATGGAGGAGAGTTTGAAAACTCTTCATTCTCTGAATTTTGCTCAAGAGAGGGAGTGACTCACAGATTTTCTTCTCCCAGGACACCGGAGCAGAATGGAATTGTTGAGAGAAGAAACAGGTCAATAATTGAAATGGCCAGGACTATGCTGATTGAGAGTGGACTTCCAAGGAGATTTTGGGCAGAAGCTGCAAATACAGCATGCTACATTTTAAATCGAGCCTTGGTAAGACCTACTCATAAGAAAACTCCTTATGAACTCCTCAAGGGTAAGCTGCCAAACATTTCTTACTTTAAAATCTTTGGTTCCAAATGTTTCATCCACAATAATGGTAAGAATGGTTTGGATAAGTTTGAAGCAAGAAGCTCTCCTGGAATTTTTCTCGGATATTCAGAAACCTCTAGGGCTTACAGAGTCTTCAATAAAGATGAGCAAACTGTTGAAGAAACACCTCATGTGGTGTTTGATGAGAATGTTCTATCTGACAAAAGGATAAATGATGACAGGGAGTCACCTGATGAGGGAGATTTCTTGGAGAAAATTGAAGAAGAAGAGATGCAGCAAACTGCTCAACCAGAAAACTTACATCAAGAAGGAGCAACTGAGGTAGGTGAACCCTCAGGTGAGGTAGTATTTCACAAAGATCATCCTAGTGAAAATGTCATAGGTAATTTGCATGATCCCACTAGGACAAGGTCTCACTTTAGAACTGTCCAAGAACAGGACTTAGCTGCTTTGACATCTCAGGTAGAACCCAAGACTGTGGAAGAGGCTTTAAAGCATGATTCTTGGGTATCCTCCATGGGTGAGGAATTAAATCAATTTGAGAAAAATAATGTATGGAAACTAGTTCCTAGACCTGAAAACACTCATGTCATCGGCACTAAATGGGTTTTCAAAAATAAGATTGATGAAAATGGAGCTATCTCTAGAAACAAAGCAAGACTTGTAGCTCAAGGCTACAGTCAGGAATTTGGTGTGGATTTTGATGAATCCTATGCACCAGTAGCTAGGATGGAAGCTATAAGAATTCTGTTTGCATTTGCATGCTCTAGAAACATTCGGCTACAGCAAATGGATGTCAAAAGCGCATTCTTAAATGGGTTATTGAAGGAAGAGGTATATGTTGAACAACCTCCTGGGTTTAATTTCTCTGTTCAGCCTAACATGGTTTTTAGGTTGAATAAAGCCCTCTATGGATTGAAGCAGGCTCCCCGAGCCTGGTATGAGAGACTTTCTGAGTTCCTTGTGAGCAAGGGCTACATTCGAGGTAAGGTTGACCAAACCCTCTTCACCAAAAGTCTCGGAAAGGAGTTAATTGTGGTCCAGGTATATGTTGATGATATCATTTTGGATCTAACAATTCAAAATTATGTAAAGATTTTTCTGAGTCTATGTCCCAAGAATTTGAAATGAGTCTAGTTGGCGAACTAAAATATTTTCTTGGGCTGCAGGTCAAACAAATGGAGGATGGTTGTTTCATAAATCAAACCAAGTATACTCTGGAGATGCTGAAAAGGTTTGGAATGACCAACCTCAAGACAATCTCAACACCCATGGGTACCAGCTCCTCACTGGATTCAGACGAAAAAGGTAAAGAGGTGGATGCTAAACTATATAGAGGTATGATCGGTTCACTCCTCTACTTAACTGCATCCAGGCCCGACATTCAATTTAGTGTAGGGATGTGTGCCAGATACCAGGCTAGACCTACTGAATTATATCTGGCAGCTGTAAAGAGAATTTTTAGATACTTATCTGCCACCCATGATCTAGGTCTCTGGTATCCTGCATCATGTAGTTTAGATCTCATTGCATACACTGATGCAGATTATGCAGGATGTAAATTGGACAGGAAGAGCACTAGTGGTCACTGCGAATTTCTAGGAGGGTGCTTAGTCTCTTGGGGATCCAAGAAGCAACACTCTGTGGCTCTCTCTACTGCTGAAGCTGAGTATGTGGCAGCAGGGAGCTGTGGCACACAGGTTATATGGATAAAACACCAGCTTCTGGACTACTCGGTTGAGCTAGGTTGTACTTCTATTTTTTGTGACAATACTAGTGCAATAAATATTGCAAAGAATCCTGTACTTCATTCCCGAACTAAACACATTGAAATTAGGCATCATTTTATTCGAGATGAAGTAGCTAGGAGGACTTTTGAGTTGATCCATGTTGGCACTAACTCACAAATTGCAGATATCTTCAGTAAGCCACTGGATACTGAGAAATTTAGCACTTTACGCAGAGAACTAGGTATTTATAGAATTTCATGATTGAACAATTGATTTCTGAATACCATGTCATGTGTTATTGTGCTTATCATATTCATTGTCTGTTGCTGAAGAAATATCTTCATTATGAGTGTTTGGTGACTCACTCCATTTTGATTGAATAGTATGTTCAAACTTCATGGTGCTCTCTTTGAAGTGTTTTGAGGGTTGTCTTGGTTAAGTCTGTGTTGGGGTCAAGGTCTCAAGGGGAGCTAGATTTATAATAGGTGCTTTGGTCTTTGGCCTAATTTGAACATACTCCGAACGACATCTTGCTGACATCAAAAGAGAATCAGGTTGATTAGGTGTATAAAAGAAAGAGTTGGATGCTTTATCCTTTAAGACTGTTCATCTAATTTCTTGTTGGAATTTCAGCTGTTAGTCCCACTGAGATCAAAATCTGAATTCAAAGATTATCTTCCTACACGGTAACTGTCTTCTGATCTAGCCAGTACTGCATACCTACTTAGTCAATGTTGAGTCCGAAATGAGGTATTTTGTGCTTTAGTCTGAATCACCTTGGATCTGGTGTATTGTTCTCAAACGGACTCAAGCTTAATTAACAAGGTTTTAAGAGCTGGTTAATAAAAACAAAATTTCATAAAATTGTTATCAACCTTGTTAACTGCTCATTGAGAAACTGGGATTTTCATCAATGAAGTGAAAAAACATCCCATGTCATGAGATGGCAGTACTTATCTGGTTTCTTATTAACTGTCTTGATCATACAGAGCTATGGTACATATCTGGTTAGTAACTGGGGTGTCTGGCCTCTGATAAAGGTGTCACCTTAATGTCAACACCAGTTAGAATACTATCTCTGTCCTCTTGTCAGAAGGGGTAATGTGGTCCTGCCACCGAGTAACTGGGGTTTCATGCCTCTAAACAAGGTGTCTCCCTAATGTCAAAGGTGTACTTGACAGACTTACCTTTGATCTTGACCATCTTTAAAGATCCTGCTCACTTGAAGTATAGCTCTTGATTTGTTTGTTCTCAATACCACAGGTCTTTGTCTTCTGACTGTCTTACTTTATACTCTCTCAGTAAAGACTTACTTTGATCAAACTGGTATCTTGTAACTCACTTGCTTAGAATCTGGTTCTGTGTATGGAGCGAATCCTTATTCACAGTTTTTGCACAGTCTGACTAACTGATCTTCAAAAATCCTCACATAAAATTAATGGCTTTCTTAATTGACTAAACATCTCAATAATCTCCATTTATCTGCCTTACTCTGTCCTGTTTTCTCTCTATAGTCAGCAATTTTCCTTTCTCTGTATCTTCAGATTTGCCCCTAGTTTTGATGATGTCAAAGGGGGAGAGAATTGTGTGGTTTCGGTTTCAGAGTTTTTGCATGCCATAGTGTTGAGGGGGAGTTAGTTATCAAGTCTTAGGGGGAGTTAGTTATCAAGTCTGAGGTAAACTGTTGCTGTGTTCAGGGGGAGTGTTCTGGTGTCATCAGAGGAAGCAAGGAAGCTAGTGCGTTGAAAGTCTGCTTTAATTTGTCTGCATTAAATCTCTTGAAATGATCTCTTTTGAACTTATCTCTTATACTTAATATAGTGTTGCCATCATCAAAAAGGGGGAGATTGTTGGATTTTGTGTCTTCCCTAAGTGTTTTGATGATGAGCAACACTATGTTAATTGTTGTTGATATTTTTGATCAGATATCTTGCACTTGAGTTATCCATGGTTTTATATGAAAAAGCTGCTAAGAGGTAACACTTCGTGTGTTCGTACAAGTTCTGTCTTCGTGCTGTTTTCCTTAAACCTCATGTCATTCTTACTTCGCGTTTTCACCTCGTGTCGAGTTAGCCATGTTGTCGTCTGATTGAGTGTTGTCTTTCACCTCGTGCAGTCTTTGATTACTGTGTTGTTTCCATGTCATCCTTAGCTCATGTCATCCGTTTGTATTCCTGTCCTCGAGTCTATTTTCGCTGAGTCTCTAAGTTAGTCTAAGTTCAAGTGTTCGTTTCACTTCGTGTTGTTTTCTCTTCTCATGTCTTCGTGTCGTGTTCCTGAAGCTGCTCTAAAAGTTCTGATGAACTTCGAGTAGTTTTCCTGTAGACCTCGTGTCGTTCCTACTTAGTAACCACACTTCGTGACGGTTATTGTTGTCCATGTTTTCGTGTTGTGTTTACATCTTCATGTTAATCTGTCTTCGTGTCGGTTTCTACTTTTCGTCCTTGAGTTGTGGTCACCCCGTGTTGTTTTCATCTCGTGCTGTTCTTACTATACTTCGTGTCGTTTTCTGTGTAGTGTGTGTTTTTGTCACCACTATACTTCGTGTCGTTGTGCTTCACTTCGTGTCAACTTCAATTCGTGTTGTTTTTCACTCCGTGTCAAACTTCACCTCGTGTTGTTTTCACTTCGTGTCAAACTTCACTTCGTGTTGTTTTCACTAGTCGTCTCTTTATACTCTGTCTTCGTGTTGGTCTCTCGCTTTAGACTTCGTGTCGTTTTCGCCTTGACCACACATCGTGTTGCCTTCCGTAGACCTCGTGTCTTGAATATTTGCAACCACTTCGTGTCGGTTTCTGTCGTTAGCCCGTGTTGTCCTCGTGTTGTTTTTGCATTCGTGACCTCGTGTCTCTTTTGGCTTATAACCTCACCTCGTGTCATTTCCTTCTGTGTGTCTGATCTCTTACAGAGTATCTCGTGTCGTTCTTGTGTCATTTCGAGTAATAGTCACGTCGTGTTGTTACTATATACCTCATGCAGTTTTGGTTTTTGTGGCCATGCAGCGTATTAATGGATTTCATCTTATTACTGGTCCGAGGAAGAACATTCCACACTCCTGGGCTGCACGTGATCCGAGACAAGAGAAACCAATCTGATAAAGGCACGTGGCAGGAAGATTCTGGATCGAGCATGGGAGGCACACGCGTTCTGTGCCCTATCCACCTGCTGTTACTGCTATAAATAGAATCCTTCGTCCTCAGATGAAGGTGATCGAAGAAGAGAGGCATAGAAGAAAAAAGCAGGAAAATAGAGAGCCCTTCGATCCAGGAAAAGAAAAGAAAGAAGAAAGAATAGCAGAGAGAAAAAGAGAGAGAGCAGAAGAGTGATCAGAAGAGTTGTTCTGACTTGCGGATCAAATCCGAAGTCTATTGCTCTGTACTGAGCTACATTGTTTCCATTTTCTGGCATTTGATTTCCTTCGTTCGTATTTTTCATTTATTGTTCTTACCTTTCTTCAACTGTTCTTGTTTGTGTTTCCGATCCTCTGGACTGAGGTCGGGGTCCTCCTGTGAGATCAGGAGAAGGGAGAGTCAATCTCCAGTCTGCAAGCAGCAGGTGGGCTGCTTGTAAGTTCCCTCCGGGTTGGGAGGAAGAGAGGTCTTCGACCTCTGGTTCACTAGTAGCAGGGCTGCTACTAGTGGGGTTCCCTCTTGGTAAAGAGGAAGAGAGACGAGAGTCTCTGGGTTCTAGTGACTGCTGGTCGCTAGAGGTTCCCTCCGGGTAGGAGGAAGAGGAGAGGTTGTTCTCCTGGGAAGCTGTGTATCAGCAGTTGTTTGGCAAGCTGTGTTGCCCAGCCATTAGTGAAGCCACTCAGTTTGAGTGTGGGGTGGATGTAGGTCTGAAGGACCGAACCACCTTAAAATCCTCTGAGTCCTTGTGTGATCGATTGTGGTAATATTGTGGTATGCCTTCTATTTGCTTGAGCTATTAACTGCATTGCATCATTTTCGATAGTCGGAGCTTGAGGTTATTTGCGTTTAGCAATATACTCTGTAGTATTTTTTAATTCTATGAAAAACAGTGATCTATTCATCCCCTCCCCTTCTAGATCACTTCATATTGTACTTATCATCTGCCAACTCTTTGGAAGGCAGAGAGAGCAGGCACCCTCCGAAGAGTGAAAGAGGAGGGAGAAAAAGAAAATGGCAGAGATGGACGAGGAGGCAGGGGGGGCCAAGAAAGGAGGGAGCTTAATTAGTTCCCCCCTCCCCCTCGGGATTGCGTCGGCGGGTCAGGGACAAGAGGGCCACATGCTCCAGCATGATGAATCCTCTCCCAGAGTGACCCCCGACTGACAAACTCTCTTCCAGACTGAAGTAGCAGGAGCTTCCCTCCTACCGTCATCTACATCATCGTCTTCTGAAGTGCCTTCCATGCCCGCCAAGACCGACAGCACAACGCCTCGCGAAAGGGAAAGAAGGAGAAACCACCAGGGATGGCCTTAAGCGATGAAAGGAAAAGGAGATGCCCCTCGGACCTTTTATAGGCAGAAGGGGGAGATAATCGCCTTAAATGACTCTCCCCTTACAAAACACGCTAAAAGGGGCTTTCCTTGAGATGGTAACCTCATTTCGCAAACATCTCGCCAGCGGGACGCGCGATGTGGCAAGTCATTAAGGGCAGTATGGAAAAATGGAAAGGTGCCAACGCCATGTCAGTTATTTGACAGATCGGCACGCACGATATCTGTAGAGAAAATCGACGCCTTCTCCAACGACTACAAATCCGGTAGTCAAATCACACCAAAAGCGATAAGAAACAGTCAATTTAGCATTTAATACTATTGCTATAATATTTTCCAAAAAATCCTTGCCAGGCTACATAAAGGGAAAGGAAAAAAAATAAAGAAAGAGCTATTAGATCAGGCCTCAGGCCCTTCTTCAGGCTCGGTAGGCGAGGCTTCCTCAGCACCAGACGACCTGCCCCCAGTATTCTCGGCGATGGCCCACCCAGGCACTGACCTCACCTGTATGGGAACTGTGCCGGTCGTGTGCTCTCCCGAAGATGCTGGAGTTGGCAATCGCTCGGACGAGGACTCCCGACCCTCCTCTTCGCTCAAAGTATAATGGGAAGAGTGGGTCGAACCCCAGTCTGAGTCATAGCATTGCCCGGAGGGAAAATGAGCTTAGACGGCTGGGCCACTACCTTTATGACGGCCCGATTGTATACCCTAGGAGAAGCCCTTTCGAAGGCCCCGGTGATAGCCCGACTCATAATAAGGGAAGGCAGCTTGGAGAAGAGCCGCGTGGTAGGCCTCTGAGGACTTGTGTCGCTCAAGTGCCTCCACCCCGGCCGACTCCACCTTCCCCTCGAGCTCGACTATCCTCCGCTCCGACTCGGACAGCCTTCTCTCAGCCTCGGTCAGTGCATCCTCGGCTCCCCGGACTCAGCCCTTAAGCGTCTTCCGCTCGGCCATCCACTGCTAACCATGCTCGACCTGAATCACACGCTCCGCCTCTAGGAGCTCATTCTTCCGGTCAACCATATGACGAGGCTGGGCCAGCTACTCCGCCAATGATCGAGCCTCTGCTTGGCTCGATTGCACCTGAGCCCGAAGCGGGGACACCTCCCGACGGAGGTCACCAAGATCAAGGGTCAGATGCTCGACCTTCGGATCGAGCGCACCATAGGCCCACAAGAGAGCCTCCCACTCCGACTCCACCCGAGCATACGCGCCCACTACCTCAGCGCCGTACTGGGGCAAGATCAGGCTGCCTTCCATGAGTTGCTCGAAAAGCGTGGAGGGGGGACTCCTCTGAAGTTTCGCTCGTACAACCCCTGAAGCTATGAAATGGCACCTCTGCTAAAGGGAGGCCCGGACACTGAAGGCACTGGTCGAGGGAAAGGGAGCCCTCTCTGGAGCGGCTGGGATCCGGGCACCTCCCCCGAGCAACCACGTCTCGGGGGCCCCATCGGTTGGCTCGAGATGAGCGGGCCCGTCACGAACCTCCCCGGCCTCGATCGATTATGATTAAGTCGCTTCCCCCTACATCCCTCCAGCCTCGACCGGCTTGGGCCGGGCTCCCTCATCCGGTGGCCCCTCTGCTTCGCTCGGCACCCTAGCAGCAGTTGCGATCCCTTCGTCATCTGCTCCCTCTTGCACCGCAGAAGGAGGAGGCATCAGGGGAACCTCATCAGCCTGGCAGACGGTCTCCGCCTTCCTCGCCCATTTCTTCTCAGCAGACTGAGCCTGCATTGAAGACCGCAACAACTTCGCCACGGGATCCTTCCACTTGACCCCCCGGCATTCAGAAGTATCATCCCGGACAACCCCCTTGCCCTTTTCCCGGGTGTGGGACGAGCCCTCCGAAGTTGGGAGATCGCTCAGAGCTGGCCTATCACCCACATTAATGACCTCTAGCTCGACCGACGGTGCCTCCTCCTCCTCCTCCTCCTCCTCAGCTGCTCGTCGCAGATTTGCGCGAAGAAGAACAAATTGAGAAGAAAAAAGCACACGCTTGAAAGAGGACAAGTTCTTGAGAACCTTACCTATCGGCAACAACAGTCGAGAAAGATGCTCCTCAATGTTAGAAGGAGACACCAACTCAGCAGTCCCCAGGCGATCCCGCTGAAGGACAACATCATCCCTCCCCAGCTCCGGAGAAACCCCTGTTTGGTTCGGGGGGATGTTCGGGTGAAAGTTGGGCGCCGTCGGGAAATCCCAGACCACGCCAACCGCCGATGGACCCACCCAAAAATATTGGGTCTTCCACCCCTTATGAGAGGAATCCTTCACAGAAAAGGACACACAACTCCTTCCCCGTCTCCCCTGAATGAAGAAGAAGCCCTTCCCGGCGAAAGGATTATCCTTCAACTCAAAAAAATAGTGGAAGAGATCCAGCAAGGTGCGCACCCCTCTCTTGCCGCAGAGGAAGATGAAGGAGAAGCTGAGGGTGTAAGAGTTGGATACCAACTGGACCGGAGCCAGCCGGTAGAACCGAAGCAACTCGGCAACAAAGGGATGGAGGGGCAGCCGAAAGTCGCACTTCCAAGCTAGGAGGAAAGAATAGAAGAGCCCAGAACGAGCGACCAGATTGGATTCATGAGATTCAGGTGCGAGGAACTTGAATCGCCATGGCAGTCCATACTGATTCTCCAGCCGCTTCATGTCTGCCATACCCAGCTCACTGCGAAGAGGTGCTGGTGGCACCAAAAAAGTCCTCGAGGGTCATTCTCCCTCTCGACTCTCGACCCCTAGATTTTGGTCTGCCATGGAATAGACAGAAGAGCTGGGAGAAGAAGGGGAAAGTTCTGAATCAGAGGGCTCCAGAGGAGAAGGAAGCTGACGAATCGCCGCCTCAGGAATGCTCACCTAGCTCCGATGGCCGCAACAATTCTCCACTCTTCCGCGCTACTCTCAACAATGCAGAAGCCTCCACACATATAAAGAGAGGCAAAACCCTAAACCCCGGGGATAAAAGGATGCAAAACGCGTAATGCTCAAATCGGAGGAGGTGCGACGATCCGATCTCCCTGGGAGGGGCCTTCTCTTATTAATCATAACGAGTGTATTTTATGGCGAGCCGCGTCAGGTGGCCCCTATCAAAAAGAGAGATCTATACCCAGCCAGTGCCATAAAAAGTCTAGCCCAAACGCTACTCGTCCGAGCCTAATTTTGGCTCGGGAGTAGGTGGGGGACAAGTGGAGAGGGGAAATCTCGTCAACCATACGAAGAGGCCAAAAGAGGTCCAACCAGACCGAATGAGGCCCAACTCCTTAAAGTGGTAGCCCCCAGGCCCGCTTAATATAAAGCCCAAAAACTCACTCAGTACAAGCGCTTCCTTGGTGGCCTTTAGGTTGGGAAGTCCATGCATCAGTTCGTTCGGGAAAGCTCCCCTGGAGTCCCTTATTCCCTGTCCCGACCAAGCACTCATCACTCGGGTGACCTCTCCTTGGCCAGTGCCTATCGCTCGGGATCACTGATGGAAGCTTATTGATCACGCCGTTGCGGGTCCCCTAATGGCAGGAAGCTCAAGAGGACAGGGGAAACCAAGAGTCTACGTGCTATAAAGAGTCCGCGTGAAGGACGTAACCCCCCCTGAGACTCCTCCGCTTACAGGGATCAGTCATACAAATAGGCCACTATTTAAACTAGAACAACCCTACTACAGGAGGTTGATATGCGCAGCGTAGAGTGATATAGAAGGGGGGATGAATAGATCACTCCCGATTTTAAAACTTCAGCGGAAAATCAGTTCTACAGTTTCACAACCCTTCAGATGCAGCGAAAGAGTATAGCTAAAGCAATCAATAACCGGGATAGAATAAGTGTGCGATTGAAAGGACTGTTCACAGAGAAGCAATTTGACGAGCAGAGGAAATGCAACACAACAATAGTAAGCGAACCACAGAAGAGACAAGAAATTTTAAGGTGGTTCGATTGTAGTCCACAATCTACATCCACCCTCACTCCAAACAAGAGTAAGGATTCCACTAGCCATGGCTAGAAATAGCAGACTCAGTCTGCGAACAAAATGCTGCCACACAGCTTGACCAACCAAGGGAAAAAAATCCCTCAACCCAAACTCTACTACCCACAGAGCTTGACACCTGGACCTACTACCCGCAAGACCAGAACCAGAGATGGATCTCCCTTCCTCCAACCTGGAGGGAACCTGCTAGTGACAACCCGTTACTGGAAAAACCAGAGTTCATAGATCTCTCTTCCTCTGTAGCCCAGAGAGAAACCGGAGTAACTCTCCCTTCCTTCAAACACTGGAGGGTAACAATTCGAAATCAGAAATATGAAGAAAGAAACAGAAAATAAGACAATCGGTGAAGACAATCGTTTATGAAAACCAAAACAATGTTGCTTCCGAAGAAGCAAATTAAACACTACTCTCTCACTCAGACTTTTCTCTCAGAACAATACTCTCAAATCTTTTCTCTCTATCTTCTCTCTGGAACATGGAGGCTCTCTCTTTTCTTCTTCTGTTCAGGGATTCTTCTGCTCAGCTTTTTCCTCCAGTTCTACTCCTCCTGTTCGCAGAAGACTTCCTTTTATATGGCGTCTGACCTGAATTCCAGGACTTCACATGAGTGGGGCTCGTTCCATCCTTTTCCAGAGCATCATCCTTAGATCACGTGTCCAATCATCAACCTGACTCATCTGGAGGCAGAGACAAAGAAATGTAATTAGTTAGTTCAAGCTCTTAACACCGCGTGTATAGACTTTAGAAGTAGCAAATAAGCAAGTATGTACAACGTGAGAGTGTGTAGACTTGAAAGCCTTCATGCGACCTCAATGTACAGACTTGCAGAATGAAGCACTAACATAACAGAGTGGAATGTGTAGACTTCTGTGTAAAGCATGAAGCAATCAAATCTGTAGACTTTAGAAGCAGCAGTTAAGCAAGTGTGTACAATGTGAGAGTGTGTAGACTTGAAGCCCTTCAAGCGACCTCAGTGTACAGACTTGCGCGGGTAAGATGCATGAACAAGCCATAGCCAGTGTATAGACTTAACCGATGCATGAATAGTGCATCGATGTATAGACTTGGAGAACTGATGCATGAATAGTGCGCCGATGTATAGACTTGGAGAGACGAGCGAGTGTATAGACTTGATGAACGTGTGCATGGGAAGGCAGTGTACAGACTTGAGAAGAATGATGGATGAACAAGCCTAACAAGTGTATATACTTTGATGTAAAGGCTTGAGTTACACAAGAAGTGTATAGACTTCACGATGCACACCCATATCTAATGTATAGACTCCACCCTTGAAGAAGTTAGCGAGACAATGTATACACTTGGCCCTTGAAGAATGTACAGACTTTGAAGACTCGACGCCCCACGATGTATAGACTTTGAAGCATGTGAACATGGGGACAATGTACAGACTTCAGTTCGTGCTAGCTATAGTATAATGTCTAGACTTGATGCAGCTTCAAAGCACAATGTGCAGACTTGATATGAAAGAATGCAAATGACTCTGTACAGACTTGGATGCTTGTGTATGCATGAGGGCAATGTACAGACTGCATATGCACACTAGCGAGTGAATAGACTTGGCTATGGCATCAAAGTATGCACAACGTAAAAGACACCTTCTTCCTAGGCGTTTGATTCAAAAGTGACACCACTTGTGGTGGTCGTCAAATTCTAAGTCCATCTAAATGTATAGACTTCCTTCGGCACAAAGGCAACTTAACGATGTACAGACTTTGTACTCTGAACGACAAAGCAGGCTGTATAGACTTTGAGAATCTTGAAGGCCAATGTACAGACTTGGAAAGCCTGAACCAATGTACAGACTTGAGTGTGTGTGTGCTAGACAGTTTAGACGATGCATGAGACGCTGAGACAATGTATGGACTTTAGACATGATGCAATGTATAGACTCTGAAAGACGCTGAATGAGACAGTGGATGTTCAGACTTTGCCAATGTGCAAACTTTCCCTACAGGAATGTATAGACTTGGTGAGCACTATGTCTGCGATGTACAGACTTAGCGGCGCCTGCATTCTATGCAATGTATAGACTTCGAGGACTGCATGATGTGCGATGTATAGACTCTGAAGTCTTGCGTGTTGTGCAGTGTATAGACTTTGAAGAGCCTGCGGCTGTGCAATGTGCAGACTTTGAAGTGCAACCAAACAGGATGTGTAGACTTGATGCAAACGACTTTGTACAGACATGGCCAATGTACAGACTACAATGTAGAGACTTTGAACGAGTATGCTGGCAGTGTATAGAGTTGATCAAGTAATGCATGTCTATATGACAACCACATGAACTGTACTGTCCTAAGTGATGAAGCATGAATTAATCTAGAGATAGAAATAGATTGATTTATAGTGTGAGACATCATCAAAATCGTAGGGATGCAACAATCTCCCTCTTTTTGATGATGGCAACACTATGAATCAAGCAATATCAAGGCTTCACAAGAAATTAACAACAGCTTTAACACTCAAGGCAAATTGAAAGCAAATGCATGCAAAGCCAAATTAAACACTACTGCTGAAACACTTCTTTCTCTAAAACCACTCCCCCACAACTCACTCTCAGCAATTTCCATGACATGAATTCTCCCCCACAGCACATGAACAAAACTCTCCCAAAGCTCATGACAATTCTTGACTTACAGATATTGCAAAACCTCTCTCTCTCTTTGACATCAGCAAAAGGAAATGCAGAATATATGAAAGTGCTGGAGACATGAAGAAGAAGTACAGTAACTTCTTAGTGTAGAAAGGCACGAGCAAGTCTTAAGAGAATAAGTAAGGTGCTAAACTCAAGTGAAGATTCTTGAACTCCAGTAAACAATAGAGAAATAGAATGATAGACAAGTTTATCAACATACATAGTGTATGATTTAGAGCAGGAGTTAACAAGTATGGCATGATTTAGCTGAACAGTCAACTATCCCAAAAGATAACAAGAGACAAAGTCAGAGAAGGTGTTCTCAAGGTATTGAGGACAAGCAATCGATTAGTGCATAACAACAAGGGAGTTTTGAGATGATTTTCAAGAAGACCAATCAGTAAGTTGGTAATTCACTCTTTTGACATTAGGGAGACACCTTGATCAAAGGCCTGAATCCCCAGTTACTCAGTGTGAGTACCTCATTACCTCCTCCTTTTTTTTAAAGGAACAGAGTTAGTAAATGTGGCTTTTGACACGAGGAAACACCTTGATTAGAGGCCAGAGTCCCCAGTCACTCACCAGCTAGCCACCATTGCTTTGTCATGTCTTTTCATTCATTTTAAGCATTTGACACCTCATGACATAGGAGAAAACTTCATTTCATTGATGAAGCTCCCAGTTTCTCAGTGACCAAAATAAAACATGTTTATTCAGTTAAGCCCTTGTGTTGAGGAGATGGAATGATTGAAAACAATACCAGAAGGTCTATTTCTTGAAGTGAATCTTGAAGACTAGATTTCAAGTTGATTGGGTCAGATATCAAGACATACAGGTTTTGGCTTGAACCAGAATCATTGACAATGTAGGAAGATATACTTTATACAATTAATCCAGATCTCTGAAGGAATACCAGAGGAAAGATTCTAGCTGGACTTTAGTATCACTGACTTATAGACTTAAGAGATGAGTGAGATTCTACTGTCTAAGAGAACTACATTAATTCAGTCATGAAAACCAGTAATCACACACATCTGGTCAATCTTTTTGAATCTGTCAAAGAACTCTCCCTCTCATAGCTCAATCAGCTCCCCCTCAAACATAGCATTACAAAAAGCTAACCATCAGACATATAGAACTCCCCCTCACAAAAAGAACAGACTTCACATTTAAGACAATTTATATAAGCCTAATTCTCTTCTCAGTGTAGTGAATTTTTCATTATCCAGAGGTTTAGTGAAGATGTCTGCAATCTGATTATCAGTGCCTAAATGAATCAGATCAAAATTGTTTTTAGAAATCTCATCTCTTATGAAATGATGCCTTATCTCTATGTGTTTGGTGCGTGAATGCAAAACAGGATTCTTGGCAACATTGATGGCACTGGTATTATCACAATAGATAGGTGTGCACCCCAGGTCTACTTGGTAGTCCTGAAGCTGGTGTTTAATCCAAATGACTTGTGTACCACAACTCCCTGCAGCCACATATTCAGCTTCTGCAGTGGAGAGGGCCACAGAATGTTGTTTCTTGGAACCCCAAGACACTAAACACCCACCCAAAAATTCACAGTGACCACTAGTGCTTTTCTTGTCTAGTTTACATCCTGCATAATCAGCATCTGTGTATGCAACTAAGTTAAGTGTGTGTGATGCAGGAAACCATAAACCAAGAGAATGAGTAGCTGACAAATATCTGAAAATTCTTTTCACTGCAGCTAAGTGTAATTCAGTGGGTCTAGACTGATACCTTGCACACATTCCTACACTGAACTGTATATCAGGTCTAGAAGCTGTCAAGTAAAGAAGAGATCCAATCATACCTCGATAGAGCTTGGCATTTACTTCTTTACCTGTCTCATCTGCATCCAGTGAGGTATTGGTACCCATGGGTGTTGTAATGTGCTTCAGGTTTTCCATACCAAACCTCTTGAATAGTTCCATTGTGTATTTGGTCTGGTTGATGAAGCATCCATCCTCTGACTGTTGTACCTGCAAGCCAAGAAAATACTTTAGTTCACCGACCAAACTCATCTCAAATTCAGCAGACATCATTTTAGAGAATTCATCACATAGTTCATACTTAGTTGATCCAAACACAATGTCATCTACATATACCTGAACTATGATGAGATCTTTATTTTTACCCTTGGTAAATAAGGTTTGATCAACTTTACCTCTTTTGTAGCCCTTGCTGATCAGAAATTCAGTCAATCTTTCATACCATGCTCGAGGAGCCTGCTTTAGACCATACAGGGCTTTGTTTAACCTGAAAACTTGGTTAGGTTGAGGAGAGAATTGAAATCCAGGGGGTTGTTCAACAAAAACCTCTTCCTTAATGACTCCATTTAAAAAGGCACTTTTAACATCCATTTGTTGGAGTTTTATATTCTTTGAACATGCAAAAGCAAGCAACATTCTTATTGCTTCCATCCTAGCAACAGGTGCATAGGATTCATCGAAATCCACACCAAATTCCTGACAGTAGCCCTTGGCTACTAGTCTGGCCTTATTCCTAGATATGATTCCATCTTCATTCATTTTATTTTTGAACACCCACTTAGTTCCTATGATATTAACATTATCTGGTCTTGGAACAAGCTCCCAGACATTATTTCTTTCGAACTGGCCTAATTCCTCACACATAGCATTGACCCAAGCTTGATCAGCCAAGGCCTCTTCTACAGATTTGGGTTCAATTTGTGAGACTAAAGCAATTAGGTCTTCATTATTCACATTCCGAAAATGAGACCTAGTCCAAAGAGGATCTTCAGGATTGCCTATGACATTATCTATCGATGATCTTTAAGAAATCTGACATTTATTGAAGACTCACCTGTTTCTCTTGGCTCTTCCTAGTTGGGAGGATTTGATGTTCCACTTGGCTAAGTCTTTTCTTCTTCTTGGTCTTCTAGGAATTCCCCATCATGCTTGGAATCCCTGTCGAAATTTTCAATATTAGAAACATCTTTCTTATCACTAAAAAGGATGTGTAGAGACTATTCAACTTTCTGGTCTGTTATGTTAAAGACCCTATATGCCCTTGACACTTCAGAGTATCCTAAAAATATTCCAGGGGAGCTTTTATCTTCAAACTTATCTAAATCTTTCTTGTCATTGTTATGAATAAAGCATTTAGCTCCAAAAATTCTGAAATGAAACAAGTTTGGTTTCTTACCTTTTAGTAGCTCATAGGGTGTTTTCTTGTGAATAGGTCTTACCATGGCCCTGTTGATTATGTAAGTTGCTGTATTGGCCGCCTCTGCCCAAAACCTCCTTGGTAATTGACTTTCAATCAGCATGGTTCGGGCCATCTCCACAATAGTTCTATTTCTTCTCTCCACAATTCCATTCTGTTCAGGTGTCCTGGGAGAAGAAAACCTGTGTGTTAGTCCCTCTCTTTCACAAAGATCAGAAAATATGGAGTTTTCAAACTCACCTCCATGGTCAGATTGAATAGAGCAAATTTTGTGTTTTCCTTCTTGTTTGACCTTATTGAAAAACTGATTAAACTTTTAAAAAGCATCGCTTTTATTAGCTAAGAAAAAGATCCATGAATATCTAGAATGGTCATCAATAATCACATAGCCAAACCTATTCCCATTAAGACTCTGAGTTCTAGTAGGACTAAAGAGGTCCATATGGAGAAGTTCCATTGGTCTAGTGGACAATGGCTCAGATCTTAGCTTGAAGGATTTCCTGGTCTATTTGTCTAGAGCACAGGCATCACATGATTTTGAAATAGAGTTGAATTTAATTCTAGGCATGTCTCTAACTAAATCATGCTTGACCAATTTATTTAAGGTAGAGAAGCTAGTATGACCTAAACGTCTATGCCATTCAAAAGCATCATTTTCAGAATTAGCAGATAAACAAAGATTTGATTCAGATTCTGCATCTAAGTCTACCATGTAGACATTATTAATCCTGTTGGCTACAAATTTAACCACATCAGAATTTATTTCAAAGATTTTGCATGAATTATCATCAAACACAACCCTGTGACCCTTGTCACATAACTGACTAATGCTGATCAGGTTGTGTTGAAGACCTTCCACAAGTAGAACTTTTTCAATGGAGTTTGTGGAAGACTTACCTACTGTGCCAACTCCAATTATCTTACCTCTGTTCTTTCCTCCAAACTTGACCAGACCCCCTACCTTCATCTCTATCTTGCTGAACTTGGATCGGTCTCCTGTCATGTGCCTGGAGCAGCCACTGTCGAGGTACCACTTGTTATCTTCAGCTGCCAGGCCGACCTACACAAATAACATCAAGCAAAGTGATTTGGAACCCAAGATGAGTTGGGTCCAAAGACATTGTTCAAATCTGTGATCAAATGTTTAGGAATCCAGATTTGCTTCAACATGGTTTTCTCTGGCACCTTTACTTCTGGTTTATTGAAATTATAGCCGGGGTTATGTCCAGCTGGTCTGGAGAAGTAAGTTCTATTCCATTCATTAGGCTTCCCATTCCTAGGACATCTCCTGTAAGCTTGTTGATTAACAGATTTTTGAAGATGATAGTTATTTCTCCAGTAGGTCCTGTTTGGACCCATCTGATTGTAGTAATTCCAGCTTTTCTTCTGATCCACTTGCTTGGTCCATCTACCATTTATGTTCTGATGAGTGGGCCTAGTGAAGTTCTTCACAAAATTCATTCCCATTTTAAATGGTTGACCAGCACTGTTTTTAGAACTTTCCTTCTGACATTGAGCTCCTTGACTGCTATTTGAGCTGGATGCTGTGTCCAGCTTCTCTTTTCCCTTCTCTGGGCAGAAGGTAATGGTTTTGAATTGTAAGGGTCTCTTGTTAGTTGGGTCATAGCCTAGGCCCTCCTTATTGAAGTTAACCCTAGTCCCGAGTATAGCATTCAGACTAGTTTTTCCTTGGACAAATTTTTCCAAAACTTTCTGTTTGTCTTCCAGCTCTTTTTGAAGAGACTCAGAGTTTTTTAGAAATTCAGCAATTACTTTCTTAACAGCTTCATATTTTTTTGAGTTCACTCTACTTTCATTCAGGATTTCTTCAATTTTGATTTTCAGTTCATTGAGCTGGTTTTGACTATCCGGGTTTTCTCCCTTGAGCTTTTAATTTTCTTTTCTTAGGGAAGTTACTTCTTCCAATTCTTCTTTTAGTTTCTGATTTTCTACACAGATTTGGGTTTGTTCTTCAACAGTGGTATTGAATTTTCTTTTCAGAACCCTATGCTCTTTACTAAGTGAATTGAACTTATCTAATAATTCAGCATAGGTATCTTCCCAGTCATCAATAGAAAAATTTTCAAAAACATTTGTTACCTCCTCTTCGTTGTTTGCCATTAGGCAAATTCCTTCTTCATACTCCTCTGAAGAAGTGCTTTCCGGATCTTCTTCCTCATTGCTACGTGCAGACCATTACCTATGGCTTCTTCTTTTTCTGCACCTTTGAGCTCTTCTTCTGAAAGTAGGGACCCTACTTCTGGAGATCTGGGCATTCCCCTTTCATGTGTCCCTGTTTGTTACAATGAAAACAAGTCTGTCTCTTATTATTTCTATCCTTATGATTGCTAGATTCAACATTCTTACTAAAGGAGTATGACTTCTTCTTCCTAAAGGTCTTCCCCTTTTTCCTTAAAAATTTACTAAACTGTCGAGTGAGCATTGCCTGCTCCTTCTAGTCGAGATCGGAAAAACTATCGGACTCACCGCTACTGCTGCTGCTGCTGCTACTGCTACTCTTGTTGCGGGATGCCTTGAGAGCTACATTCTTACCCTTCCTGTCACTTCCTTGACCACCTCCTTTGAAATTCATCTCATAGGTCATGAGGGATCCTATGAGTTCATTTACTAGCAAAGTCATCATATCCTTTGACTCCTCTATCACGATGGCCTTAGTGTGCCATGCTGGGGATAGAGATCTAAGAATCTTCCTGACTATATCTGCCTCAGCAAGCTCTTTCCCTACCCCCTTCAGAGTGTTCATGATCAAGGACAACCTGGCATACATTTCAGTAATATTCTCCTCTGCATTCATCTTAAATAATTCATACTTAGAGGTGTAGAGATTTACCTTCGAGGCTTTCACTTGAGCTGTACCTTCGTAGAGTAGTTTAATCCCACATTCGCTTGGCAGTCTTGTAGGCAGATATGCGGGCGTATTCATATAGGTGAATAGCACACTGGATGATGTTCAGCGCCGTCCAACTCAGTGAGGATAGCTTGACATGCTCATCTGTCCACGCGTCCTCGTTCGGTGGCAGATCATACGGCCCAGTAGTGATTACCCTCCACAGCTTATGGCTCTGTGCCCTGATGAACACCTCCATCCTATTTTTCCAAAAGAGATAGTTATTACCATCAAAGTATGGAGGGGGACTAATGGATTGATCTTTAGGCATGAAACTTCGAGGACCATTAGCATTTCCCTGACCGTTTACCCACATGATGCAAACCTGCTCTGATACCAATTGATATGCGCAGCGTAGAGTGATATAGAAGGGGGGATGAATAGATCTGTTATGATGCAATCCCTGGATACAGAGGGGGGGGGTTAATGTACCCTGCTAGAAATATCGCCCAATTAAAACCTCAGAAGCTAAACACAATACCAGAATAGAAACTAATTCGATTGAACAAATGAAGAGACACTTGGAGCGCTCCTAATCAATCATCTAGCGGAAGCAAACACACAAACAAACCACTGCTCAAGAGATTTTTAGGTGGTTCGGTCCAAAGACCTACGTCCACCCCTCACTCTCAACCGGAGTGAGGCTTCCACTAGCAATGCTAGAAAGCAGACTCAGTCTGCAAACAAGAGCTGTCACACAGCTTGACCAGGGGAACAACCTCCCCTCTTCCTCCCAACCGGAGGGACACCCCAAGTGACTCCCAGCCACTTGGAAACCAGAGACACACTGTCTCTCTTCCTCCAGACCCGGAGGGAGCCCTGGACTTGCTACCCACAAGCCCAGAACCGGAGGACCAAACCTCCCTTCCTCCAAACCGGAGGGGAACCTAGAGACCCAAGTCTCTCCTCCTCTGAAACCGAGAAGGAAACACAAGTGACACCAAGTCACCTGCAAACTAGAGGTCTCGGACCTCTCTTCCTCCCAACCAGAGGGAAACAACCAATGACACCCAATCAAAGGCAACCAGAGACGCAAGTCTCTCTTCCTCCACACCGGAGGGAACCTGACCTCACACTAGAGGATCGGAAGAACAGCAAGTGAATAGTTCAAAGGAAAAAAAAATGCAGCAACAGAAAGCTGAAAAGATAAAATCAAATGTGGCTCTCGCAGGAGCTGGCTGGCCTAGATTTGATCCACGGTCCAGCAGGAACTTCTTCTTCTGCTTCTCTCTTTCTCCCAGCATGAACTCTCTTTTCTTCTTCTTCTTCTTCTCACTGCTTCAGCCTTCTCCTTCTTCTCACTTCTTTTCTTCTTCTTCTTCTCTATTTTCTATATCGTGGAGGCACTCTCTGCTCCTCAGCTTTTCTCGATGGCTCTCTGCATTTCGATCACTCTCAGCCGATGGAGGAAAGTCCATATTTATACCAGCAGCAGGCAGTTAGGGCTTATGCTCTTTTCGATTCCTGCCCAGCAGGTTTGGTCCACGTGTCAGCATCTCAGCCTCGTGGATCACGTGCCAGTCTTAATAACCTCATCCATTAATCCTGTCAGATAATCAGTTGAAGACAATATCAGATGATGTATAGACTTGAAAGTTTAACTGAGTGTACAGACTTCGTGTGAAGTAAGAGTGTATAGACTGGATTGAGTGAGCATGCAGTGTACATACTTGAAACCCTTCAGCAACCTGAGTGTATAGACTAAGTGTTAACGTGCCAGAGAAACCAGTGTACAGACTTCATGCTGTACAGACATGATGTTATCAAAAGACCTTTGGATATCAGTCCAAGGCGTCAACGCTTCCATCGTGCAGCGTCGCCTCAGCTCCTCAGGCGAGATGCTCACGCCCTTGGCAACTGGCCAAAGAGTCAACGCATCCAGTGTCAGCGTCGATGCAGTGAACAAGATAGAAAGCGAAAGATGCACAATTGCATCTACGCACTCAGCCAAGTGCGTCAACGCACTAAAAGCACAGAACCAATGAAGATAGACAGGCTATACAGACTTTGATGCTCAAAGACGATTGTGTAGACTTTGCCTTAGAAACGAGTGTATGGACTTTGAAACAGCAAATGAATAAGTATGTACACTGAGGGAGTGTATAGACTTGGAACCCAAAGGTAGTGTACAGACTTGGTAAGTCTGAGCCAATGTACAGACATCAAGTGAAGACCAGTGTGTAGACTTCTCGTGAAAACCAGTGTACAGACTTTGAGGCGTTTGACAGATGTATATACTTAGCCTTTGAGGAACGATGTATAGAGTCTGAACGTGAAGGCAGGCTGTATAGACTTGGCCAGAACGTAGGGAAAAGCACCAATGTGCAGACATGAACATCCAGCAGTGTATAGACTTCGTTTCAAGCAACGTAGGTAAACACACAAAAAGTAGACAAAGCAGCATGGCGTCAACCCAGCTGTACCACTGCGTCAACGCAGCAAGTAAACCAGCAACTACTGCGTTAACGCAGTGTCCTTGTAGCGTCAACGCAGCTAGTGAACAAACAGCCAATGCGTCAACCCAATCTCTAATTGCGTCAACGCACTGCATGAACAATTAGCCACTACGTTAACCCAATCTAGCCATATTCATGAATTAGCTATTCAAGCAGACAATCAGATATTTAAGCAGTCAAACAGTCATCTAAATTAATTAGCACACCTCAGTGTGACTCATGGTGTGTCAGCCATCATCAAAACCACACAAGGGCACAACAATCTCCCCCTTTTTGATGATGGCAACACTATGAGTTACACTGACTCAGATTAGATTCTTCTCCCCCTTTGCCTTCAGCAAAAAGACATGAGTTGAAGAGGAAAGAATAAGACTGTATAAAAAGAGTGAATTAAAAGCTCCCCCTTTTGACTGATCTGAAGCAATTAAATCAATTCTCCCCCTTTGTTAAACAACTTATGCAGTGATGCATATGGAACAAATACTCCCCCTTTGACATGGCATAAGATATAGAGCTAATGCAGACAAACAACATGATCAGACAATCTAACACATTGTCCCCTTATGCTCTATGATGCAAGAGAAATCCACAAGGATGAACTCTGGTTATCCAAAAAACTGCAAGTACACATGGTAAACTGAGAGAAGTGCTTCTCAAAAAATGACAACCAGTCTAATACCACTGAATCAAAACACAGTGATAAAGAGCCATAGGATGAGTAGATTCAACAGTTAGTGAAAATTGAGATATTGAACTTTTCAGCAATATACTAACTTCATAGAACAGAATTTTTAAGTTCTAGAGTCCTCCATTATAAAAGCTTATGAAACCTTGATTTTCAGATATGGTTTAAGAGTGATGTAAACAAGTTTTTCAAAAAGAATTGTACTCATATCTGAACCAGCTCTTAATAAAAAGGAACTATAAGCTCATATAAAATTCTAGTTCAACCAACTTCCATCTTACTTAGTTTACTTTCCATGACACTTTTAAGAGATACATAAGAGAATGCAACAAAATTTTACAATGTTCTTTCAGAATTTGATTTACACTTGTTCATAATTTTCTTTTTAAATGAACAATTTTGGTTTATCAACACCTGTTGACATGGGGAGACACCTTGATCAGAGGCATGAAACCCCAATTTTTTAGTGTGACAACCGTATTGCTTCTCCCATTTTGGAGAACAGAGGTAGCATTGGAAGTATCTTTGGCATGAGGATACACCTTGATTAGAGGCCAAAATCCCCAGTTACTCAGTACAACAATGCCATTGCTCTGCCAAATTTTCACAGTATTTTCGATCATCTCTTTAAGCAGAGTTAACCATGGTACTTCATGACACAATCCTTTGGACAGGTTTCTCAATAACCACAGTTATTGCTCTGTCCATGATTCAGAACAAGTTAAGTGTTTAAGAAAAATCACATACACTATATATCTCAGTCAACATAGACAAGGATATCAACTTTTCAGATGTCAGAAGCTCTTACATGAATTTACATGAAGCAGACAGTTAAAGTTATTAAGAGATTGAATCAGATATTTCCAAGTTCCTTGTGTCCAAACAGGAGTACATAAGACTTAAACCAGTTCCAGTTAACAAATGTTCTTAAGCATGAATAATGGAAGGTTCCTCATTGAAGATGTTTTAACTTTTATGAAGTAGTATTCAGGCTGAAGATTTACTTCATATCTCAGCTTAGTAATTCAAGTGAGAATATTCAACAGACAACATGGATTCTAAAAAATTGTAGCAAAGGAGCTGCTCTTGAGCATAGAAGTTCAAGGAAGACTGAAAAGAAGTGAAGCTCTCCTTCAGCAGATTTAGGAGAGATAGACAGATGCCTATAAAGTATGAATTCAGATTTTGAACAACTTCAGAAGCAGTCAAGAAAGATCTTTTGATACCACTTTCGTGATGGAATCACTGACACTATAGAATTGACAAGGTGAATCAAGTGGGTGGATAGGAAGAGTTCAGATAAAAACACAACTGAACGGTTTAAACATGCTCCCCCTATCTATATGCAGTGAGACACTACCTTCCCCCCCCCCCTTTTTTTTGATTTTTCAATGAAGGAAAGTGTAATGCAACTAACTACATGTATGCAAAGACATGCAATGCACTACTCTCCAAATGCAACATCAGTCAAGCTCCCCCTTACAGAGTGCAAGATATGCAATTCAATATACAAGAAATTTGGCATATCATTTATCATGGCATTTGTGTGCAATG
This sequence comes from Amorphophallus konjac, assembly GCA_022559845.1. Classification (NCBI taxonomy): domain Eukaryota; kingdom Viridiplantae; phylum Streptophyta; class Magnoliopsida; order Alismatales; family Araceae; genus Amorphophallus; species Amorphophallus konjac. The sequence goes on from CM040117.1 coordinate 153,031,120, forward strand.
CATTTAGAAATAAACTCAATCATTTTCATGAGCATTTCAGATTTTTCCAATTAGTTTCAGTTAGACAATGCGCAAAAGAATTATCATGATATGCAGTGCATTCATATCACACAAATCAGAATACAAAGTTTTCAGAATTTATCTGAATGGGGCTTTATCATCTTGGGTGCCTTGGTTTACTTTACCCCTTTTTTTTTCTCAGTCCAAGGCACACCTGCAAAGTATTTGATCATCTTGATCCTGCAGGGACCCAAGCAGCTTTGGGTCATGCGTTAGCCCTGACAGGTGATCTAAGCAAATTCATAGCAATATGGTCACCATGATCCATCAGATAGCAGTTTTTCATAGAGTGACCAACCTTCCGACAATATCTACATGACGTGACTGGTTTCTGGTTTTTATGATGCATAGTAACAGTAGCATAAGGTTTATAAACATGTTCATAAGATTTTCTGTTATATGCATGAACAGTTTGGTTCTTATTCCTAACCAGCCAGCATTCAGAAGATTTGTGACCATGCTTCCCACAGTTATAGCATGAAAATCTTGCAAATGATTTTGCAGGGAATTTGACACCATAGGGGTTAATAGTGTTCTTCTGAACATGCCAACAGTTCTTGACTGTATGGCCATTCTTCCCACAGTGAGAGCAAGTAAAAGAATTTCTTCTATGAAAACCATTTTTACCCCAAGTAGATCTAAACCAGCACTCAACAGCCTTATGCCCATGCTTATTACAGTTGAAGCACACAATGTGCTGACTAGAATTGTGTTTAGATCCATATGGATCATGAAGGTGCATGGAAGACCTGGCATGTAGTTTATTGTCTTCTTTCATGATTAAACAATCATTCATGAGATGACCCTGCTTCCCACAATAATAACATGAAGCATCAGGCTTCCTAGCAGCATGGTTTCTATCAGAAAGATTTCTTGAATGTAAAGTTCCACTAGTATGCTCATCCTTTAACATCAATCTACAATCTTCCATTATGTGACCTCCTTTCCCACAATAATAACATGACCCCTTTTTAATATGAGTGTGTGAGAGATCATGTGAATTGTGTGTAGCCTTCTTTATAGTAACATGAGTGTCTTTATCCTTTTTCTGTGAAGTTTCACCCTTTTTCAGTTTTTGATTTTGTTCCATAGTTTTGGGTTTCACAGTGGATTTTTGTGCAGTGAATTGGAAGACAGAAGGAGCAGAGGTTGTGTTCTGATTGGTAGCTTCGACAAAAACAGTAGATGTTTCATTCCCATTACTCCTTTTATTTGTCGGACTATAGCCCAGTCCCTTTCTCTCAAAGTTATCACTCTTTCCAAGAAGCTTATTCAGATTGTCCTTTCCTTTGACAAATTTTGATAGAGAATTTTTCAAATCTTTAATCTCAGAATTCAAGCCACAAATATTAGCTTCATATTTGGACAGATCTGTTTCACAGGAAATGACTTGTTGATGCAAGGCATCATTCAGACTTTTAAGTTTTTCAACTTCCTGCTTTAGTTTTGTTTCATTGTCAGCTTCAGATAGGGACTTATAAAGATCATCAACTTCTTGTTGAAGGGATGTGATAGTAAGCTCATATCCAGCTATTTTCCGTTCACTGCAACTGACATTTCCATTTAACATTAAGTTGATAATTTTTAGACTCTCAATTTCTTGTTCAGCATTCATCAACCTATCAGAATTATCCACACTCACACACTTGCCTTTTTCCATTGTCATTAGCCTATCTGTTAGTTGGGTGTTTAGATGTTTCAACTCATTGATGTCCTCTTTCAGTTTACTGTTCTGCTCTAGGAGATCAGCATCAAGCACCCATTCATCTGAGAGAGACTGGCATTCATGAAACATTTCCTGTTGTTTCTCAGATTGAAGTTTGTCAAGATTTTTCTGAATCTCTGAATTTGGTACTCTATCAGCCTCTAGTTTTTCAGAAATAAATCTATTTTCTTTTTCAAGATTTATTGATTTCAGTTCCAATTCCTTGAGCTGATTATTGAGTATTTCATTTGCAGATTTCATTTTTTCCAATTCAGAGTTGACACATTCTAATTCTCTCACCAATTTTTCATTTGGAACAATATCATTGTTGTGAGCCTGATCAACTAAGCTAAACATTTCCTTTAGTTCAGCAATTTCACAAAAAAGCTCTTGACTCTCCTTTTTGTGTAGACCAACTTGTTTCATAAGAGATTGTTTTTTAGATTTGAAATGATCTAAGTCTGAACTAATAGAATCAAGCTCTATTATCTGTCTTCTAAATATTTCATTTTCAGTTTTCAGAGTTTCAAGATTTTCACCTCCTAGTTTTTCCAGCTTCTTTTTCAGTCTTCTATACATCTTACTCATTTTTTCATGGGAGTGAAACAGATCAGCATAGGCATCTACCCAGTCATCTAAAGTGAAGCTAGAGAAGGGGATGATTACCTCTTCAGCATATTGGAATTCCTCTTGATCACTGCTATGGTTGCTCTCGTCAGCCATCATGCAGTTGTTCTTATTCATCCTCTGAGCTAGCTTCAGCTGACCCAGAATGTCCTTAGCGGACCTGCAGTCATAAAAACAAGAATGTAGAGCCTTGTCAGTAGCTACTCTCATCAGGTTAAAGGCTTTCTGATTTTCTCCATATTTTGACTTGTGACTTTTAGTCCATTTGGACCTTTCCTTTGGCAATCTGTGGGGACCTTGTGAAATTAACTTCCACAGAACCGGATTAATCATTTTCACATAATGGTGAAGACTGCTAATCCATGAGTTAAAGTTAGAGCCATTGAAAATCGGTGGAGAACCCATTGAATAAATCGGCAACCAGATTAATGCAGCAAAGGGTAGAAACAGAAATGCACTAAGGCACAACAGGATCCTCTGCAGATCGTTGGATCTGATCAATCAGAGAACCGCTCTGATACCAATTGTTATGATGCAAGCCCTGGATACAGAGGGGGGGGGGGTGAATGTACCCTGCTAGAAATATTGCCCAATTAAAAACCTCAGAAGGTAAACACAATACCAGAATAGAAACTAATTCGATTGAACAAATGAAGAGACACTTGGAGCGCTCCTAATCAATCATCTAGCGGAAGAAAACACACAAACAAACCACTGCTCAAGAGAGTTTTAGGTGGTTCGGTCCAAAGGCCTACGTCCACCCCTCACTTCCAACCGGAGTGAGGCTTCCACTAGCAATGCTAGAAAGCAGACTCAGTCTGCAAACAAGAGCTGCCACACAGCTTGACCAGGGGAACAACCTCCCCTCTTCCTCCCAACCGGAGGGACACCCCAAGTGACTCCCAGCCACTTGGAAACCAGAGACACACGGTCTCTCTTCCTCCAGACCCGGAGGGAGCCCCTGGACTTGCTACCCACAAGCCCAGAACCGGAGGACCAAACATCCCTTCCTCCAAACCGGAGGGGAACCTAGAGACCCAAGTCTCTCTTCCTATGAAACCAAGAAGGAAACACAAGTGACACCAAGTCACCTGCAAAATAGAGGTCTCAGACCTCTCTTCCTCCCAACCGGAGGGAAACAACCAATGACACCCAGTCAAAGGCAACCAGAGATGCAAGTCTCTCTTCCTCCACACCGGAGGGAACCCGACCTCACACTAGAGGATCGGAAGAACAGCAAGTGAATAGTTCAAAGGAAAAACAAAAATGCTGCAATAGAAAGCTGAAAAGATAAAATCAAATGTGGCTCTCGCAGGAGCTGGCTGGCCTGGATTTGATCCACGGTCCAACAGGAACTTCTTCTTTTGCTCCTCTCTTTCTCCCAGCACGAACTCTCTTTTCTTCTTCTTCTTCTTTCTTTCTTCTTCTTCTTCTCACTGCTTCAGCCTTCTCCTTCTTCTCACTTCTTTTCTTCTTCTTCTCTATTTTCTATATCGTGGAGGCACTCTCTGCTCTTCAGCTTTTCTCGATGGCTCTCTGCATTTCGATCACTCTCAGCCGATGGAGGAAACTCCATATTTATACCAGTAGCAGGCAGCTAGGGCTTATGCTCTTTTTGATTCCCGCCCAGCAGGTTTGGTCCACGTGTCAGCATCTCAGCCTCTAGGATCACGTGCCAGTCTTAATAACCTCGTCCATTAATCCTGTCAGATAATCAGTCGAAGACAGTATCAGATGATGTATAGACTTGAAAGTTTAACTGAGTGTACAGACTTCGTGTGAAGTAAGAGTGTATAGACTTGATTGAGTGAGCATGCAATGTACATACTTGAAACCCTTCAGCAACCTGAGTGTATAGAGTAAGTGTTAACGTGCCAGAGAAACCAGTGTACAGACTTCATGCTGTACAGACATGATGTCATCAAAAGTCCTTTGGATATCAGTCCAAGGCGTCAACGCTTCTATCGTGCAGCGTCGCCTCAGCTCCTCAGGCGAGATGCTCACGCCCTTGGCAACTGGCCAAAGCGTCAAGGCATCCAGTGTCAGCGTCGACGCAGTGAACAAGACTGAAAGCGAAAGACGCACAATTGCGTCTACGCAGTCAGCCAAGTGCGTCAACGCACTAAAAGCACAGAACAAATGAAGACAGACAAGCTGTACAGACTTTGATGCTCAAAGACGATTGTGTAGACTTTGCCTTAGAAACGAGTGTATGGACTTTGAAACAGCAAATGAAAAAGTATGTACACTGAGGGAGTGTATAGACTTGGAACCCAAACGCAGTGTACAGACTTTGTAAGTCTGAGCCAATGTACAGACATCAAGTGAAGACCAGTGTGTAGACTTCTCGTGAAAACCAGTGTACAGACTTTGAGGCATTTGACGGATGTATATACTTAGCCTTTGAGGAATGATGTATAGAGTCTGAACGTGAAGGCAGGCTGTATAGACTTGGCCAGAGCGTAGGGAAAAGCACCAATGTGCAGACATGAACATCCAGCAGTGTATAGACTTCGTTTCAAGCAACGTAGGTAAACACACAAAAAGTAGACAAAGCAGCATGGCATCAACCCAACTGTTCCACTGCGTCAACGCAGCAAGTAAACCAGCAACTACTGCGTCAACGCAGTGTCCTTGTAGCGTCAACGCAGCTAGTGAACAGACAGCCAATGCGTCAACCCAATCTCCAATTGCGTCAACGCACTGCATGAACAATTAGCCACTACATTAACCCAATCTAGCCATATTCATGAATTAGCTATTCAAGCAGACAATCAGATATTTAAGCAGTCAAACAGTCATCTAAATTAATTAGCACAACTCAGTGTGACTCATGGTGTGTCAGCCATCATCAAAACCACACAAGGGCACAACAAGATCACTCCCGATTTTAAAACTTCAGCGGAAAATCAGTTCTACAGTTTCACAACCCTTCAGATGCAGCGAAAGAGTGTAGCTAAAGCAATCAATAACTAGGGCAGAATAAGTGTGTGATTGAAAGGTCTGTTCACAGAGAAGCAATTTGACGAGCAGAGGAAATGCAACACAACAATAGCAAGCAAACCACAGAAGAGACAAGAAATTTTAAGGTGGTTCGATTGTAGTCCACAATCTACATCCACCCCTCACTCCAAACCAGAGTGAGGATTCCACTAGCCACGGCTAGAAATAGCAGACTCAGTCTGCGAACAAAATGCTGCCACACAGCTTGACCAACCAAGGGAAACAAATCCCTCAACCCAAACTCTGCTACCCACAGAGCTTGACACCTGGACCTGCTACCCGCAAGCCAGAATCGGAGATGGATCTCCCTTCCTCTAACCCGGAGGGAACCTGCTAGTGACAACCCGTCACTAGCAAAACCAGAGATCACAGATCTCTCTTCCTCTGCAACCCGGAGGGAAACCGGAGTAACTCTCCCTTCCTCCAAACACTAGAGGGTAACAATTCGAAATCAGAAATATGCAGAAAGAAACAGAAAACAAGACAATCGGTGAAGACAATCGTTTATGAAAACCAAAACAATGTAGCTTCCGAAGAAGCAAATTAAACACTACTCTCTCACTCAGACTTTTCTCTCAGAACAATACTCTCAAATCTTTTCTCTCTATCTTCTCTCTGGAACGTGGAGGCTCTCTCTTCTCTTTTCTTCTGCTCGGCTTTTTCCTCCAGTTCTACTCCTCCTGTTCGCAGAAGACTTCCTTTTATATGGCACCTGACCTGAATTCTAGGACTTCACACGAGTGGGTCTCGTTCCCTCCTTTTCCAGAGCATCATCGGATCACGTGCCAAGCATCATCCTCGGATAACGTGTTCAATCATCAACCTGACTCATCTGCAGGCAGAGACAAAGAAATGCAATTAGTTAGTTCAGGCTCTTAACACAGCGTGTATAGACTTTAGAAGTAGCAAATAAGCAAGTATGTACAACGTGAGAGTGTGTAGACTTGAAAGCCTTCATGCGACCTCAATGTACAGACTTGCAGAATGAAGCACTAACATAACAGAGTGGAATGTGTAGACTTCTGTGTAAAGCATGAAGCAATCGAATGTGTAGACTTCATAAGCAGCAGTTAAGCAAGTGTGTACAATGTGAGAGTGTGTAGACTTGAAGCCCTTCAAGCGACCTCAGTGTACAGACTTGCGTGGGTAATATGCATGAACAAGCCATAGCTAGTGTATAGACTTAACCGATGCATGAATAGTGCGCCGAAGTATAGACTTGGAGAACTGATGCATGAACAGTGCGTCGATGTATAGACCTGGAGAGACGAGCGAGTGTATAGACTTGATGACTGCGTGCATTGGAAGGCAGTGTACAGACTTGAGAAGAACGCTGCATGAACAAGCTTAACAAGTGTATAGACTTTGATGTAAAGGCTTGAGTTACACAAGCAGTGTATAGACTTCATGATGCACACCCATATCCAATGTATAGACTTCACCCTTGAAGAAGTGAGCGAGACAATGTATACACTTGGCCCTTGAAGAATGTACAGACTCTGAAGACTCGACGCCCCACAATGTATAGACTTTGAAGCATGTGAACATGGGGACAATGTACAGACTTCACTTCGTGCTAGCTACAGTACAATGTCCAGACTTGATGCAGCTTCAAAGCACAATGTGCAGACTTGATATGAAGGAATGTAAATGACTCTGTACAAACTTGGATGCTTGTGTATGCATGAGGGCAATGTATAGACTATGCATATGCACACTAGCGAGTGAATAGACTTGGCTATGGCATCAAAGTATGCACAATGTAAAAGACGCCTTCTTCCTAGGCGTTTGATTCAAAAGTGACGCCACTTGTGGTGGTCGTAAAATTCCAAGTTCATCTGAATGTATAGACTTCCTTCGGCACAAAGGCAACTTAACGATGTATAGACTTTGTACTCTGAATGACAAAGCAGGTAGTACAGACTTTGAGAATCTTGAAGGCCAATGTACAGACTTGGAAAGCCTGAACCAATGTACAGACTTGAGTGTGTGTATGCTAGACAGTGTAGACGATGCATGAGACGCTGAGACAATGTATGGACTTTAGACATGATGCAATGTATAGACTCTGAAAGACGCTGAATAAGACAGTGGATGTTCAGACTTTGCCAATGTGCAAACTTTCCCTATAGGAATGTATAGACTTGGTGAGCGCTATGTCCACGATGTACAGACTTAGCGGCGCCTGCATTCTATGCAATGTATAGACTTCGAGGACTGCATGATGTGCGATGTATAGACTCTGAAGTCTTGCGTGTTGTACAGTGTACATACTTTGAAGAGCCTGCAGTTGTGCAATGTGCAGACTTTGAAGTGAGACCAAACAGGATGTGTAGACTTGATGCAAACGACTCTGTACAGACATGGCCAATGTACAGACTACAATGCAGAGACTTTGAACGAGTATGCTGGCAGTGTATAGAGTTGATCAAGTAATGCATGTCTATATGACAACCACATGAACTGTACTGTCCTAAGTGATGAAGCATGAATTAATCTAGAGATAGAAATAGATTGATTTATAGTGTGAGACATCATCAAAACCGTAGGGATGCAACAGAGGTAAGGCAAGGCGAGAGCCAAAAAACCCTGAGCAGGAATCACTTCACCTTTTGGTGGAGAGGGATCTCGCGCCCCCATCTTCCTCCTAGCTCTTCCCTCTGCATCCGAGCTCTACTATTTTGCTGACTTAGGCATCAGAGGGTCTTCCCCGGAGTTCTATCCCAGGGCATCTCTAACTCGTTTCCCTTCTTGCAATTCACATTTCAAGGGTACGTGGACATTATCTTCCCCGCTCAAGAGCAGTGTGAGATAACCCCTCTTCAAGATTTCCTAGCCATTTCAAGCTCTTCAATCATGCAAGAAATCTCATCAGAAAATAGTTCGACTTTTGACTCAAGTGATTCTTTTTTGTTTTCTAGATTTTCAATTTTTGATTATAAATCAATGCATTTTTCACAAGGAAGATTATCATGCACATTTTTATCAAGTTTCTTTTTCAATGTTTTATTTTCAGACTTGATTTTCTTATATCTACATGACAACTCCTCATAAGCTTCAAGTAGTTCTTCAAATGACATTTCATCTTCATCAGAATCAGAGTTTACCTCTTCAGCATTTTTATCATTGTGTTGATCGGTGTCATTGGCCATGAGACATTTTTGTCTTTCCTTCTCTTGAGCTTTGATCAACTGATCCATAAGCTCCTTTGCCGTTCTATAAGAAGAAGCAAATGGAAACTTGTCAATGTCTACGGCAGCTTGCAATAACCTCAGGACAATAACATTTTCATGATTCTTCAATTTATCCTGATTAGACCACTTGGTCTCATCTAAAGGTAATATGTGCGGACCATTATGAATCAACTTCCAAAGATTTGGATTAACAGAGTTTATAGTCCTACATAATCTGCCCAACCACAAGGAAAAATCAGAACCATTAAAAATATGTGCGGAATTTATCGAAAACTGTTCGATAGAAAAATTCATGATTGTAAAAGCACTGGGATCACTCTGTAGATCGTGAGATCTAGGGACAATAGAGCCTCGCTCTGATACCAATTGTTGGGGTCCCGTAGTGTAGGAACACAGATCTAGAGGGGGGGTGAATAGATCCCTCTACTAAAAATATGTCCAATTAAACTCATAAACCTACTCGCAGCGGAATTAACAAGTTTAACAAAATTGAGGAATTTAAACTAAGCAGAATAAACTAGATTCTCTCAATCTTACCGAGCTCACACGATTGCGTAAATAGATTAAACAGTGATACACACAATCACATAATTCAAACCATGAGACACAGGGATTTTTAAGGTGGTTCGGGACCATGACGGGTTCTCTACGTCCACCCCTCACCAAACTAGTGAGGCTTCACTACTGTTAAAAATAGCCTAGGGAAAAATCCCCACACACACACGGAGCCAAGCTCTAACACACACATAGGGCGATGCCTACACAACCACACGGGAGTAAACTCCCAACCGCACACGGGGAACACACCCCAAGGTACGCCCAAGCACACACGTGGATATGCTCTGCACAAAACGACACAACCGCGTCAACACAAACACTCGGAGAACCCTTTCTCCAAACCCCTACACAAGATAATCGTTTAGAAGTAAATGAAGTATTCACGGATGTATTGAATAGACTCCAAACAAGCTCTAGGGATTGAATTAAAGAAGATATAGCATGTATGAAGATCCCCCTTTTTGAAATACTCCGACTCTTCTTGGCTCGTCGTCGGATGATGGCGATTCTTACATCCTCTTGATCCACTCCTCGAGCCACTTCTTTTCTTCTTCTACCACGAGCTCAAATATTCATGGATGTAGATGATAACCACATTGCAAGAGCTCCTCTTCCTTTCCCCCCTTTTTCTTCTCCTACAAGAAAGAGCAAATAAGCATTAGGGTTGTAATCCTCACAAATGCGTAGCTCTTATATATACAACTCAAAGAGTGGGGAAAGGACACAAAACCCTCCTAATATGTCTTAAAAAATCCCTCATATGTATAGGAACTTATGGGGGGTAGTTTGGTAAAGTTTCACGGTCTAAAGAATGAGTTTTCAAGACTTCCACAACTTTCGTGCCGTAAAGTGTCGACTCTTAGAGTCGACACTCGCACCCAGTGCAAACAGAAGATAAAAACCAGAATGCTACCAAAAAAGTGTCGACTCTAAGAGTTGACTCTTAGAGTCGACTCTTCTTCCCTGCAACACACACAACTGAACACTGCCCAAAAAGTGTCGACCCATATAGTCGACTCTTCTCTGCTTACATGCAAAAACATCATTTTTAGCCCGTTAAACCTATGCAAACCCAATGGTGATAATGAGACCAAAGTCCATTGATTCCGAAAGAGTTATTTTGATGGTTTGAACCTACAAAACAATATAAAAAACCAAATTAGTATTGATTTGAAAATCAAATGAACTTCTCTCTTGAAAATAGCATTCTTTGAATGAGAGTGAACATAATGGCATGCAAATTACCCCAGAACACTACCAACTCATATGTTGTGATCTCAGGAGTGGCATTTGAGTTCAAGATATGAAAGGCAATTTAACATTTCAACCAACCCATGCATACCAACTTGTATTGACAAAACCAAGGACATGAAGATATATGCGACCATGAAAACCCAATCAAGCTAGTTTCACACAATCCATCTTCTTAAAAATTCTCACTCAAATCAAATGAAGCTCAATGAAATATACTAATATTATGATGAGCCTCATATTCAACTTGTCATCCCACAAATATTTGACATCTGAAACAACACAAGCATAGTGCATTTCCATACACCATAGCAAGAAAAACAAGGATGTTCAAGCATATGAACTTGGAAGCCACATTAATGCATCACTTAGAAATCTTTTGACATACAATAAGGGACATTTTGTAATCAAGCCATTCAACCACAAGGCCAAGCAACAGAGTCATTTTGTAATCATCAAAATCACATACACAACAAGAAGGACTACCCTAATCACTAGATCCTAAAGAAGCGGAAGGAGAAAAGGGTATAGAGGAAGAAGGTACAGATGAAGAATCCTCATAGGTGGAGTAGAGAAAGTCCACTAATGGACCTTGAATGAGCGGCCCTTGGGTCAGGGCGCACTCATGAACAAGATAAGATGTTTCTTCCATGGAAATGGAAGTGGAGAATTGGAGAGTTTGGAAATTGGCATTTTTTTTGTTTTCATAAATAGGGAAACAATGGAAGTGAGGAGAGGGAGATGGAGCTAAGAGCAAGAATTGGGAGAACTATTCACAGAGAGATTTCTCATGGGGAGGTAAGATGGATAGTTGGGAGAATTGCTCGATGAACGGAGGAGTTGAATGAACTTGGAGAAAATAAATAGAGAAAGAAATTAAGACCACTGGTGGTCTAGGTATGTCAGGGATGAAAAGTTTAGACCATAAGAGTGTTATCAATGAGCGGTGGATGGCGTCAACCAGGTAAAGACCGGCCCATAGCATGTCTATGGTAAAGCCCTCCTCAAAAGGCACATCCAGCTCTCCAGTATCTGTATAATTGCTTAGCAATTGCCTCTTATCAGTGATCACTATTGATTTTTCTAGCACATCGTGTATGAGAGGCACCCACTCCGGGTGAGTAGGCATGAACAACCGGCTCAAAGCTATAGTAATGTCATGCATGTCAAAACATCGGTACCATTCACATTCGACATCATCCATCTTTCTTCTTTTAAATGGCCTTAATGACTGCAGAGCTTTATAAGTGGCCAGTGGTGCTAAATGGTGAGCAAACTGCCATGATTGAACATCTTGATTATCTAGCACTGAGGTAATCACTGTGGTCTGCTCTTCAGTCTGTTCAGTAGGCCCTTTTACAAAGTGACAATAGAGAGACCATGTAAGGGGCCGTCTATCAGTTTTCATCGTGGATATCATTGTGGCCCATGGCTCTTCCTCATCTTTTACAGACTTTTCTTTGCTAGTCCTTTTATACCCTAGCCCACCTCGGGGAATGAGCTTTTGGTCTCTGATTGGCTTTAATCTGCCTTGGAGCCTTGCTCCTAATCCCTTGCCAGATTTGTAGCCCATTTTCATCATTATCTTCCATCTGGGGGTATTCATCATTTGTTTCTTTATCCCCTTTGCAAGTGGAAGTGGTGCCGGTGTTGATATGGAAATTGGAGCTTGTGGCTTCAATAAATCATGGTGCGGGTCAGCAAGGTCAAACACGGACAACAAAGGCTTATTAGTCGGCCAAATTGAAGGCAATGACGTGGCCGAGAGAGCATCTACCACTAGCAGAATAGGCATACTTGTGACTTTGACGACCCGCCCCTTGTGCGGGAATTTCATACATTGGTGGTTCGTGGAAAGGACAACATCAAGTGATTGGATATATGGCCGACCCAAAATTCCATTGAAGGTAGGTGTAGATCCTAAGAAATCCACTTAGGAATGAATAGAAATAATGAATAAATAAGCAATGTAAGGCACAAATAAGCACGAGGTGCTAAGATGGAGTTTGTGATCGCCAGAGACGCGAGGCCTCAAAAGATATAACAAATAATAAACATGGAGGGATCGCGAAAAATATCTTAAGCGCGGGTGATTGTGAGTGCTCCTTTCTCTTCCGATCGGCCGGCCGATGAAGAGAGTTCTTCAATTTGATTACCCTTGCAAAACAATCAAACACCAATAAAGAATATGAAATTAGAACATGGTGAGTGTAGCATCAAATTCTTAAATAAAAATATGAGCATGATAACATGGTGAAGAACACACCTTAAGGGTGTTAGCCCTTAAACCCCTATGCAAAGAGGGTGTGGGAAATATATGATGAATGCAAAATAAAAATAAGGAGATGTGCAAGAGTGCACTGTGGGGAAAGACTCAACGTGGTTGAGTTTAAATGATTAACAGTAACGGTGCATGCATATGTGAATCGATGTAGAAACAGAAATAAAATAAAGAAGAAGGAGCCTATGCGTTGGCTTTGATATTCAAGGGGGGAGGAAGCTTTGATGGATGAAGCTGAAGCTTTGGCGTGCAGAAGCCTCTCCCTCAGCCAAACGATAGCAATAGCGACCTGCAAGAAGAAAACAGAAGAGGAAAAACGGGGGGAAAGAAGAATCCAACCTATTAACAGAGCTACGGAAGCTCTATTAATAAGATCGAAGAAGAGATAAGAAGGAAAGAGTCCAACGGAGGAAAAGATAAGAAGGGGCAAGAGCCCAAGGAGGGGAGGATTAAGCTGGGCAAGAGCCCAAACGAAGCATGGACTCTCTGGGAAAGGCTGCGTTCGTTTAGAACCCAAAAGGTGAAACACGACTTGGACACGGGCGTCAATTCTCAATTTGACCACCTACCAAAGGGGCGTTATTAAAAACACGCCTTAGATAAAGACGTTAATTCAAAAATCAATTTTTAGAAATAGATGAAACACGTCTGCGTCCAAGGCGTGATTTAAAACGCGCCCTATCAAGGGACGTTAATTCAATATATTCAAAATAGGGCTAATTTTTATTTCTCAATATTATTTTCCCATTTTTTAGGTGGAGGTGCATCACATTGTGCTGATTCCAATGACTATTTTTGCGTATTTTTCTGACACCCGGAAGGTCACCAAATCACCTCTGGAATGAGGTTGAAAATAATATTAAAAAATTCAATTCGAAAAGTGACGCCTTTACACACGTCGTGAATTCAATTTTTTATTTTTTTATTCTTTTCAAATTCAAAATAACGTCCCCTTGTAAGTCGTTAATTCCTAAAAAATTCTGAAAAATTCCCAAAAAAATCCAGAAAAATGGAAATTTGAAAGAATGGACGCCCTCCACTATAGTCGTCAATTTGTTTAGAAACGCCCAAGGGTTAAGCCGTTATTTAAAAGACGCCCCATATTAAGTCGTTATTTCTGAAAAATAGATAAAAATAGAGAAAAATACCCAGAAAAATCTAGAAAAATCCAAAAAAATAGGAAAAGAGAAGAAAAAGGGAGAAATCCAAGAAAAGTGAGAAAAATCACTCAAACAGAGCTAATTTGAGGGTCAAATTGGGGCGTTACAAGGTAATATGAGATGCACTCACAGTAACGTCAATTTTGACGTGTCTACAGCTGCCCCGCCTTGGCGTCTGCTTTGCAAGGGAGCAGAGCAAACTGAAAAGTAGATGCCAAGGTGTGATGAGACACGCAATCAACATCACTTGATGAGAATTAAATCAAAAGCTCGAGATGAAGCAATCCCGGGAAATCTAATGAAATCAACGATGTTTGGATAAAAGAGGGAGTGTGCACGCGGGCACGAAGGAGATACAAGAATGATCAACTTCCAGCGCGGTGGAAGTACCCCAGGTCACAAACCTGTAGATTTCACCATTGGGGAGCGGTTACCAGCCAATGTGGACGTGCTGCAGCCAAGGTGGATCAAAGGAAAAATGATTAAAATAAGATGATAAAAATCCAAACAAAGAGCTTTCGAGAAAAAGACCCAAAACAGTGACAAACGAACTGAGGATTCCATTCAGCAATGAATATCTCATATTTGGGAAGATTAAGATCAATTTGACTCTCCAAATCAGCTCATCAGAATGGTTTTCCAACGTTAATTCAAAGTCCTATATGAATGCATGCTGGGTTTAAAAGGAAAAATTAAATCAAACGAAAATATAAGATACTCAAGGATAATATTGTTAAACTGCTCAGACTGAGTCAAGAAATCCATTCTGCGAGCTGATACTAAGCCGAAGCCCGTTTATCCACGCACCAACTCACAAAAGGGAACCATCGTCCCTAGTCTTGGACGGCTCAACGGCCTATCCGTATGACTAAGACTCCTCTGGAATCATCATTATTTTTGATGAAGGGGAACTCAAATTCCAGATTTACCAAAGCCACAAGGTCCTTGATATGATCTAGTAGCGTATGTAACATATAGTAAAATGCATACAGGGAGAGATGGTGATAGCAATGAGCATATGGGGAACTGAGATGAAATAATGTGCAAACACCGTGGGACTTGGATGTTGATGATGCCCAATCAGTGGGACCAAGAGCTTCTTCCTGCGCTCAAAGATTCATCAGCCAAGATATAATGAAGATAACAAGCAATGAATAAGGCATTTAAGCATAGTCATCAAAGCATGAATCAAAGCATCAATAGCATGTATATGGCATGAATAGCACGAATTAAATCATGGCATTGTAAATCAACATTGTTTGTTGTTGTTTCATCATGAGGAAGACAATCTTGGCTAATCAAGATTTGGAGTTGAATGATCAGAATGATAATGCCCAGTGGCAGAATTGATCAAGAGAAATTAGCAGGAGTTGATTAAAAAGATCTGGAGATGAACGATAATCAAGAGATATGAGGAAATGATAATCAAAATGCCCAGGGTGACATGTTATGAGAATATCGGGAAGAATCAATAGATTGATAGCAATAAGTGGAGAGAGGACTCATCCCGTGCTCTTGATCCTTGCAAAGTTGTTCCTGCAAAACACCATCAGACAATACAATGCAATCTTTATGGAGTTTTTTTTTTTGAAATATGCAAATTTTTATGAGTTTTGGAAAATATATTCAAATTTTTATGAATTTTGAAAAATATTTTGATTTTTATGAATCTTGGAAAAAATATCTGATTTTTGTTTGATTTTGCTCAGGAAATATTCAATTTTTTTGTTTGATTTTGTAATATTCAATTTTTTGGATTTTGGTTTAGACATAGCTAATGCAGCATCAAAGGATGTTTAAACCATTAATTGGGGGTCCTCGTTCCTTCCCTTTTTTGCTAAAATTTCCCAAAGCCGGACGTGCATTGAAAGTGGCATCCTATAACCGACCTCCTTTGATCAACGGTGCCCCTACCAAGGCCATACCTGAGAAACGTTCGGTCTTGGAGGGAGAAGAGAAGAATAATTGAGGATAAGCTTTATGCAGGATGGGAGATGTCGGGACTTGAATTTCTTCCAAGGTGTTTCCCCTCAAAGAGGTAGTCTGTTGCGCCGGGGCTTTATGCCTTTGATTTTAGACCTTTGACATGCATACGACCAAGGTTTTCCCTGCGGGGACTTTTCCACTCTTGTCATGCCATAATTCACAATTTTACTTTTATCAAAATTCTGATTTGATTTCCATAATAGCCCTTGTGGCAAGATTTATCATGAAAGCTCATATGAAAACTCATATTAATTTCGGGTCAAGACTGCCCCTATTTGAGACTCCTCTCGTATTGGGGATTACTGAGGTTGGTCATCTCATCCGTCAACCTCTTGCCCCTGCATTCGGCCGAATAAAGAAGAGAAAAAGACTTTTAGGGATTCTCATGGCATGGCCAAGGTAGCAACGGTGTTTTATCAAAGAGCCGGCTAAGGACGCCGTGAAGTGTGTGGAATGCCCAGCTAAGGGTTACTCTTAACAAGTGGGGAGAGAATGTCGAATTCCCAGCGCGGGGTTCTTATAACCACAGGTGCT
Organism: Amorphophallus konjac; assembly: GCA_022559845.1. Classification (NCBI taxonomy): domain Eukaryota; kingdom Viridiplantae; phylum Streptophyta; class Magnoliopsida; order Alismatales; family Araceae; genus Amorphophallus; species Amorphophallus konjac. Next base: position 153,047,479 of record CM040117.1, read on the forward strand.
GCATAGCAAGCCTAAAGACTCTTTTTAAACAATGATTCAATTAAGATAGATAAAGATCTAAAACCCCACTCTTAGTCTTGTTAAGAAGCACTTCATTTTGAAAATCATGCGTGAAGCAATGAGAGAATGATATCATAAAAATGTGTACTTACGCCAATATGTTACCTTGCAACCTTCGTTGAAGCAGCTGCCGCGAGAGGCGATCTTGATCATAGTGGGATATTCCTCTTTTGCAGTCAAAAGAATTGGAAGCAAAGGATTTGAAAGTGGCTTAACAAGAAGGAGTGGTGCCAAGACCAGACTCAGACGAATAAGGAGAAAAGGAAGAGAGGCGAGGGCTAGAACTCCCTCGTTAAGGCGTGGAGACCCTGATCACATGAAAGGTCTACAGAAGAAGTGGAGAATTAGAAGGAGGAGTGAGGACTAAAGCCTCGAAAGTAGTGAGAGAATGGGCAGATGCCCAAGGTAGTGGATGTGGAAGAAGTTGGGTCGGACCCATGATTAGGAGGAATTAGAAGAAGAAATTGATAGATGGAAAGTGGCGTATCTGTTGGGTCCGGAGGTAAAGGAGGAGAATCATGATAGGAGGAATCATCCGGAGGCTCTGGAGGGATAAAATATCGAGGGACGCGGTGCCCTGGGAAGAAATAGGGAAAAAGATGATGGAAAAGGAAGAAGAAAATGAAGGATGTGATATTCTGGAAGATCAGAAAGATGAATTGGAAGAAATATGGAGAGTCCGGAGGTTCCGGAGGAATGAGAAGGGAAGGGACGCGATGCCCAAAGAAGAGGAAAATAGAATCCGTATGTTCCGGAGGATTAAGATGGAAAGGGGCGCGATGCCCGAGGGGAAAGCTCGGAGGTTCTGGAAGAATAAGGTGGAAAGGGGAGCGATGCCCTGGGAGAAAGTGAGAGAAATCCAGAGGTTCCGGATACAAGAGCTGAAAAGGGACGCGATGCCCTGAGAAGAGATTGGGGAGGGGGCAACGCCCGAGCAATGTAAGGGGACCTACAGATCCTGAGGATGAAGATGAATAAGATGGGAAATTCAGAATATCCGGAGGTGCCGGAAGGCGGGGAAGATACGGGTTTGGAAACCCGGGAATCAGGAGGTGTATGCAAAATGATCGATGCGATGAATGCAGTGAATGCGCGAATGCAACAAAATGCGTGAGATGCAAAGAAGATGGAGAATGTGAAGGGTGAGAGGACGAGATCCTCCTCCTAACCCCGGGAATGGCCCATGAAGAAAAAGTGATAGAAATGGATGCATAGGAGGTGGAACAAATAAGGGACGGCCCCTTAGCGCCAAGATAACTGCCCCTCCACGGCAGTGAAAGAGTATAGCCAATTGTCCCAATGGAAGAAGCTTCACTAATGAATGACAACCCCCTTTGAAGGCAAGGATCAATAATGTAAGGGAGTTGGAAAGTTGATACAGGAAGCATTGCCATGCCAATTGATTTGAACGGAATAGGAATTTGCCCCTTGTATGGAAGAATGGATTTAAGATTTGAAAACTGGAGCAAGGGGTGCCATGCCCGGCCCTTGGATGGCATCGACACTTGGCATTCTTCTCTGAGCAATGGCGGCGACTTGGCTTCTTCAACCATGCTTGGCACAACAACCCGGATTGGCATCCGGTAAATAAATTCTGGCATCTTGAATAGCACGGTAGTGGCCAAATTCTTCTTACCCAGCTTTTGCTCATCTTCGGCACAAGTACTTTCAGAAGGCCTCCCGTTCCGAGTAGTAAAGGGGGGTGAAGCGGAGGCGGAAGGTTCCATGGATGGTGGAGGTATAGTGGAAGGTGTTGGAGAAAGGGTGAAGTGAAGCGAAGGTTCAAACACGTCGAGCTTCCCCCTTTGCTCGGAAGCAGCAGGGGTTGGCTTGAGTGCAAAAAGGGGTGGACCTTGCTCAGGATTAGCCACGGGTAAGGGTGATAGGTTAAGTGGTGGAATAGGGGAAAGGCCTGGCAAAGCTGGTTTTGGCGTTACAGGGATAATGGACGGCTTAGGTAGCGAACAAAGAGGAGGGGTAATAGAAGGCTCGGCAGAGACCGGCGTAGTGGAGGGTGATGGAGGTTCGGCGCAGGCCGGTGGAGTGGAGAGTAGTGGAGGTTTGGCGGAGGTCGATGGAATAGAGGTTAATGGTGTAAAAGGAAAGGGTTTGGTGCGCTGAAAATGTCAGATGGGGCGAGAGGTGTCAGGTATAGGGGAAGGCGCATGATGCACCGGTGTGGATGACTGGAGTATCGACCCATCATCGTAACACCAAGTATTGTGGTGAGGAGGAAACTCATGGTGCGGCGGTATGGGTGATTGGAGTATCGACCCATCATTGTAACACCAAGAGGTCTCATAAATGGGGGTTGGATCGGGGACTGTGGCATAGTCCTGAGCATAGGGGTCTTCCGACAGTGGAGGAAGAGGATGGCGAAGGAAACTCGGAAGAGGATGGAGTGGAGAGTAGTGGAGGTTTGGCGGAGGTCGATGGAATAGAGGTTAATGGTGTAAAAGGAAAGGGTTTGGTGCGCTGAAAATGTCAGATGGGGCGAGAGGTGTCAGGTATAGGGGAAGGCGCATGATGCACCGGTGTGGATGACTGGAGTATCGACCCATCATCGTAACACCAAGTATTGTGGTGAGGAGGAAACTCATGGTGCGGCGGTATGGGTGATTGGAGTATCGACCCGTCATTGTAACACCAAGAGGTCTCATAAATGGGGGTTGGATCGGGGACTGTGGCATAGTCCTGAGCATAGGGGTCTTCCGACAGTGGAGGAAGAGGATGGCGAAGGAAACTACTCTCCACTCCACCGGCCTGCGCCGAACCTCGGTCTCATAAATGGGGGTTGGATCGGGGACTGTGGCATAGTCCTGAGCATAGGGGTCTTCCGACAGTGGAGGAAGAGGATGGCGAAGGAAACTCGGAAGGGATGCCTGCGGAGTTTCATCATCGTATACCGCTTCAAGTTCTTCAATTGCCAGTTCTTCATCATCAAATTCAAGTGGACACCGTAGTGGAGGCGTATATGTGGATGGAGGAATGTAATGATGTTGCGTATGTGAAGGTGGAAAGCCATATGAATGAAGTGTGTGGATGGGTGGAGGGCGGACGGTGTCCACTTGATCATCGAAATCTGCCGGCTGTTGCTTGCTTGAGCTGCCGATACCATAATCATCTCTCCTATCCTTCCATTCTTTCTCCATCTTAGTAATATTATCTAAAGCGGTATGGAGAGGATTGACCGGAGTAGGAGGAGCCATGACCCTCTTTAATTGTTCCTCCATCAAAGTGATTTTATCAAGAAGGGTTTGTTGGAGGGGTGTAACTTGAGCAACCAAGGGTTGGCAGGGCTTTGAAGGAGGGGTGGCATAAAAAGGCCGTGGAGGGGAGTTAACGGGATGACCCGCAGAAGAACCCGGATGGGCCGGATTGCAAGAAATAAATGGGCCTCGGGGCCGTGATGGAGGAGGAATAGAAGGAGGCGGGTGTCGGACCACCCGGGGAGGAATGTGAATAGAAGAGGATGGGTAATGGGCTACCCGATTAGGATTGTGAATAGAAGAGGGAGGTGGGTGATGGGCCACCCATGTAGACTTGGAAGGAGGAAGAGATGAAGGAGATGCATCCTCAACGACGGCCTTAAGGGCTTGGATCTGTTGAGGGGTGAGATGATCTAATGCATGAATGATTTGGGAGACCTTCACATCGTTGGGAGGAGACAGTCCCGAAGGAGTAGTGGCTTGAAATTGAGATGAGGGACCATAAGTTTGGACATTGCCCATGGGCCGGGCATGACCATAAGAATGAGGATGCGGTCCCTTGAAAATATGGTGAGAATTGTGATGAACATGTTGAAATTGAGGGGAATAAGATGTGCACGGTTGTGCATCCTCATGAATTGAATTAAACATGTTGTTTTGTTTATGGTAAGCCATTATCCAATCAAAGTTCAAATAATATGCAAAAAAGCACACAAGTTGGAATGGCTACCTTTGATCTTAATTTGTTTGAACCTTGGTGAATTAATGAATTTTAACAATGTTTGGTGTGATTCACACAAGGGAGGATCCTAGTTTCAATATGGTTTGAACTCCGGTGCCAACTAGGGACACTCTCTCACCGTGTATAGGCCAACTAACACGGGACTTCAAAAGGGTACAACCTGCCCGGCGTCCGTGAGGGAATCCACGGGTGCGGGGGCTTATGGAGGCTTGGTTTAGGAACTTCCAATCCAAAGAGACGGAATGCTCAATGGAGGGTCCTTCCTTCACCAAGGGGGTGTGTGGAATCCTAATGTAGAGAGAGGAGGTCTCCCAAACCAATGCAAAGATGAATGAATGCAGCAGTGTAAACAAGCCAACCACAGCAATATAATCAATCAACAAGTATAAGCATGAATCAGCATGAAAACCCACACACGGGGAGGGTTCTGCAAACCCACAGTAAAAGGCGCCCTGGCAGGGGGCGCTACCAACAAAGAGACGACAGGGTCACTGTCGTGAATAACTGTGAGGGGGCCCAGGGGCAGCAAAAAATGCGCCTTAGAGTGAGGCGCTATAAGTAAAAGTACGCCCCTGCCAGAAGGCGTCAAATCCAGAAAAACGCCTTGACGAGAGACGCTAAGCAATAAATAGACGCCCTGGATGAGGGCGTTAATTCAAAAGCGCCTCTGGCTGAGGCGTTAATTCTCCAGGAAAGCTCCACGTCCAAAAATATCAAGATACTCACAGTCACAACATAATCATGGCAATCAATATGAACGATACAGCATGCTCATCAAAATTTTGAATAAGTGGAATTTTCAAAAAAATCTAACAAGCTGACAGATCACTTGGGGAGAGTGCAAGGCACAATGGAGGGTGCCCGAGGGGCACGAAAAGGAGACGCACCGAGGGTGCAAAAGGGGAGATGGCACACGTGGGTGCCTAAGGGGAAAGGGTAATCAAAAGAAAAATGAAAAGTTGTCCCACCGTGATCGCCAATTTGTAGATCCTAAGAAATCCACTTAGGAATGAATAGAAATAATGAATAAATAAGCAATGTAAGGCACAAATAAGCACGAGGTGCTAAGATGGAGTTTGTGATCGCCAGAGACGCGAGGCCTCAAAAGATATAACAAATAATAAACATGGAGGGATCGCGAAAAATATCTTAAGCGCGGGTGATTGTGAGTGCTCCTTTCTCTTCCGATCGGCCGGCCGATGAAGAGAGTTCTTCAATTTGATTACCCTTGCAAAACAATCAAACACCAATAAAGAATATGAAATTAGAACATGGTGAGTGTAGCATCAAATTCTTAAATAAAAATATGAGCATGATAACATGGTGAAGAACACACCTTAAGGGTGTTAGCCCTTAAACCCCTATGCAAAGAGGGTGTGGGAAATATATGATGAATGCAAAATAAAAATAAGGAGATGTGCAAGAGTGCACTGTGGGGAAAGACTCAACATGGTTGAGTTTAAATGATTAACAGTAACGGTGCATGCATATGTGAATCGATGTAGAAACAGAAATAAAATAAAGATGAAGGAGCCTATGCGTTGGCTTTGATATTCAAGGGGGGAGGAAGCTTTGATGGATGAAGCTGAAGCTTTGGCGTGCAGAAGCCTCTCCCTCAGCCAAACGACAGCAATAGCGACCTGCAAGAAGAAAACAGAAGAGGAAAAACGGGGGGAAAGAAGAATCCAACCTATTAACAGAGCTACGGAAGCTCTATTAATAAGATCGAAGAAGAGATAAGAAGGAAAGAGTCCAACGGAGGAAAAGATAAGAAGGGGCAAGAGCCCAAGGAGGGGAGGATTAAGCTGGGCAAGAGCCCAAACGAAGCAGGGACTCTCTGGGAAAGGCTGCGTTCGTTTAGAACCCAAAAGGTGAAACACGACTTGGACACGGGCGTCAATTCTCAATTTGACGACCTACCAAAGGGGCGTTATTAAAAACACGCCTTAGATAAAGACGTTAATTCAAAAATCAATTTTTAGAAATAGATGAAACACGTCTGCATCCAAGGTGTGATTTAAAACGCGCCCTATCTAGGGACGTTAATTCAATATATTCAAAATAGGGCTAATTTTCATTTCTCAATATTATTTTCCCATTTTTTAGGTGGAGGTGCATCACATTGTGCTGATTCCAATGACTATTTTTGCGTATTTTTCTGACACCCGGAAGGTCACCAAATCACCTCTAGAATGAGGTTGAAAATAATATTAAAAAATTTAATTCGAAAAGTGACGCCTTTACACACGTCGTGAATTCAATTTTTTATTTTTTTATTCTTTTCAAATTCAAAATAACGTCCCCTTGTAAGTCGTTAATTCCCAAAAAATTCTGAAAAATTCTCAGAAAAATCCGGAAAAATAGAAATTTGAAAGAATGGACGCCCTCCACTATAGTCGTCAATTTGTTTAGAAACGCCCAAGGGTTAAGCCGTTATTTAAAAGACGCCCCATATCAAGTCGTTATTTCTGAAAAATAGATAAAAATAGATAAAAATGCCCAGAAAAATCCAAAAAAATCCAGAAAAATCCAGAAAAATAGGAAAAGAGAAGAAAAAGGGAGAAATCCAAGAAAAGTGAGAAAAATCACTCAAACAGAGCTAATTTGAGGGTCAAATTGGGGCGTTACAAGGTAATATGAGATGCACTCACAGTAACATCAATTTTGGCGTGTCTACAGTAGGGTCCATGTCCAAAAAGTGGAAATTAGCAATGATGGATACCGGACCCAATGCTACCTTTAAAGTAATCATCCGCATAGGTGGCTTCTTAGTATTATCATATGCTGTCACGGTGATGGATGAAGGCCGTATTTCACTTTCAGGTATGTCGCACATTTCAAAGTGCTAGGCGGTAATACATTGATAGAAGCGCCAGTGTCCACTAAGCATTGACTGACGGCCACCTTGTTGATGTTGACAGTAATACACAGAGCTTACTTTCTAGATGGCTTAGGAGCGAACTCATGTTCATGGAATATGATGGCCAGTTGATCACTCGCCGGAGTCAGGACTGATGTGATTTGCTAGACCAGAAGGTCCTCATTTACCATCACATTTTATAGATATTGTATCAAAGCTTCTTGGTGGGTCTTTGACCTTTTAATCAATTCTAATATGGAGATCCTTGTCGGAGTCTTGTCCAAGTACTTCAACAGATCATATTGCATGCCCGACATAGATTCATGTTCCTGCCCTTGCTCTTCTTGTGCTGGTGTGGGTTCCTACTCCTGATGATGTGAAAATACATGGTGGAATATCCTCCCACTTCGAAGCACCATTGCTTGGGAGTTGTGCGCCTCCGTCGGGTTTGTAATAGGTCTTGTAGGTGGAGGGTTGGTAGAGGAGGAGGGAATGTCAGGGTTGATTGGTGATGAAATTTGAGGTGATGAAACCAGAGGAGGAACCCTTAGGAGGGGCCTTGCCAGTTGGGGATTGGTGGTGGCTATTGTTGATGGTTATGGAAGTCTAATGGGAGGGGGGTTTGTGGAAGTGGATGGCTCTTTGGTGGTTGGCAATGAGGGAAGAGTGGGTAAGGGGCAAATAGGAGAGGTCTAGAAGACAAAGGGTTTGTGGAGATAGGTGTATGGTGGGCTGAAGGTGTGGGAGGTGTTGGTGAAGGGCGAAGCAAAAGGGGTCTAGGTGAAGGGTTAGAAGGGGTGGTAGAAGAAGAAGGGAGTGTGGGTGGAGGACGGATAAGTGAAGGTGGTGAAGGTGAAGGACAAATAGGGAGGGGTCTGGATGGAAGGTTAGCTGAGGTGGAAGGAGTTTGGTTTATAATGGGGTGGCTGAGGGGGCGTGAAGGTTGGAAAAAAGGAGAAGGTCCCCTTATGGGTTGGGGTGTTGTTCTTAGAAAGCGAGGAGGTTGACTAGAGATTTGGTTGGTGGCGAAGACGGAGGCTCTTTCCTCGTGCCACCCTTGTCCCCTCTCTACTTCATGAAAACATGTGATAGGGTTTAGCGGTTGATTCAGTGCGGGGTGCTCCGACAGTGGGTTATGAACAATCCCCATGTCCGATTGAGGTGCTGGAGCTTACTGCTGCTGAGGTGGTCGTTGCACTTATTGTTGCTAGGGTTACTGAGCTTGTTGCTTCCGAGGAGGTCTTCATGCTTTCAATGTAGCGATAAATCTCCTCATCTCATCCCAATCAATGCCGCCTTGATCATTTATGTCATGAATGTAGTCTTTGAAATGAAAATAATGATCAATATTGTAACCCAACTGTTGGTGGAAGACATAATATCATGAGGTATCCACATTTTGGGGCCAGGTCAGCCTCTCCTTGGGCATTGTGAGCGCGTTGGCGGCCATGAGGGCATTGAAGATGTCATGGATGCTTTCGGGTAGTGGTGCATATTGGGCTCTCTTAGGGCTTTGGGGTCTTCTCAGCTACTGGGGGCCGTAGTTATTAGGAGGTGGCACTTGATGGTATTGTGGAGGGATTTGAGGATTTTGCTGGATAGGTTGGTTTTGGGGAGAGGGTCAGAATGGCTGAGGAGGGTTATTTGTTTGGTGGGAAGCTTGGGAATGGAAATGGACTTGTTGCTGTTGTTGTGTGGGTCTTGCGTTGGAAGAAGAATTTTGAAAAGGAGTGGGATTGCCAACCATGCCCACTTGCTCATTAGTGACCATGCCCTCGGTCGTTCCACCATTGTTATTATTGACATTGTTCTTCCTCTCTACTCTCGATTTTTGCTCAAACATGTTCATAATGGGCGAATCCTTTAGCTGAGTTTGGATATAGCATGCCCGTTTATACAATTCCTCCATAGTGTTGAGCTTATTCATGGCTAGAATGTGTATAAATTATGGTGTGGCGTTAGGCACAATCATCTTTACTTGCTCCTGCTCCAAGATAGTATCTCTTAATTTTTTCGCCATTGCTCTCCATCTGTCGGCATATTGCACAAAGTCCTCCTCCGGCTTCATTTTCTCGGCAACTAAATCTGTAACAGACAAGGATGGACCCACCTGGTCTCTATATTTTTGTAGAAATTTCCTTTGAAGTACATCAAAATCACTAGCTTCGATCGGCTAAAGTGAATAAAACCATTCAAGTTCAGGGCCATCTAGAGACCTTCTAAATAGATATCCAAGGGATGCCTTGTTGTTTTGCCCAAAAGAAGCTTCATACATGAAATCCTTCAAATGAATGAATGGGTTGCCCGTTCCATTGTATCGCTGGAAATTAGGCATTTTCGAAGGAGGCAAGTGATAGACTGGCAAGGTGGATAGAGTGACTTCCAGAGTGTCCTTGGTGATGGAGACTTTCTTGAGCTGCTCCTCCATTTGAGAGATCTTATGGAGGAGGGTTTGGGTGACCGACTTGGCAGGGGCCGGAGTGACATGAACTTGGCTCGCCATTGGCCTTCTTCAAACGTGAGGTGAAGATGGGTATTGTGGCCTAACAACGGAATGGCTTGCTAGTTGCACCAACACAGAAGGGATGATTGGTGTTTGAGGACGTGAGGGGTGACGGGATGGGGGCCTTTGTTGGACCGCTTGGTCATTAAGGGTGTTGGGTTCAAGGGCACCCGCGGCCTAAAGAGGGTTAGAAGAGGAGGGGATAGAGTTCCCCTTAAGAGCTGATTGAACTGCTTGGCGTTGACTTTCATCTAGATTTGATAAAAGGTTGATGAGAGAGTTCAAGTCAAGAGAATGGGAAGCTTCCCCGGATGTGAGTTGGATTGGGGGTTGAACCTATAAGGAGGAATCAACCACTCGGTTGGTGTCTACAACGTAGACTTGAGAGGAAGGATAGTGAGAGGGAGGATAGTGTCCTTCATGCTGGAGAGATTCATGAGGAGGAACCTCATAAGATTGGTCGAATTGACCATCCTCATACTATTGTACGTGTACTCATAATTTGCCATGTTAATGATTTTACCTGATCGTAGCATCATGATGAAAATCAAAAGCTACTCAAACAAGTGTTGCTAGCAAAGTAAACACTCAAACAATTGGCAAAAAAGTTATGATGATTACGTAATGTTCAAGTCTTCTTTATATTAGACAAAGATGTCTTTTAAATGGAATGTAAGTTCTCTCCTCAATGTGGATTCTAGTTTCAATTTAAATTTTATCTCTGGGTCAACTAGGTTCTTTCTCTCTCTTCACAACGTGAGGGTTAGCTAAACTCCGGGGTACTTCAAAAGGTACAACAAGCTTGGTGATCGAAGAGGGAGTCCTTCGATGTCGAGGACTTATGGAGGCCTTGGTTAAGAAATTTCTAATATGATGAGAGGAATACACAATCGGAGGGTCCTTCCTTTCCCAAGAAAGTGTGGGGTGTCCTAAAAAATGTAGTGAAAGGAGGTCTCTCAACCAAAATGCCCTAAAATGTAGGCTAATGTAGATAGGATCAATGAACGGGGAATGAAATGAATAACAAGAACAGAGCAAGGATGGAGCAAAGATAGAAAACCAATTCTGTGAAACAAGAAGAATTTGCGTCCTGGTCAGTGGGCGAAGAAACAGAAATTGGCGTCTACTTCACAGACGTTAATTCTTTGCTGAATCAAAAAAATAATAACTTGAAAAGAATTTACGTCTTGGGGTTAGATGCTAATTCCTTAATCTGCATCTTTCTGGAAAGGTGATGAATTAGAAGAACAGTAATCTGAGAAGAATTTGCATCTTGGGTGTAGATTTAGATATTTTCTAATAATCCCAAAGTGAGGGTGTATGGGTGTGAATGAATATAACTAATGTGGCATCAAATGGAACATGGAAGGACACCACTAACACATTGAAATCAATCACCCACGCATACTACCAGATCGTGATTGTCATGCCCCGACGTAAAAAATCGGAACGTAGCCGTTATATCATTCATGTCAATTAGAGCATTCGTTACCACAAGAGACCAAATATCAAAGGCCAATAAATACATTCAACCAACAAAACTTTATTGATAATAAAGATGAAATGTGCTTATTACAACGACACCGGGTTTAAACCAGCCTGTCTGGTACCTGTAAGTCCACAGTTACCGCATCGATATAATCCCTCGCTCCTTCTATGAGTCTGTACGATCAAGGGTATGGTTTCTGTCAAATCCCGTGATCATGCCATTTGACCATGACCTCCTTAAAGTGTATGACGTCTGTTCTAAACGAACTCACACGACCCTGGCCGGGGATTTAACGGAGCATTAATGTCATGACCCATTAACTGTCTTATATATACCCGACAGTGAGCGATCCCCTCTTGAACATTGATGATCTTCACACGTATCCTGGAGTGGTTAATGACTCGGCAACTCATGACTTATGGTTAAAGTCACTTAGGCAAGTAATTAAACTATTCCAGTCCTCATGTAAGATCCGATCAATGTCTTAGGTCAAAGGACCAACGATGCTATTGAGAAAGTTGGATCTTCAATTGACATTAGGTATAATCAACCATCTGAAGATCTAATAGCAGATCAATTCAGTGCACTTCCTCCCAGGATGTACACCTACACATATGTGTTGGTGCCCCGCACCAGTGACCATGAGACTGGTCCCTAACACATCATGTGTACTAGTTTAATAGGTAATCAAAGTCCCCGAGTGATTACCCTCCAACTAGGAACCGTTTAAGGTATACGTCCATGTAAAGTCAGTCTCATGTTCGAGATCCCATCTCGAGCTGACTTTATAACCACATATCCTAAGGACATTGTAAAGTAATACACAATCATATATTTATGCTCAAAAACCACTTTATTAATAATGAACAAGATCGTACATCTATCGGGCCTACCCGACCCAAAATTGGCCTGTAGCACACCAATACTAACAAAGGGTTCCACAGGGTTTCGAGTAAAGTTTCCATGTGAATTTGGCCATGTTAATCACGCATGTCAGGTCATGCAAGAAATTTCAAGTAATTGAGTGAAGTGGAATGTCATAGATTATCACGCTAGTCATGCACTACAATGCAATGCCACACCTTGTCATTACAAACTCTCCGGGGCACAAGTACTTTCGGGCACTCCTCCCAGGACAAGACCGGGCCCTTATGATGCATTGGCACTGAAAGGGGGTTGGATCATAGATCCCAATCTAGACATCCACTCGTATAATGGCCAAGAGTTCCAAGGCTAAGCTCACAAATCTAATTTTCTAAGAGCATGATTATTTGGAGGAAAGAGACAGAATGGCTTGATAGCCCAAAATCAATAATGATAAGCCAGAAATGTAGGCTTAGAGGATACCACAATCAATTAGCTTCATCACAAAACACGAAGAAAATCTGGTCAAAGACTACTTACGATCAATAGAAACCGCAAGGGAAAAATGAGGGTTGGACACAAGGCTCCTACTAGCAGGCCCACGAACAGGTCAAGCCAGAGATGCTTAGCGGTCTATCGTTGGACAGCATATCAAATGAAACGGTCCTCTGGAGACCGCTACCAGACCAGACCATGAAGGCTTAAAAGTCATCTTGAATTAAGTCCCAACTCGACCTGAGACAGGTCTGGACCAATCCACAGTATAGACCTAGGTCCTAGGGTCAAGTGAGAGGCATTAGCCAACTTTAAATCAGGTTAAACGACTTGAAAACTTGCTAAGTCACATTAACCAGTCAACCCAAAAATGGTCAAGGAAATGACCGCAAGGATTGGTTTGCGGTCTAGGGCATGACTGTATTCATCCCCAGATAGATAGGCCATACGAACTTGGTCTGCCCAGCATGAAATCACGAGTCGATCGGTACAGGCTTTGAGGGGTACAACCTGCCCGGTGTCCTAGTGGGAATCCCACGCTCGTGAGGTCTTACGGAGGCCTCATAATAGTGGTCCTAGTCCAACAGAAGGAGTATTCGGTGGAGAGTCCCCACTATTACAAGATTAAGGCTTAGAAATCACGGAAAACATGAACGGTGCAGTCAGTCAGTACCATCGGAGTGGCATGACTATCAAACAGAACATTATGAATAATTTTTAGAAATGTATAAGTGACAAAGATCATTTATATTGACCAAACTTGTTTATTCTACACAAGTTTCACATGGTGGTCTAAGAATGCTAATCGAGAAAGAATTAATCATGAGGATGATAAATTTTAATTCTAGTTCTTATTCTTCCAATTTAACAGTACGTTCTTGCATCATTACTAGTCAAATAGACATGCTAGGCACTGGCCAATAATCAGTTAAAACGTAGAAAACAAACCTTTGCTTTTACTGTATAAGGTCCGAAAACGGTTAGGGAAGAGACCGCTACATGGAACAAGCGGTCAGGCAAGGATCGCTTCATTAATAATAAAAATATATATATTTTTAATATCGATAGTCAGACGGTCTATCGCGGGACCGTTTCTTCACCAAGCGATCACTGTTACGACCGTTTCAAATATCAAGATCCGTCGACGGCGAACCCCGATAGTCTTTTAGTAAAACCTCAAATACAAGCGATACCCTAAACAAAATTTGGGCAAACTATGATCATTTGAAAGAGCATTCGAAGTAGAATAGCATGGCATATTTTAATTAGAACTTAATTAAGGTGATCATGATCTTAAATAGAAGTAACTAAGAATGAAGAGGTACGGATACCCTTGGTTAGAATGACAAATATGATGTATATGGTCAATAGAAATTGGGCAAATAGGTTCAATAGAAAGCTTACTTCGAGATCTACAAGATGGCATGTTTTGGTTAACGTTTAACCTGAGAGAAACCTACCTTTAGTAGATGAAAGGAGGAAGAGAAGAGGTCCTCGGAACCCTAAAACACGCCGCCACCAAATGCCCTAATTCGCCTAGGTCCAGCCACAATCGATCACGTCGCCTGCCAAACGATCAAATGAGGGTTACCAGCAGTCAAAGCCCTCTATTTATAAACCCTACTGAAGCCTCTAGAGATCAAATTCAACCCAAGAGTCCAAAGAGTGAAAAATAGAGAGAAATAGGGGATAGATCAAATCCGCCGCCGCCGTGCCAAATTGAGGCGTCTAGGGTTAGGATTTTCGCAGAAGGATTGGTCAACAAGGGTTGGGCGAGGGTTAGGCTTCTATTAGAGCCCATTAGGGCAAGAATTAAGGTCCAATTTAGCAGTTTATGTTGTTCATTATAAAGCTATGATTTTTAGCCTAAAATTTGAAATCGGGCCTAATCCAATTTTATTTTGGGCTCGTTTCTTAAGACAAAGTTGTTGGAATTAACGTTTTACACATGATAAATATTTTTTCATATTTTTATTAAAAATTTTAAAGTTTGAACCAAGCATAAAATAGTAATATAATATAATAAAATAATAATGTGATATTCAATATACAATTCAGGATGCTATAGTGATCGCCACCAAGGTAAATAGTGCAAGGAAGGATGCACCATGTACCTTGGAAAAGGGAGATGGATGAAGACACTCGCCAAACTGGGACAGCGCTGGTGTAGGATGAAGACGGTCTTGTGACGACCGCTGAACAGTGAAGGCGGTCGGACGATAGGCCGCTATCAGCACTGAAGCAGAACACGGGAATAAGACACGAGCACACAGTACTTGGACGGTCTTTGATCGGCCACAAACAATGGAGAGACGGCCGGCAGAGGGCCGCTACCTCCAGTAGACGGTCGAAAGTAGACCACAAGAGCTTCCAGAACCCGAGCCGGGGAAATCAATCCTCCACCCCTTCCGGCCGGCCAGGAGGGATGGGCCTCACGTTGAAACACCTACTGACCTACAAGATAACATAAATGACAAAAAAAGATGACCCAAATTAGTTTATGGAAGTGCAATATCTTTAAGCATGAACTATAAATGAAGCACATAACTAGAAGGGTTAATACCTAGGGGTTTTGGGTTTTTAACCCCTATGGGGCGTGGAAAACAGTAGGAGGATATAAAGATGCTAAGATGCCAGTGAAAATCGTGAAGAGAACGAAGAGGAATGGAGATGAAATGACTAAAAACGTGACCAAAAATGACTTAAGCTATGACTCAAAAACGCAACGAAAATGGACTACTCCCTAGACCGAAAGCTTAGAGGACGCAGAAAGCCTTTCTCCCTGACTGGATTTCGCTCTAGAAGGCCGCAGCACTTCGACGCGAACTCCGAAATCTCCTCCTCCGCAGCCATGAGTCAAGGGTTCTATTTATAGACCACTGAATCCCTAGCTTGACTTGAGGGCTTTTTGGCGGGAATCAAACTTTGATTCTTTTGAATAAAATGGAGATAATACTGCCAATTTTTATCAGGATCAAATGACACCCTATTTGGCTGAGAATCCACGGAGAAATCCATGGATAAAGCAACAGGTTTGACCATGGATAGAGAGAAAAAAATGCCCGTCGACGGAGGAATCTCGGCTGATAAAAACGGTCCAATGATAGACCGCCAGAGACACTTAGCGGTCTATCATTTGACTGCTATCCTCTTGGCCGTTGAAAAGAATGAAAAGTAGATGAATATGCTCATTTATCCTCAATGACCAAGTCAAACACGAAAAATGGTCTTCCAATAGACCGCCCCCTTTATGGAACGGTCTATCATGAGACCGTTATAAAAAACAATAGGTCGACGCAGAAAAAGACAAGTTGACGCAGGGATGGGTCAGGTCGATGCAAGGAAGGGCCAGGTCGACGCAGGTTCAAAACGGTCGTATAATAGATTGCCACCATTCAACAACGGTCTATCGTGAGACCGTTATTAAGGTGGCTATTTGAAGAGAATAAATAAGAGACAAGTATGCATACTCAGCCCAAAGACCTAGTCAAACCAAATTCTACTAAGCCCAAACTCGAGAAAACACGGGAGCAAGGCCAAACCAGGGAGAAAATGCCCATAAAATAGACCCAAAAAACCATCTGAAAATGGCCCAATGAATAATGGACAACTCGGGGCATTATAAATAAAGGTAAGAAAATAACCCAACTCAAAGGTATAAAACGGGTGTCAATATATGTCCCTCCATAACGTCCTCTTTGCAGGGGAGCGAGCGGAGGTGAAGCGGAAGCGAAATAGAAACATGGAGATGAAGCGGAAAGGTAGCGGAGCGGACTGAAAAGTGGGCGTTAAGGTAAACGACACCCGTTCTTTACCAACGAGCGATAGAAATATTCTGAAAAACTCCGAACCAATCACACGGAACGATTGGACCAAAATGACACCAGCCTGGGAAAACTAACTAAATGAACAAAAAGGAAACACGACCAACCTCATCGGGGGCACACAATCCACGGGCTAATGAGGGGATCAAAATAAGCAGTAATGAAAAATAAAAGAAAGTAGACTAAACTCCAGACAGGGACTCTCCGTCAATCAAACCAAGTGAACCGACCAGAAAAGGCCTTCCAATTTTGAGTGGAATACCCTTTCTTACCCAAAACCATGGACGCACGATTATCCATCACCAATGAGATATTTTCAGACCGATTAGGAGACATGAAAGCTCAAAGATGCGCATGATGCATGCTGGGCTAAAATAAAGAAATCATTAAAATGAATATGAAGAAAAGATAAAATAGACTGGATAAATCAGGGTCATGACACTATTTATAACCACAGCGTGCAGAATAGAACCATCGTCCCCTAATTTCACCAACCTAATGACCTAACCAACGATTAAACATGTGCACCTCGATCATCATCATTTTTGTTAAAGGGGAACATCAGATCCCAGAACACATGAATGACCAGCCGGCTCCCGAGATAATATAGTATAAATCCCATATAGTAATGCATTAAGGGAGAAGGGATGCCGGATACTTACCTGACTTACCGGACGGATTGAGAGCATGAGATGTAGCTTGATAAGACAGAATATTTGGCATTTCAACTTTAGTCAAATAGCCAAGATATCAATCATGCATAAAAATTAACAGAGGGCATAAGCATGAATTAATCATAACAAAATATGGCCTTCAAAATAAAACAATCTGAGCATGACCACCTAAACCTCAAGAATGGTCATAGGAAAGATCGCACAATAAAACTAAACGGTCACATGGTTGTCTGCCTGAACTCAAAAAGATGGCCATGACGTGACCGTTTATAAGATATAAATGGTCAATCGATAGACTGCTAAATGACCATCGATTTCAAAAAAAAATAAAATTGCCCCTTCGTCTCTCTCACCTTCCCCACCGAGAGCGTGAACACCAACAGGTGCCCTCCCCCATCTTCCCCACCGAGAGCCTTCCCCCTAGCTCACTCCTCCTGCCCTTCACACGGGAGCACCCCCAGATGAGACTCAAGAAGTGGGTGTTGAAGAGATTCGCACGCCGAATGTCCGGAGAGGAGAACCGTGTGCCACCGGCGAACCCGCCGGAGTAGGAGGTGCCGCCGTCGGCCATGAATGAAAGGGAGGGACCTTCTACGGCCGCCGGAATGCCCAAGGAAGTGTCAATGGGACAACAGGGCGAGGAGGAAGCGGTGGCGACCAAGGAAATGGCTGGGAGAACCCCGTCATCTGAGGTAGGCCGTGGACCTAAAACCCCCCTTAATTTTGAATTTCAATGGATGCATGAGGGCTAGACGGAGGGAGAGGGGTCACAACAACCCCTAGAACTAAATGTGAGGGCCCTTAGGGCCATTTCCAGAGATGGGGGAAGGGGTGAATGCTATCCGCCGCGGCGGGGAAGAAATGATCCTAGCAGGGACTTCTAAGGGAGCCAGACGGTCTGCCTATGACCGCCAGATACGAACCGACTTACAGAGGATGAGACGGTCCGAACTAGGCTGCTAGAGAACAAAACAGTCTCCAACAGACTGCCAATTAGACAAAAATGGTCAGAGGATGACCGTTTAAACTCAGATTAGTGAAGAGGTTTATTGGAAAATGAAAACGGTCCGATGGGGACCATTGGGGATTTCAAACGGTGAATAGTAGACTGTTAGAGGGACAGAAACGGTCCAATGATGGCTGCCACCTTATCAGGCTGCATTCTTTTTATTTTAATTTATTTTTTTCTTTTATATATATATGCAATGCATGATTTGTGAAAATGAATGACTGACCTAGAATGTTGAATGTATGCAAGAAAAACGCTGGACACGGATCTCATGGCTCCAGGTTTGAACATTCAGAGGGAGAGGCTGGCGGCCATAGGGTTTGCGGAGTTCCTCGGCATGGAGGTGGTGAGGCTGGACACAGCTCTTCTCTACGCATTGCACGACCGGTGGGACCCAGTATGTTGGGCGTTCCTATTCCCGTGGGGTCACATGATCCCCACACTAGAGGATGTGGTATGCATCACCGGGCTGTGGGTACACGGTTCGTTGGTGAGCGGGAAGACTTACACCGACTACCGAGAGTTGGCCTAGAGACTATTGGGATTGGAGCATCTGAGGTCGGAGTGCCACTCTACGATCCTACCGAGAGAGAGGCTGCAGAAGAGCCTCGGCTTGAGAGGAGCTGGGATTATTGTATCCCTATGGTTTTGGTGATGACAAACACCATAAGTCAAATGTCAGACACCATAAAAAATCAAACACCTTAAATCAAACAGAATATGTCTGAAGCATTCATGAGTCTGTGCATTGGAGTTTGTACACTTGAGTCATTGGAGTCAGTGTGTCTGCATGAAGTTATTGTTTGTAGCTTTCGAGTCTAAGCACATTCTGCCTTAGCATTCATATAACGTCAATGTGTTCAATTTAGCATAAAGAAGGTTGGTGCATATTTTCATCCTACATGACTAAAGTTGGTGCAAGTGTCTCTCACGCATGATTAATGTCGGTGCATATTTTGCATTCTGCCTACAGAAGTCGGTGTAGATTTCAACCATATGCATATAGCATCGCTGCATATCCTGTCTTACGTGTGTAGATGGTCAATGCATTCTTTCTTCAATTGCTTATCAAGTCAGTGCAGCTTTCGCCTTGTTCATACAAGGTCCGTGCATATCTGCATTTAGCATAAATAAGGTCGGTGCAACTTTCGCCTTGCACTAACCCAGGTCGGTGCACTATTGTAGGATCACATATAAGGTCAATGCAACATTTCTCTAATACATAGGTCAGTGCATGCTTATGCTAACTGTCTAAAGTTGTTGCGTGTCTTCCAGACCGCATATGAGGTCGGTGCTCTTTCATGTCTATTCAATAGAAAATTGGTGCACACTCTGATCGGTATAGAACATCGGTGCACACCCACCTTGACTTACTCGGTGCAAGATTTGTCATACTCATACTAAGGCCAGCACATATTTTGCCTGTGCATATAGAAGGATGCACGGTTTGCATCAGGTATGTGCATGCTTTGCCATACGCATGCATAAGTCGGTGTACACTTTAGCTCTATGAATATAAGGTCCATGCACTTCACTATTTAGAGTCTATGCACAGCTCAGGCTTCGAAAGGTAAAGTCAATGCTAACTCTCATAACCGAGTCTTTGCCAAGTGAGTCATATGGTCGAGCATCCACTGAGCACCTGTGAACTTACCTCACGTGAAATCTAAAGTACCAGGTCGATGGCACGTGATCTAAGGAAAGGAGCGGACCAGATGATCCTGCCACATAGACTGCTACGGCATCATGATTCTGACATGTGAAAGCTCAAAGGATCAGATCTGCATGGAGGTTTGGGCGGGAAACGTGGTACCCACGTGCCCATCGTCTGCCTATAAAAAGGGATCGAAGGTTGGGAGAGAGAGGAGCTAAATGTAGAAAAAGAGAGAATATCTAAAGCCACCGTCAGTGCTGAAATTCCTCCCATTCGAGACGAGAGAAAAGCCCAACAGAAAAGTCAAAAAGAGAGAGAACCAGTTCAGAGAGAGAAGAGCCTGAGTCATTGCCGGTCTTGAGTATGAAAGCCTGCTTCTACGAAGGCTACATTGTTATTATCTCTGAGCGATTGGTTTTTGTTGTTTTTCATCTTCGAGTTTTTTCGCCTTTTCAATTCCATACTGTTACCCTCTAAGTTCTCTTGGAGGAAGAGAGAGGTACTCTAGTTTCCCTCCATCGTGTTTGGAGGAAGAGAGGAATGATCCGTTGGTTCATGAGTTGCGGGGAGAAATTCACGGGGTTCCCTTTGCTGATTGCGAAGGAAGGGAGGTTGGACCTCTAGTGTTTCTTCTGGTCTTCAGAAGAGCGAGGAGAGTGTTCCTTAGGGAAAGCTGTAAGGCAGCAGGTGTTAGCAGACTGAGTCTGCGGTTCTTAATTGCTTGTGTAAGGAAGCCTTACTCTGGTAGAGTAAGGGGTGGATGTAGATTGCGGATTGCAATCGAACCACCTTAAAAATTCTCTGCTCCATCTGTGTAGTTTGCTTGGCTGTTCTATCGATTTGGCTCATGAACGTCAGTTGTTCATTTATTGGTTCATCTTAACTTTGTCTCTCGATAAGCTTCTATCTATATGTCTGCTCCGTGGCAAGATTAGAAAAGTTTCACTACTACGTTTCAGGGTTACATAATTTGTTTTTCGAATATTCTGAATTGGGAGTGATCTATTCATCCCTCCTTCTAGCTCACTTTCTGTGTGAACTATCAATTGGTATCAGAGAAGGTTACCCAACATGTGATCCAACGACCAGGGTAAATCTGGATCTAGCACTCCTCACAGTTTCATGGCTGAGGGACAATCTATTAGGCGCCCTCATTTCTTTTATGGTAACAATTACTTTTATTAGAAAAATAGGATGGAAGTACTCCTGAGAGCGCAGAGTCACGAACTATGGAGAGTAATCACCACGAGACCATATGATCTCTGACCAAATGAAGATGCGTCGACAAAGGATCACACCAGGCTTTCAAAAGTCAACTGGTCGGCTCTAAACATAATTCAATGCGTAGTACATCCATAAGAGTACGCTAGGATCTCAGCCTGCCAGACAACCAAGAGATGTGGGATGAACTAGAGCTCATCTATGAAGGTACATCCCAAGTCAAGGCCACCAAGGTAAATATGCTCACCTCTGAGTATGAATTATTTAAGATGAAATCCGAGGAGACTATTACAGAAATGTATGCTAGGCTGTCGCTGATCACTAACAATCTTAAAGGGCTTGGGAAACAGGTTTTAGAATGGGATCTAGTCAGGAAAATCCTTAGGTCGTTAACCCCCGCATGGTACACCAAGGCCATTGTGATAGAAGAGTCTAGAGATCTGTCAAAACTGACAGTCACTAAGCTGATAGGATCCCTAATGACTTATGAAATGAATTTTAAAAGAAATGGTGAAGTAAGTGACAAGAAGGGCAAGAACATTGCTCTCAAGGTGTCCCGTAGCAGCAGTGGGAGTAGCAATAGCAGTAGTAGTGGGGAGTCTGACGGGTTCTCGGAGCTTGATCAAGAGGAGCAAGCTATGCTAACTCGACAGTTTCGTATGTTCCTGAGAACTAAGGGGAAAGCATTTAGAAGAAAAAGGTTGTATCCTTCTGGTAAGCATTTTGATTCTAACAATGATAAAAGTAGGAATGCTAAGAAGATTACATGCTTTCATTGCAGGAGGCCTGGACACATGAAGGGGGATCACCCCGATCTCTAGAAGAAAGCTCCAAGGTGCAAAAGAAGAAACCTTAGGCTATGGTCAGCACGTGGAGTGACGAGGAGGAAGACCTTGAGGTCAACTCCTCGGAAGAAGACGACCAAGGAATATGCCTTATGGCTAACAGTTACGAAGAGGTAACCAACATTTTTTAGAATTTCACAATTTATGACTGGGAAGATGCCTATGCTGAACTGTTAGATAAGTTTAATACTTTGAGTAAAGATCATAGGGTGTTAAAGAGAAAACTAAATGCTGCTAATGAAGAACAAATTCAAACTAACAAAGAAAATCAAAAGGTCAATGAAGAACTAGAGGAGATGAATTCTCTCAGAAATGAAAATGAAAACCTTAAGTCTGAAAACAAGGAAGTTCAAAAACAACTTGATGAATTCAAATTAAAACTTCAATAAAGTCAAAGTGAAAACAGATTAACCACTGAAAAGAATGATGTTGTTTGGAAGGTGAATTCTGAACTCCAGAAAAACTGCGAAACAGTGCAAAAAAAATTGGAAGACAAACAAAGAACCCTAGAAAAAATTTTTCAAGGAAAAAGAAACTTGAATACCATGCTAGGTACTAGGGTCAATTTCAACAAAGAGGGTTTAGGTTATGAACCTACTCACAAGAGACCTTTTGAATTCACAATAGTAATTTTATGCCCATAAAAAGGGAAGGAAAAGCTAGACACACCATCCAGCTCCAACAATGCTCTGAATGTCCAGCCACCAAGAAATAATTCATCAAACCCTCCTGGACAACAATCCAAAACTGAAAAGCATACAACTAGGCAAGCCCCGGTGTGCACCCCCCGAATAAGAATTTTCACAAGTCAAGACATGTGACCTAGAACAAAAATTCATTCTTTTATAAGAACATGGGTTAATATAAGAAAAATTGGGGAAATCCAGTTCTATAGAAACTCTCTAATGAATATGTCTATCCTAGATAGAATGGGTACAAAGGATACCCGAGGAATGAGCAGTCCAACAATAGGAACAGATTCCACCTTTAGGCCAAATGTACAGAACTCTAGCCATAACTTCAACAGAACTGTCAATAACTTGCAAAAGAAAAATACTTTAAAATAGTTTTGGATTCTAAAATTTCTTCTTAGATCTTTGAACAATGTCTTTGGACCCAATCTATCTTGGGTTCCAAACTACTTTGCTTGATCTGTCCTATGCAAGTTAGCCTTGCAGCCGATCACAACTGGTGGTACCTAGATAGCGGCTGCTCAAGGCACATGACAGGCGACCGATCCAAATTTAGCAAACTGGAACTGAAGGTAGGGGGTTTGGTCAAATTTGGAGGAAAGAATAGAGGTAAGATTGTTGGAATAGGAACAGTTGGTTAGTCTTCCACAAACTCTGTTGAAAAAGTTTTACTTGTAGAGGGTCTTCAACACAACTTGCTTATTATTAGTCAGTTATGTGACAAGGGTCACAGAGTTGTGTTCGATAATAATGCATGCAAAATACTTGAAATAAATTCAGACAAGGTCAAGTTTGAAGCACATGCAGTCAATAATGTTTACATTATAGATTCAAATGAAAAACCTGAATCAAATCTTTGTTTGGCTGCTGATCATCAAAATAATGCATTTAATTGGCACAGATGTTTAGGACATGCTAGCTTCACTACATTGAATAAATTGGTCAAACATGACTTAGTTAGAGGCATGCCTAAGATTAAATTTAATTCCATTTCAAAAGTCTGTGATGTCTGTGCTCTAGGCAAACAAACCCGTAAATCATTTAAGCTCAGATCTGAGCCCTTGTCCTCAAAGCCAATGGAGCTCTTACATATGGATCTTTTTGGCCCAATCAAAACTCAGAGTCTAAATGGGAAGAGATTTGAGTTTGTGATTGTAGATGATTTTACAATATATTCATGGTTGTTTTTCTTAGCAAATAAAAGTGATGCTTTTTAGAAATTTGAACATTTTTTTAATAAAGTTAAACAAGAAGGAATTCACAGAATTTCCATGATTCAATCTGACCATGGAGGAGAGTTTGAGAACTCTATATTTTCTGAATTTTGTAACAATGAAGGGCTAACTCACATATTTTCTTCTCCCAGGACTACGGAGCAGAATGGCATAGTGGAGAGAAGAAACCGCACAATCATTGAAATGGCAAGAACTATGCTGGTGGAGAGTCAGCTACCTAGAAGGTTTTGGGCAGAGGCAGCTAACACCGCTTGCTACACCATCAACAGAGCCTTGGTAAGACCTGTCCATAAGAAAATCCCCATATGAACTCTTGAAAGGTAAGAAGCCAAATGTTTCATATTTGAGAATTTTTGGTTCAAAATGCTTCATTCACAACAATAATAAAAAGGACCTAGATAAATTTGATGCAAGGAGTACCCCAGAAATTTTTCTACGATACTCTGAAACAACTAGGGCATATAGGGTGTTAAATGTTTCAGACCAAACAGTTGAAGAATCACCTCATATTATATTCGATGAAACAAACACTGTTACTAACTTGGATGATGATGACAGGAGCTCAATGCATGATGGAAACTTTATGGAGGATTTGGTAGATGAAGAATCTGAACCACCTGAAGAACCAAATGCTCCAAAACAAGTAAGATCAGACGAAACAGGCGAGTCCTCAACCAATGTTGGAATTTTGAAAGATCACCCTGTGAATAAGATAATAGGCAACCTAGGAGATCTCCTTAGGACTAGGTCTTATCTAAAAAATGTAAATCATCAAGACCTAGTTGCTTTAGTGCCACAAATTGAGCCCAAATCTGTTGATGAGGCTTTGAATGATGAATCATGGGTTAATGCCATGAGTGAGGAACTAGGTCAATTTGAAAGAAATAATGTCTGGGAACTAGTTCCGAGACCTGAAAATACAAATGTAATAGGAACCAAATGAGTTTTCAAAAATGTTGGGTTCTATGCACCCCCTCTTTGTCTTTGACAATGGTTTTGATGATTCTAATATATTGTGTGTTTTATGTTTTCTCTAAAGTGAAAATCTTGTGTGTTCATGTCTAAAGGCGTCTCACTGATAAAAAGGCTAACATCATGATATCTTGTTTTGTAGGTGGTTCAAACACAATGGTCCTTCATGTATACATCATCCTTGATGTTGACGATTGCATTGGTGGTTCAAACACAATGGTCCTTCATGTATACATCATCCTTGTTGTTGACGATTGCATTGGTGCTTTCATGCATACTCTATGGTGGTGTTTTTAATCTACTGACAAATGCTTGATATCTTGATGTCCATGATGGTTCTACTTGCTCTGAACTACATTTATAATTAATGTTTATGAATTGATCTTGGCTTACATGAATGTTTGATTGAGTTGCTTTAGAATGCCCTTGATGTGATTTCAATATGCATTGGACTGTCTAAAGCAGTTCTTCATTCCTCTTGGGATGGGTCGACCCCATTGGTCGACCCTTGGCTATTTGAGCCTCATGTATATATATATCTTTGATGTCTTTGCATCTCTTTAAGATTCTTATGGATTCAAACTACTTGAATGTGCAAGAACAAATTTCCTACATTACTTTTGATTCCTTAGAGATTGATGTTTGAATGGACTGTAATATGTTTTAACTGAATTTTCTTTATTCTGGATATGAATTTAGTTGAGCTGAACCCTGACCCTTGTTTTCTTGGACATGATGGTTTTGAGAACCTTGAATGTGGTTGATGACTATGACTGAACTTAATTGTCTT